>CM077100.1:13110720-13173328 GCA_039619505.1 Cimex hemipterus
CCTCTTTGGTCAATCGGAAAGGGCCCATTTTGTTGCATGACAACGCTCGACCACATGTGTCACGTGTAACGTCACAAAAATTATTGGAGCTTGGCTATGAAACTTTGCCTCACCCACCCTACTCTCCGGACCTCTCGCCTACTGACTACCATTTTTTTAGACACCTGGACCACTACTTACAACACAATATTCAAAAATCAAACGGAACTGGAAAATGCATTTATTGACTTTATCAATTCTAAAAATTCTGAATTCTACTCAGACGGAATTAATAAGTTACCAACACGTTGGGAGAAATGTATTGAGAGTATGGGAAATTATTTTGATTAAAGAACATTGCTTTAAAGTAACTAGTTTCTTTTTTTTTTTTGTTTAATACCAAAATCCTGCATTATTTTCCGGACAACCCAATAATTTTTAAAAAAACTGTTGTTATTGTGTAAATTAAATTTATACTAGTTGTCAGTCGTTTATTAATGAAAAATAAAAGTTATTAAATAGAAATATACACTTACCGTTGATAACAGTTGACAGTTGGTTAAAGGTATGTACAGTTGCAGTTGATTCCCGAATGTCTGGATGTTTGAGAGCGGTACATCAGGAAGAAAAAACCGACAAAAAGCTGAACACGGCCAGCACCGGATGTTGTTATTCGTCGGGATTCGGCGAAAACTTGCGCTGCGTTCGGCGAATACCGCATGCCGGAGCCCCCTATAAAGAACAGATGCGGAGAAATAAGTTATTTTCTAATGCAGATTTACCCCTCGCTACCAGACCTCAGGAACCACTTTTCCGTCTGGTAAGATGCCTTTTTCAGTTCAATATACCCCCCCCGCGAGGCAAACAAAGTGAAACTGAGGAGCACTATTGTTGCTTATTCAACCCTAGCAGCTCCGGGTCTAAATCTTTGAACTGCCAATTCAGTCAGTAGTTCTCCCGAAGCATGCTGCCATTTTGAATCTCTTCCTACTATCTTTGATGCAGTCATTGTTTCTAACTTTCCAAATTTCGCCAGAATGTTTTGTAATTTTTGTCCGGTGTAGTAGCATTGTGAAGGGACATAATTACAAATAGTTATTGTTGTCTTGCTTTAGTAACAAAATTTGTTGACCCTACATTGAGGATCTGTAGTTTCCTTTCACTAAATATTCTAGATGAGACTCCCTTGGTTGTAGTTATTTATACGTCTGGCTTCATAATGTGCACTAGAATCATATTCTATAAGTAGGATCGTTCTTTCACAGTTATTTTCCAGTCAGTCGTAATCTGGTTTTCTTTTCCTGGAAAAAAAGGCTGACGGTGCTATCGCGTCTATTTTCTTACCATCTGTATTTTATTGATGTAATCCTAGTCATGAATTCTCCAAAACAGAAATTTTTTTAGTAATTAGTACTTGCACGGCGATTTTACTGTCTGGAGTCCCACAGTACCGTCCCCACAGGGTAAACCTCAGATCTGTCCTTTGCATTGCCAGGTTCTTGGACAAGAACATTAGTTGTGTGATAAACTTCCTCGCTGTCAGTGCCGAAGCATCTTTAGCATAGTGTATGTTTACCTGGGCCATTCGCATGTCATGCGTTCTATTTGCTCCTAACTAAGCATCTTATGAGTTTATGTTTCGGAGGAAATACGCTGTCTTCTTGCTCCAAACAATATTCTAGCGTTTAACTAACTTTTTATGCTTTGAAACAATAAGACCCATAAAGCACATTGTACATAAAATGATATCTACTCGTTATTTATCATACTATAGAAGTTTAAAATTTTAAAGTACTCTTCAAAGTAATAAGTTTGCCCAAAAAAATTAGTTGTATTGAAAGTCGTCTAAAAAAAAGGTGACAGCGATAATATTTTTAACCAGCTTTTTGCTAACAAATATACAGGCTTAGTGGCCTTTCTAGATATATGTTTAATAACATAACTTTATTTATGAGTTTCTTTACCATTAAGATGACAATCAAAGGGATCAAAAAGAACCCTCCTTTTTGGTGAGGTTTTTCACACGTGTACGAGTGTCCTTGCCAATGGGCCTCGAGGAGTCCAAATAACTTAAAGTACCTTAGAAACATTGTTTTTTATTTTCGTTGGGTATGCATTTAAATGTTATTACATATTAGTGGATTGTTTTGTATGGGATAAGAAAATATGCAGAATTTGTATGTAAATATATAAAAACCTTACAAAAACTTACTCGTTGCAGATGTAAAAGAAATGTTTAAAAAGCACCTCGGGATTTGTTTTAATCATTCTATAAATATTAAATTCAAATTTTCATCGCAAACAAAAATAAACATTTATGGGCCGGATCATCCTCGGGCAATTTGTTATCCCCGACGTGAGACATTCTTCATTCAAAAAATGTGACGCTTCTCCGGACTTCATCAAAAACAATGTTATGACAACGGTTGGAAAACTGGATTATTAGTTTTTTGACCGCTATCACGAACGTTTAGGTGTTATTTTAGTAAAAGTCAGAAAAACAAGGATTAAACTAATAAAAACGCGTCAAGAATTTTAATTTATATCTTAAATTCTAAGTTAATTATGGATGCCAAAATTAAACTATTACATGTAGTGTCAAGGGTTGTAAATGTTTATAGAGTAAGAGTGGTGAGTCGTTTCAATATCATCTCCATTTTCCTTTTTTTTCGTAAAATCAGACTTTTGAAGATGAAAAATTAGCCTTATTTTTTGAATTCGGACGAATTTTGGGGTTACATAATGCATGAAGTAATAATCACTTTATTTCTTGCTAGAAAATAGTTTAATCTACTTTGCTATGTCAATAGGTAAACAATTATGCAAATACATATTTCGAACAATTTAGCAGGATGCTGCTCCCTTACGCACCTGTGAATCCAATTTTTTTTTTTTTTTTTGAAAATAAACAAATATCTTGTTCTCTTGAGTCTCCTCTCCATTTTTTTTTAGAAAATAACGATTACTTATCCCTATTCACATGAAAATTCTGTAGAATTTATAACCTTATAGCGAACATAAACACAGATTTTGTATGAAAATAATTTACAAGCGTCGGTAAAAATAAAATGTGGGAGGGTATTTTGTTAATTTTATCCCTATTTTTCTCGCTTATAGTAGCACACAATCTGAACATAATCTGACAAAAGCTGAAAGAAAAAATTCAACTTCTGAAAAGTGTAAAAACATATTTGGATAAAATGCAGCTATGTTAAAAAAATTTAAATGGAACAACAGACATGGGGAAGAAAAAAATTCCTCCGCGTGATTCCCGTCAGCAAATTTTCTTATTGTGATGAACATTCGTATTTAATGGTTTCATAGTGTGTTTACAACGAATTCAATTAGTTGTTATTAAAAAATAATTTGTCCTACCTTACTCTAATTTTTACCATTTTCTTACATATTTAAATTCATTGAATACAATCTTGCCTATCAGTTTACTATTGTACATAAAAACATAATATACTGATAAATAACAACTTTGAAATACACCACAGCAAAGGAAAAAAGGAAAAACCATATTTAAAATTGTTTTCCTTAGCTAATAGGAACATTAGCAAGAATGCACAGACACATGTCTAATATTTTTCGACCTACTATCACAAAAAAAGTTTATTATCCTCTTCTTGTAGACGGAACCGGATTGCACTTACTGTCGTGATTATTTATTGAAAAAAAATATAAACGTTCGTTTTTTTAGGGAATTGTGACCAGTGCTGTAAAATGAATTTCGTACGACAAAAAGTCTTGGGGTTTGGGTGGATCGACACCATTTGGTCAGTTTGAAGCCGTGGAAGATTATCCTCGGGTTTTTTCGGTTTCAAAAATTATAATAATAAGTATATTTATGGGCATATAAAATTGACAATATTGTGGTCTTTATTGGGTTCTTGAGTTTCAAGTAGTTTCATAAAAATCAAACAAAACTTTACTTAAGCTGAACTTAAAGTTACTGATTTGGCATTTGTGAAATTCTAAATTACTAGCATTTAATAAAAATCAAACAAAACTTTACTCAAGCCGTACTTAAAGTTACTGATTACATTTGTAAAATGTAATTTGTGAAGTTCTAAATTACTAACAAATTAGCAAATGTAGTAGAACTCAACTGGTTTCAATTTAATAGTATTTTCTGGAGGTGAAAACGACGAAAAGAAAAATGGCACAATAAAGTACTCAACCAACATGGGCCTGAAGCCCCCGCTTTTCCTCTCACCCCAGGCGCTACTGCTTCTTCACCATGACACACTTCATACTTGGATAAAATTTATGTGGAAAAATAATTTCGTTCTACATGGAAGAAAAATCGTTTATTACCTCCTGTTATGTCGTGCTACATCTTAGCTTTAAATTTAGACCATTCCCCTTCTATCCTGGTGTGACTTATTCGCTAACTTATTCTATATTATATTATATACGTCTCTTACAATTTCTATCTAAGTGCACATTTTTTATATTTTATTATACTAATTTACATTAGATGCAAACACAATAGAATTTTTGTACTAATTTGCCTGTATTTTTATTGACAAAACAGTCAGAGCTTTATATAAATGAGAGGTCAAATAATTTTGGACCATTTTGATATGCCATGTGTTGGGTGATAAATATACTCTGAGGGTTTATTTACCCTTCACAATGAGGCATATGTATACTGAAGGATGCTTTTGACTCGAAAAAATGATATCAAGGTGCCAAATTCGGTTGAACGTTATCGTAACGACCAAAAATTCGGCTGAGTAATATTGGTTGTTTTGTAGAGAAGAAAATCAATCGACTAGGCCCATAGCCGTGCAGAAACGTATAACCAATGGATCAGAAATTGTCTCAATTGTGAAGTAGAAAACAACTAGAGGCATATTTTAGCAAATATCTTTGCATATAAGTTCACCATATTCAACCTGACATAATTGAAAACACAACACTAATATTATGAATTTTACTTTTAAAAAATTAACACTTGAAGATCAGGTTTGTCGAAGGAACAATTGTTCCTATTGACGAACAAATCTCTCAAAAAGACCGTACAATATGGATGAAATAACTTGCAAAGAAAGGATAAATCGGTAGATCGTAAGAAGGTGTGTCGCAATAATTTATACCAGTCTTTAAAAAAGGGGAAATTAAACATTGATTAATAATTTGCAGTTAATAAGGAACACCTGGGAGTTAATTCGAAAATCATCAAAGTTGCAGGCGGGCACAGCTGGGCTGGCGACAAATGAACAATAACAACGAACAGCTGTGATTGATGAAAAATAATTTCACTTAATGAAGACTCTTTCCCTTAAAATCAGATTTAATAAATTTAATAAACTTTTGTAATTAGCTACCTGTTCGAAAAACTTTCTGTAATGATTAGTATTTCAATTTAACTAAGTGTTATCTTTGCAGTATATCAAAATACAAAAAACAAGGAATCTACGCTAAATACACTCAAAGAAAAAAAGAAAACCAGCCACTTGTATTTATTTGTATGTATTTATATATTTATTTTCCCTAATAACTAGGTATAAATAGTAATTAATAGTTTATGTTTATACCTAAAATTAGCAGGCTATGCAGAATGCTGATTATGATGAAGTGTGTGGAGAATAAATAAAATTCATTTGGCAAATAATTAATATTTGCCTTACAGGAATACATAAGATTAATATCTAGTTGTTTACCTGTATAGTGCTATTAACCCTCTCTAGATTAGAAATAAAGTAGTTTATTTCAATGTCGTCGTGTCCAGCATCAAATTGTCGTGTGTTTTTTTTTTAAATTGTTTTCATTAATGGGACAATAAATTTGAGTAAAGATTTTTTTTCCTGAAAAGTATGTTTTAAGACCAGACGAGCAATCCATGCAAATGCTTTGGACAATGACGGACGTAGCGCCCGTTACATAGCTCGAGTGTTGGGACTATGACGGCCGTTTAGGGCCGTCGGAAGTCTCGATGAAAGAGAAGGCTCTAGTCGACTGCGATGTACGACTGTCAGACAAGGTCGTTTTATTTCTCTTGCCGCACTCCCGAACCTTCATTTAACTATTTTGTTTATAGTTAGTCAACTTCAGACAGTCCTTAATGTAAGTGGGAGCTCAGGTTCTCTTCGTATAGAGATGCTTCATGTAGAAAGGTTCGCAAATCAGAATCAGTTGATCATCAATGGGGGGGGGTTCTCTTCATAGTTCATTGCTGGTTTGGTTTCTGCCAATCACGTGGGTGAAGACGCGGCATATCCTTTTCAAAGACAGTCAATTATGGTGTAGAGTGGAATCAACTTCCATGCCTGTAATTATAATAATCGTACATAATAAATGTTTGGTTCATTAAGGTACATTGAGAAAGTTCTTTGGGAAGCTGTGGTCCCATTTGCCCCATTTATTGGGAATAACGTCGTAAATGTATGATAGTGCTCAAAAATACCTCGAGTTACCCTTGAAGCAGGTAGCGGCGATTACTACAATAAATTGACCAATACGCTCTCCTGACGTAAATCCGATAGATCACTTATGGGACATGATAAAGAGACGGGTTACACATCGTTTGCCACCTCTACACGCATTGAACACCTTGAAGTACCTTTTCTTAAACACGTACAAATACGCATTTGTACATAGTTGAGGCTATCAGTTCTCGCGGTCTACCGGCAATTCCCGCGTTTATAATTTACAATAAATTTCCTCTAGGCCTACAGAATTACCCACCCCGTGAATTGGCAGTCTGGGGTCAGAACTCGGTCTTATCCGTCCAGCCGGCGAAGTTGGGCTCCAGGTCATCAACAGCTAGGTCATTTCAGCCGCAACGCAATCAATTCCTGAATCCATTTATACTTCACTCTTAAATACATACTTTCTTATTTACATGCCAATCACTCAGTTTAGGTGGTGGAGTGCTCGATACATTTTTCTTCATCAGTCTTTACACATATTTTATAACTAATCTCAATGAGAAATGATGGGATGCTCAATAAACCGCCATATTCTCACCATACACATTCATGTCAATAAATACATTCGCTCTTCACACACGCTTGGGTCGCAACGCTATCATTACTATATTCAATGAAACAATCCTGTTTCCTACGCATTCGCTCTATAGAGCCAAGGAATTGCACCCATCAATTTTGTAGGACTATGTCATTTCAGCCCATAAAGCAAACACTTCATAAAAACAAAACCCATTCGCATTATCAATCTCTCTTAAATGCCTTCATTTTTATTTACATACCATTCGCCAAGGGTGGTGGAATACTTGACATTCTTCCATCACCCTTACACTTATCACCTAACTAACCTAATTGAGTATTGAATATTCAATATTCCCCCACCGGTCGTCTCACTCTACACATTCTTGCCAATAAATACAACCCTGTTTCCTCCCAACAACGGAACAGATAATCCATATGTTCGCACCCGTGCTCAATCCCGGTTCTTATATCGGGTGGCGTTGCTATAGACCCTAGCTACAAGCTAGAACCGTTATTTATAACTAGGGGTCACATCGAGCAACCTTTCTCTACATGCCGGATGCATAAAATAATTCACTACTGTTGTAAAATTTATGGTGTTATGTAAGGTGTCAACTTTGAAGTGATCCCTTTGATTTTCTTAAAAACTACCTAGAGAAACATGTTTTAGATTACCTTTACGACCATTCTTTTTCCTACTACATCCGACAGCATAAAAATATGACCAAGTAAATAACATGGTGCTAACAGCATTAACTTTTGAAATAAATTAACTAAAGGTGAATTTACTAAACAGGATATTTGACAGGTATCAACAATCATATATTTATGAATATTTATAGTATCTAAACTATTACATATATTCCGTTAATATTTTTTTATGTTATCATAATTGATACTAATAACGAAAACATTTATTTTAAGATTTTAAACAGCCTAACAACTCGTCTGAACTGCTTTAGTAAACGCAAATTTTGAATTTTTTAAAACTATATTATTACGTGTCATTATATCCGACGCTTCATTCGTGTTGTTCCGTGCCTGCAGACAAAGGCGTGCACGCAATGTGCGACTTTGTCAAAGTTTGGGACTTCAGGTTAAAAGTCGGAAGCATGCAGTCACAATTCCACCACCGAGATCACGAAGTGCCATCAAAATGTTATAATTACAACAACATCGTTCCCCCCCCCTACTGGCATATATTAATATTTTTGGAAAGGAACGAAGCAGAAAAGCAGAAATTATTTTTTAAGGAGACAATCAATCGTGAGTGTGAGTTGGCTGAGGACTGGATTATTTCGAAAAAAATTTACAATGAAGATCTGATGATTGTAATAAAACATTTTTTGGTGATACAATAAAAAAATATGGCAAAAATTGTTAGGCATGTGCCCTAGAGGTCTTGCAAATTGGTCGTAGAAGCTAGAAAATTTATTTATAATATATGTGTTTTTTAGTGTCCGGTTGTTTAATAATTTATACACTATTTTTAAATATTTTTTTCCCCAGCTCCTCATTTGAAAGTTGCGTTGGCGGGGGTATCAGCGGGTTCACTTCTGCAATTCATGTCGAGAGACGTGTTTGTGGAAACCCTTCAATCTGACGATTACCTAAAGGGCTCGAAATCCGGATTGTTGCGAAACAACTTAGTGCGAGTAGGAATCATTTTTATTTAAAAGAGCAGTTTGTTTCTGGGCCAGGGCAAACGATATTCATTGCAGTTGGCTTGAGAAAACTTCTGTGGTTAAGGTGGACAACGTGGCAAGAGTTCGTAGTGCACATTGTATGCCGTACTACACCAAACCAAAAGTATCAACTGTTTTTGGTAAATATTTGGTTTTCGCGTCAATGGGACAGGGCCATTTGGTGCCTACCAATGGTACTAAATTTGGTGTACAGGATCCAGTTTTGGTGTCGGTTTAAAAACATTTCTACTTTATGCCGTGGAAACAATCAAAAGCAAATGGTTAGTTTTGCTGTAGCCTTAAATTTATGAGGAATCTATTCGATCAGCTTCTTGCTTCAACGTTTACCGAAGTCAATGGTTTATTTGCTTACGTTGAACACTCTGGCAAGCTCCTGAAATGTTTAATTCCAATCAAGTTCCATAGCTTCCCTCAACCCGACATCATTCAAGAGAGAACATCTGCCAGATCGTGGTTAATCTATTTTATTAACTTGTTTCAATGAATTAATCTTTTTATGTAAGGTTTTGGTTGAAATGAAAAATTTAATGGCACGAGTATAATTCGCACCCACGACCTTCGGCTAGCCGGTTTCGAATCCGGCTCGTGACATTAACTTTTTCATTTCAACCAAAACCTTACTTAAAAAGATTAATTAATTGATAGAAGTAATTTGGTCAATAGATCAATAAATATAATAGATTTTTTAAATTAATTATAGTAGTTTAATTACGAAGTAAATAAACCGTCGAGGTGCCGGCATTTTGAATAAAATAAAGTATGTTGGGGTTGCAATATGCAATCCCAATGCAGAGCGAAGGATTCGAACCCGGGACTTTTTTTACCTTGTGATGAGGTGAGTGAAGAGCGCAGTGCCAACGCCTAAACCGTTGCGGCTACCGACGGCCCTGTGGAATCTAATTCCCTTGTTCCCAGAAGCAAACTTTTTAACAGTGCACACTCATTTATTGTTTCATGGCCGAACACAGTGCATATTCCGAGCGGCCTCGTCCAACTTCGTAACCAGCTTAAATTCAAATAATAACCACGCACAGGTTTTGAAGCTATGAGAAAGAAAATGTTTTATAGTTTACAGTGAGCCATGGAAAACACTTTTTCTTTATGAACTGACGTGTTATCCTCATGGTATAACATGATGTAAACATCACATTCTTATATTTAAATAAAATGATGATTCAAACAATAATACATTTTTTTTAAACTGGAACAGCAGCCCTTTTTTTTTGGTTTTTACGTGGAATCTGAAATAACAACAATAGTGTTAAATGAGATTAAATATATAAAGCTTTTTAATGTTAAGCAATTCCAAGTTGATTTGCTATAATTACAAACAAAAAACTTTTCCCTCATAATTTGTTTGTAATGTAGCTCGTTTAGCAAATTAAACTTCACATTCTTATCTCCAAACTGGTTGGATAATTTCCTTTGATAGTTTGCTCAAGTTTAATCTTTATTCTTAGATAAAGGACGCAATGTTGAAGTCAAGCCGTTCATTTTGAAGTTGAATCGTAAACGTTCCTAGTGAAAATGTTCCAAAATTAGGAGACTAAAACACTTCAAATAGAAGCGCGTACTATTATGTTTCAAATCGGCCCGTTATACCAAAAGATAGAAAATTCTTTCTGGGGAATACTTTCCGTTAAAATATTTTCCTCACTTTACTCTATGAAAACAATTTATTGCCAAATGGTTTTATTCCTCTATGTAACTATATATATTTAATTAGTGCCTTCCAATAAACACAGTAAGCAAGTTTTTCTGGGTTTCAATGTACTTTTCAGTCTGTTTCTTCCCGCTTGTTCCCTCCAGTTAGTAATTTCTCTCCAATTTCTTTACTATCTTCATTTTGTTTGTGCCATGATCAATCGGCTCAGCTGTGATGTGTAAAAATCGTTAATTTTGATGGAAAAGGGAATTTCACTACATTGCCGATCGCCTCCATCTTTTTAGACCACAAAACTTTGAAACGACTCTCCCGATCGAATGGAAACTAAGACATTTAGAACACTTCCGTGGCATAGATTTAGTCTTCGTAAATATACCAGAACCGGAGATTTGAAAAATAACGTTTGAGGCATTTTTTGTAGATTTTATTATTTTTCTCACTTATAGTGGAGTAATATCTAAACGTGGTTATTACAGGCAGAAGGAGGAATAATATGGTTTTCCAAATCTGTTTTCGGTTGTCATGAAGTTAGATTTGGTTGAAATCCATATTTATGAATTTTTAAGTCGGACACTGGTATTACTCTCACATTGTCAATATGCAAGACCCTGTTCGTAGTTAGATTTATAATAGAATCTAAATTAGATATATTCGATTAGCATTTAAATATATTAAACGTTATACTTATTTTCATTCTAACCATCATGGCGTAAGTTTAACTCTTGAATCACACAAAACGAAACAATTCTTTTAACAAATCAGTTATTCCATAAATTGTTTTAGCAAATAGCAATTAAAAATATACAAAATAAAAATACATAAAAATTTTCAATACAGCGATACAGGAAAATAAGCAACAACCGGTTGCAGCTGAGTGGAGGTTTGTACTCTTTGGGCTAATTGGCCTCTGTTATGTGGGAGTGGTAGAGGATTACATGCACGCCGGAGAATTATTGCACAATCTCTCTACATTGCTCTAAAATTCCATTCGCCCTGGAATTAACGGCTTCTCGTCAGACAAGAAACACAACTTGAGCGCATTCCGAAAATAAACTTGTTCTCGGCATCTCCAGAATGGTCACACCGAGTAATCACTGTGAATTGTTGGACAATCAAACGAGGCCAGCATCAGGCTCGCTGATAATCGACGGATTTCGGTGGAGTACCCGACTGTTCCTTTCTGGTATCTATAACTAACTTGGAGGAGTCCGGAGGTAGTCACGAGATGCCCCTGGCCGAATTGTTTATTTAGGGCGGAACGTGACTGTGACCTCCGCTTCTTGGTCAAATAAACGCAAAACTTTTAAAGATTTGCAGTTTTTCTGTGGATTATTCTTAACTCAATTCAGATTTGTCTTAAAATGAACTATAGGCTTTTTAAATTAAATAAATTTTTTATTGCTATAAATTACAGTTATATATATAGTCTTAGGTATATTACTATAAAAATACAGTTTGTATTTTTATACTTGCACATCATCAAGGTTATAGCTGGGGAAAGCGAGACGGCGATTTTGGCTTGTTTGATAAAGCTCATTATGGTAGTTGTTGAACTCAATATAAACCATTTACGTTTTAGTGGGCAATTGACTAAGTTATCCTTTCAATTAATTATCTTAATTTTAAGTAACATATTTGTTGAGATAAAAAAAGTCAGTGTCCCGATACCTCAAGTGGTAGAGCAGCGGCGTATTTAGCCGAAGGTCGTGGGTTCGAATCCTGCTATCCTTACCAACGAACACGAACTTAACATGAACTTAATAGATGAGTTTTATTATCTTTTCCCCTAATAGTTTATTAATGTGATGTAATACAAAAGCACGTAACATCACTATCCGGAAGTAAATGTCATCAGATTGAAACTTAATAAATTATTGTAGTCAATCTACGCAGTATGTGAACAGCTCAATGCCTCATTCTCGAGTGTATTATGGATATTTATTTTTATATTACTTTAACCTTTCACAATTTTATCACATAAATCCACATCATAGATCATCGTCATTTTTACTATTGTTCCTTCTCATCATCAACACCCTAGTCATCATTATCAAGCCAAAATGTCAAGATTCAATGTGATCGAAATCTATGTCTCCTTTGTCCGAATTAGGTCAATCATGAGGTTAAAACTGAGTAATTTGGATGTTACTCAAATTTTATAATCTTAAAGACTTAATATTTAGTGAAGTGGATTCTCGAGGAACAATAATAAGTATTTACCTTACTTTACGAAAACAATATCACCGCGGCAGTTGAAAGTCGTTATATTAGACTCGTAGGTGACACCATTTGTTCACGTTATACTTCCAGCTATACAGTTATTTGATAGATACATTGAACAGTATTGAAAAACTAATTGCAATAATTGTGCGTTGATACAAACAATAGTACTTTTGACTATAACAAAAGCACCTGGAAGTTGTTTTGTGCCACGAATAGGCTGATAGATTCTGTAGATAATGTTGAATAATTCAATGATTATCTCAAGATTGAGAGTATACGGTCTAGTGTGGTGTAGGTAAAAAAATTGTAAGATGTAATTTGTACTTTCAGTGAGTACAAATGCTGCGATTAAACGTAAAATATCTATGTTGTATACATCATTTTATAAATTCGTATTAATATCTTATAAGTAGCTGTAGAATTTCAGCACCTGAAGATGATCTCAATAAAGATGGAAATATTGGCACCTCTAAGAAAATTGGTTTCTAACCTACATCACACCAGGCTGCATCTCACGATCTTTACATAAACGTTAATTAACGATCAGTAAATATTACATAAAAATAACTCAAATCTTGGGAGGAAAAATGAACAGGAGCTGTACACATTCACTTGAAATTAAGGTTCCTTTGTTAATTGGGATTTTAAAACTTATATTATATGGAGGTGTTTTATGTGAAATGAAATATCAATATCCTTGCTTTCTGGAACAAACTCGAAGGAAAAAAACAAAATATTTTTATGGTTCCAAATAACTGTAACAAATGAGGTGATCGGATTTTGGCCCTGCTAAGGGATTCGTATGAATAATAACCATTTATGATGTTATTCCAATTATTTTTAGAATATTGGAACAATATCTATAATTGTTTGAGCCTGCTGTACATTGATAGTTGAAGCCTAAATCCTACTGGTAACGGGGTAGGTATCCCAAGCAATTCGATTTCATCGACCGAGGGGTGAGGCTGTTGTTTCCAATACTGAATCGACCTACGGAAAACAATCACTCCTTCATCTTCCTCAAGCAATTTCGAATATCAACGAAACGCAAAGACGCTTTTATTGAACTGTTAATCCAAAGGATTAAATGAAACCATCAATTCCCCTGCCTTGGAATTTTGTTAGTTAATTGAGTATTGTTTTAACGCTTTTATTCTTTATTTTTATAAAGAGGCAGAAAAATGTGCTTTGTGTGGACAGAATTTTTCATATTGTGCCTGTTTGCAATAGGCGTTGTTTTATAAACTAGTATCTTTATTGAGACGTTGAGAATCAATGGGGTCACATCAGCCCGACTACCTCATACTTCTCCGTGATAACGAAACATTTTTATTTGTTTCTGTTTCTTTATTAAATTGCCTTTATACGTAAACTGAAATTTTTTCGTAAAATTAACGTGTATAAAGTATTAAATATGAAATTACGGTTTGCTTTAAATAATACATAATGTTTTCTCAATATGATAATACAAATGATAATTTAGAAAATTAATTTATTTTCCCTTCATTCCCTTTTGGCAAGGACGTTGTTTAATTAATGAGTTTCTCGATCATAAAAGTCGAAATCAAGGGAGCACGTTACGTGTCGCAATAAAGGGGGATTAAATTTCGACAAATAAACGTGCTTCACTTCAAATTGTTTCGCTTTGGTTTTCGTTCCGTCCTAATTTCATGAGTTTTCGACATTTCACAATTGATGTGAATATTTTTATTCAGTTTTCTTTGCGTATGAACTGAAATTCATGTGTAGGTTAATCGTGTTTGCAAGATACTGTTCAATTTTTATACATATTCATTTCCTAAATTTTATCAGAATACAGTGCATACTCAAGTAAAAATTGTATCACTTCTGACCTACAGATATGATTAACAATTTAGGCACTATCTACTTAGTTTTTGTAAGCTTAGTTAAATTAAAAACATTTCCTGAACAAATCGATATTTCAATAGAATGATTTGTGTTGCTAAGAATTATCAAAGTTTAGACGGGCATGCTGTATGAGATCAGGTAGGCTTTTGGAGTCATACAGTCTGTACAAGTCACAGGACAAGTACACAAGTCCGGTTTAGACTCATCCTAACTCTCGTGCACTGAATGTTCAATTAAGTTGTTGGCTCTAAAGTTCTTTGTGAATCCCCTTGTAAGTCTTATGTTCCAAAGAGTTGGATTGTCTTTGACAAAACGGTATAAGTTGTCTGGGTACGTGGACAATTGGGCTAGAGGCAAGAAACGTACGGATGTTGCGGCAAGAGCCGCGGCCCACTCTATGGACCCGACGACAGTAATGATCCAACAACGATTAAGCACTAAAATGATGGTAACGAAAAGATGGTAGCGTCAGTGGCTCATCATCCAAGAAATTTATGCTCGTCAGTACATCAACGATCACCTTTACCTAAAGCTCAGACACTCGCGTCAAAGTGCGCATGTGGCCGAGGTGCATCAAAAAGTTGCTCAATGTGCCCCACTTATTTGGATGAGGTCATTCCTTGGTTCCATATAGAAAGCAAATTGGAATGACACATAATGTAAGAATTGTGCTAGAATATGGAATTTTTTTGTAAGTTAATCTTACTTTTGTATATAAAACTTTAATGATACATCAAATCTGCGTTAATCGTATCAGGACAATGTGTTAGTACGCGAGACTTCAAAATTTTATTTTTACATTACCAGGTCCTTGCTTCCTATCTTCTATGTTAATTGGTTGAAAAATTCTAAGATCTCCGTGGTTGAAAAGGAAATTTTGAATGAATTTATTAAATAATTTTTAATTTTGATGCGACATGCTCTCCCCTCTCCGTGAAGGATTTTCGACGCGCTGCCGTCGCATTAAACCCTCAAAACCCCTACATAAGATGTATATCAGCCTAAGCTTCATTGGAAAAGGTATCTTAGTGATAAAAAAAATATCACATAGATCACTAAGAAATTAGTAGTTGAATTTGATTTTGTTTTTTGGTGAAAAATTTGAGGTTTTGAATCCTAAAATGCATTCATTATTTTTGTTTGATTACCGTGATGATTACTATCAGCAGTTAATATGTACATACAAGATGAAAATTAGTAAAAAAAAGTTATTTTACTTCGAATTTCTGGGGACGAAGTTACTGTTATTTTCTACGTGAGCCGGTCGCTGGTTCAGGAAGGAAAAGTTTAATACATTTTCTTCTTTGTTAAATAAGAAAAGTATTAATTTACTTTCTCGAATCGTAAAGGACGTTAGCAAGGATCGGAAAAGGAGTCGTTAGTCCTGTTTTTCATTTAGTCTGCGTGCATTTGCAAAATTTGGAACAATACCTTCTTAGTTCAGAAAATTTCAACCATAAAAAATACAATAAAATTTAAAGTAGTATCTTTTTATAATTTGTATTCCATAAAAGGAAAATTTGTTGATCGTGTTACTCCCGTTGATTGGACAAGGGACAAAAGGAAAGATCTCATTATTAATGAGGTCCACTTTTGTATGTCTTATTATTGGATTTAATATCTTTGAAAAGAGGCCGAATCTTTAATATAGAATGAATGAACAGTCCTCTTCAATTAGTAAAAAAGCTTGTAGATATAAAACGGTATTCGTTTGAGTCCAAACGAACTATCGAACACGAGCAAAAGCACCTCATATTTTCTATGAATTGTACACATTTTTCACACTTTTCATTTTATCATACTTTCTCTGTAAAATAGTCAATTTTTGTTAATATTAGGAAAGGACCAATCACTATAAAATTAGCAACATAAAGGATTTGTAATGGGGAAATGGAAATGAATGATAATACAAGCGATTTAGAGCCGGCTCTCAGTTGGATGTTAATAAGCCTGACCCCATATCAAATCTTGCTTCCTAAACAGATCCAAATGGACAAAGGAAATGGGAGCTAAGTCTTCAATTTTTCAAAAAGGAACGATTTTTCATAACTCATAATGCGTCGATGGGAGGTAATCGTTTATAAAATAAATATTGGACAACGGTTAATATTTGTTCATCGCGAGAAATTTCGCTCGCCAATATGCGTTCATCGATCAGTTTGAAGAACGCTGATTGAATAAGCATGTAAAGCAGATATTAGGCCTTGGTTATTATAAAAGCATTATTTTGTCCAAAGCTACAGTAGAGAATTATTTTTGAATAGGGGGACGTGGGGTTTTTACTCTAATCCAACCGCAACTAGTGTGCAATACATGCTGCTGTTAAGCCATGAATACTAAATAAGTTTAAAACATGTGTGCTTCTAAACACAGTTATTGTACCACTCCTTTACCAACTAGTATTATGCCTAAAACAGAAAATAACTATATCTTTTATCTGCTGAAGAAAACTATTGATATTAATTTAATATCGTTGTAAACCATAATGACGAAGAATTGTTTAAATTAAAAAATAATAAATTAATTAAAAAATTAATTTTTTTTAAATTCAATAAATCTATCTTGTCAAGAATGGATAGTTTAGAAACCCACCTTTTTAATATTTTGCCTACAAGAATAGCACCACACTTTAGGTGAGTATAAAATATTTTTTCAAAGCTTATATTTGCAAATGTACTGTAATTTTTCTAACCAACATATGTTTTGTAGGAGGAATCTGAGGATGAACCGAATAGAGGTCGAAACGCATCTAAAAATGAAAAAGGTGTTTTCCTAAACTGCCACATTATTGACCACACCTCACGAATTATTAAAGAGCCGGTCAATAAAAAACACAAACAATAATGAATATTTATTAAAACTTATTATATATTATATACATTAAAACAATTTTTTTTGCTATTGGTACGCCTAAATTTTTTAATTTTTTAAAATCCGCACAAAAAAACCTGCCCAACTATTAATTTTAGGTTGGTTAATGTATACAATCAAGTGAAATTCAGGTTCCTCCCTCTAGTGTCTTTATTTATTAAAGTTCAAATGAATTCTGGGAGGCAAGTTCTTCGAACTTGGTCCTCTCTCCGATTGTCTTTGTTTTTGTAGCCGGCTGGCTTCGATATTTGGATATCCTTAGAGACATGATTCATATCCAGTGACCTCGGTAAAGATAGGCGTTTCTTGGCTTGCGCTGCATATTTGTCCGGAAAATATGTTTACTAACTCATCTTTTTCACGAGGTTGACTTTATGATCCCGGAAGCATTCTTTACACGATCCAATAAAGTCTCTAAAAAGGAAGACGAAGACAGCAGGAAATTAGGTACAATTATATGTGTGCAGACAAACTGAAGCAACCGGATCAGCTATTTTCCATACAACATACATTAACTAACTAGCATAATACGGAAATACTCTTCGGGTTTTGACATACTTTCAATACCTTTGATTTAGAAAATTTTACATGTGGTTACACTGTCAAAATTATTCTTATACGAGCAGAGAGACACACTAGCAAGCAAACCCATAGGTAGTATGTAATGTGTTCTGATCCTTCACATCGTTGCTTAATCATTTTATTAAAAATTAAAAACAAACACTCAAAAGCGGAGGAAAAACACCAATAACAAGAAAAAGGATAAAATACCTAGAGGAGCCCATTATTAACATTGTTAAAATTATTTCATTGTAATTTTCTTTTCACGGAATTTGTGATAACTTTCAATCAATTCAATACACTTTGCGTTTTCAACACACAAAAGATATTTAAAATGGCATTTGGGATTTTTTTTAAATTGTGTAATTATACCCGTCAAATTTTACGTCTCAAATGTTATCCTTTACGTTTTTAACATATTACATTTTTAGGTTACCTGTTCCTTCCCCAAATCGTTTTTATCAGTAAGGATCCAGATGAATAAACAGTGTGTCCAAAATTCATATTTCTTTTTCAATTCTTCGTAAATTTCTATCTATTTTTCGATAGCTGTATAATGCTTTATATCTTTTATAGCGTGAGATAAAAAATGTAATAACGCCGACTAGGTTTTTGTTAGAAATAGAAAAAATTACTCTTTCTAAGGATCGGATCAAAACCGCACACTCAATGAAATGAACCAGCTTTTTTTTATTCGACTAAACGCTCGTGCTCATCATATTTATGTTACGCATAATTCCTTGCGTAATCTCTGGTGAATTTTTCGAATTTCGTTGTGCCAGCGCACAGCAAAGGATTAACAAAAAGCCAAACTGTTCAACCTACTTCTATTATTACCAACAATAGATTTCAATTAGAACAACGAAGAAGGTTGAACGATTCGTCATTTCGTTCACACAACCATTAAATAATAACCCTGTATTTTTATGACAAATCACCAATTAGTTCACATAGGTTCGTTCAAGTGATTTGAAGTTTATTGTAATCTTTGTGGCAAAAGGGCCGCCATAACCTGCTAATCCACTACAATATACAGGGTGAATTGCTACTCGTGCTGCAAACTTCTCCAGTAGATTCTTCACCCTAAAATGAACAAAAAAGTTCATGTTGTCCATGGTCCGATTCTCAACCATTTCAGAGTAATTTCGCTTTTTATCGATTTTGAAAGATATCACGATTTTCCGACCCCAGGACGTGATATCTTTCAAAATCGATAAAAAGCGAAATTACTCTGAAATGGTTGAGAATCGGACCATGGTCAATATGAACTTTTTTGTTCATTTTAGGATCAAGAATCTACTGGTGAAGTTTGTAGCACGAGTAGCAAGTCACCCTGTATAACAAATAACTAACTGTCGTTCATGTTTAGGCCGACTGAAGGACTAAAAAAGACATTTTAAGAACATAAAAGTACACAAAATAATTTATATTAACATAAATTTATAAAAATCCCCATTCTACAAAATAAAAACCAAATTTCACGTCGGCCATCGATTGTCCGAATTTCATTAAATGTTAAATGTTGCTTATACTTAAGTTTGGGACGAAATCGGTTATGCATACTCAGAATTCAGTAAAATAATACTTAAATTTTTATTACATTTATTTGATATTTACAACTACAAATATTTTATGTAAATATGTTCAAATTTGTTGAATTTGTTATTTGGGTGAGTATGAATAGTGTAATCCGAAACGAAAAAGGAGCATTTATAATTTGATGGAGATTTTTAGGTTGGACTGAATGGAGACGTTGGGAATTGCAGCCTTTCGTTGGGGCCAACTCGTTACAACCGAACGCGCACAGTAAGATCTAATGATTAGTCTTCTAAATTAAAATTACTCGAAGTTAAAAATTTAAATTTAAATTTAAAAAAGAAGAGATTTTTGGGCGTTCTGGTTGTGATTTTTTTAAAATAATACACCAACGGAACTTTGCAAGTATAAAGTAATAGAAAAATTTTTCAGTTTTGATAACGCCTTGTTATTGGGCACAATGGAACTCGGAGTACGCGCATTACGTCTACGTTTTCGGTAACGGTCATCCTCGCTGACGGCACTACTGAGTAGAGACTGAAACGGATTGGCACCACATCGGTTTCCTTACCTAACATGTAACAGAGGGTGCAAAAAGCGGCCGCTAAAATTTGAAAAACAAAAATAGTCTGAGGAAAACACTTCACCACACTGTGAACACAACTTATCCGAATTTTATCGAAATTTACTAAAATTATGCCGACCCTCTTTTCTCAATATGTGAATCCATTTCGAATACTACACGAACTACCAAGTTGGAAATCTTATTCCCATGGCCTCGAAAATGGACACAAAATTTGAAAAAGTCAGTTCTGGACATGAGAGGGAAAGAGACAGATTTCTGTTGAATGAACTTTTCCTAATTAAATACAAGATTTATTCAGTTAACAAGTTGAAAAGAATCAACAATTTTTTATAGTCAGCCTACTCATTACTCGAACTTGTTTGGACAGTGTTTGGCCTTTTCCGGTAAAAATAGTTATATACCGGCCACTGTTGTGTAAGGCACTAATTTTAAATGATCGATAAGTATCTATGTGTCATAATATATCCATTCGTTCATTCGTTTTCATAATATTCCAAACAGTCAGAGAGTACAGTTGATTTCCTGCTCCCCGCTAATACATGGTGCAGTCGTGACTCGTAACGTGGACCACGTGCTTGTGTAGCTTGCGAATGAGCACTTAAAGACAAGTAAGAAGCCAATAATAAAGTGAGATGGATTTCATAACGCGATCTGCAGAACCAAAACTTGAAGGTAATCTTGACAAGAATTTGGGGGAACTTCAAAAGAGATTTGGAGATTTTTTAAAAGTGGTCGACATTTCAGCCACTACAACAAAAAGGAAAATAAGAACTCCCATTTTATTGAATTTCATCGGAAAAAAAAGGTAAAGATCTATATACACGTTCAAGTTCGTTGAGAGTGGAATAGAAAGATAGGAATTGGTTCTTCATATATAATATGTAGAACGGCAAAAAATCTTGTTTTTTGCAGCTTTCGTTTCAATAGTCGAAGTTAGAACGAAAATGAACCTTTGTTGCGTTCGTCACTGAACTTAAAAATTTAATTAAGTACTTTGAAAATGAGAAGCTTGAGAACAGGATAGTTCAAGGGGCGTTTCTTCGTGAAAAAAAGTTGACCCTGGATCCATTGAAATCGGAAGAGTAGCTGTTCTGAATAGAGGGCAGGCTAGTGTCATTATATTCCAGAAACGTTGATCGAATAAAAATTGCTTTAGTTGAAGAAAATAAAAACAATAAACAGAAGACTTCAGACGTGAAGCATTTCAAGATAGCAAAAAAAAAATGAAAATATAACCTCTAGGGGATTGGTATTTGATGAATGGTGGATAGTGAACGGTCCAACCAGGTGATAAAATTCTATAATAATAACGGCATTTAAATTAGCTATATAAGCGAAAGTTTCTATTATACCTTACAGTAAATTAGTAAAATTAATCGCATGTACCTGAAACCCAGTTAAATTCACAAACCTATGTGGTAGTAGAATAAAAACAATGGGCCTTATAAGCTTTGTTCAGTTAATTCAAAAACATACAATATTAAATTTGTTGTTGATGACGATATAGATGATAATAATAAAAAGATTAAGGTAGTTTTGGGTTCAAGGGATTATTTAATGATGGAATTGATTCAAAGAGTAAAAAAGTTAAGTCAAAAAAAAGCACACGCTGTACAGCATTCCTTCCTATTTGGAAATTCATATAAACTTCACTCATGTTAATTGTTTTTCCGGGTCGTGAATTAATCGCAAGGTATTGCGCACGTGGGTGTTATGAAACTCATGATGAACGAAATATGTCCTGAAGGCATTTAGTGATTATTAGTTGAGATCAGAATGCAGTTTGCTTAGGACGCTTGTAAACATAGTGAGACGTGAATGTGTTGACATTTAGCCTCTGAGGTGAATATTCTGGAAAAGGTTTCTAACAAAATCCTCCACACATTTTAACACCGTATTTAAATGTTTATAATACCAAAGTATAAATATTTCAGCATAATCTACTATTGGGTTGTCCGGAAAATAATGCAGGATTTTGGTATTAAACAAAAAAAGAAACTAGTTACTTTAAAGCAATGTTCTTTAATCAAAATAATTTCCCATACTCTCAATACATTTCTCCCAACGTGTTGGTAACTTATTAATTCCGTCTGAGTAGAATTCAGAATTTTTAGAATTGATAAAGTCAATAAATGCATTTTCCAGTTCCGTTTGATTTTTGAATATTATGTGTTGTAAGTAGTGGTCCAGGTGTCTAAAAAAATGGTAGTCAGTAGGCGAGAGGTCCGGAGAGTAGGGTGGGTGAGGCAAAGTTTCATAGCCAAGCTCCAATAATTTTTGTGACGTTACACGTGACACATGTGGTCGAGCGTAAAAAAAAAAAAAAAAAAAAAAAAAAAAAAAACGCCTTGAGGTGGTCAGCGACGGTCGTTTTACTGACTTTGAGTTGCTCTGCAAGTTCTCGAACAGTTGTTTTGGGGTTTTCTTCCACCACTGATCGCAGAACATCATCATTAAGAGAGGAAGGCCTTCCACGACCTTCTTCATCTTCAAGGCTGAAATCTCCCTCCCAAAATTTTTTAAACCACCTTTGCACAGTGCACTCATTAACACAACCCTCGCCCCAGACTTGGTTAATGTTGCTAGCCGTTTGGGCTCCGCTTCGGCCGAGTTTAAACTCGTAAAAGAAAATCGTACGAAATTCTCGCTTTGACATTATAAGGATGACTGAATTATTTCCAAGTAGCGGAATGCTACAGAGGTAAACAAACAATATCATTTGGAAGAGGATTAATAAGTGTTGACATTCATACAAATGAGTAATCCTGTAAACGTAAACAGAATATTTTATATAGATTTTTTTTAATGAAAACTTAAAATCCTGCATTATTTTCCGGACAACCCAATATTTTGGTTAATAATTTAATCTGTAGTTTAGGCGTTACCGATTATTTTGGTGAAATATCCAAGAAAGTTGTTTGGCCTATATTTTTCGCTATCTTTTACGGCGGGTTTTTTTTTCATTTACGATATATTCCGAGCATCATCAGGCGAGAGGGGACTTTATAAATTAATACAGAAAGAAGATACTATGAAAATTTGGAATAAGACCAAATAATTCAAAAGTTTAATGGTGGTTATGTATTCGAAATTGTGAAACAAAACCATCAATAAATGGCTTTTTGTATTATTACTCTTTTTATCATTTAAGATAACCATATAGCAAAACGGGACGCTACTAAACATAAAATCACACAAACTCAAGAGCGAAGATGGTACAAAGCTGAAATACGTCTGACAGATGAAACACTACATTTACGCTATACATAAGCTGTGACAACAAACATCACGCTTTTCCACAGCGAAGTAGAAAAGAATAGACAAAATAAGACTTACATACGTAAGAAACGAAAACCTCGATTTGAAGATAAAAATATAAATATTTAACCCGAAATAAATAATTACACGAAATTAAAAACTATTCAACTTGCGATGGAGAAAAGTTTAACTGAGAAAAGAAGATTTCCACACCCACAGGTTCTCGATGTTGAAATTTGTATGGTACGTAAATAGAATAAAGGGCAGATGGTCACAGAAAAGGCCATCAAATGGATACTACATTTAGAAAGCAAATATGGATGCAAAAAACACCTATGGAGAATGGGAGATATGCTGTAGAAAAGTGGTGGAATATGGTGAAAAACAACGATTAGTAAATGAACATTGGAAAAGCCTTTGCTCGAAAATACTAAATAAAAACTGTAATAATGTGATTTTATCTTTTTTATTTACTTCATTATGTACTCTTAATCTTCATTATAAATTCATTTGGTTAGATAAATTTAGAATGTAAGTTAAAATTAAAGTAATTTAAGTTTCATAGTTTCATTCAATTTTGTGAAACAAAGCCATCAAATAATGATTTATTTATTTTTTATCATTCTTTTAATCATTCATGACTTCTATAATAGAAAGTTCAAACGCTACTAAACATAAAATGAGAAAAATTCCCTATTGAACATGGCAAAAAACCTTAACACTTCTGACAGTCAAAAATGTGTAGTACGGGTAAAACAAATATGATTGACAAATCGAACAACGTATTTTGAAGATTTATAACTTTACTTGAAATAAGTGTACATGACTTCTCCTCGAATATAAAGAGAATAATGATTGTAACGATTTTCAACTGCATAATGTTCAAGTAAGACCAATCTCATTTGTTCCAAGGATTTATAATAGATTTTCTTTAGACCGGCATGAAATGACTGGACTGTTTCCAGGCCTATGTTACGCCGTTTGTATATTATGTTAGCACGTCACATTTGTATGTTAAAGTGTGATTTATCTAATTTTTCGCCATCGGCCAAGTGAAGTTTTAAATCTGTAGTTTGGCCATTTATAATCAAATTAGCCTGCCTATTATTCCTTTTTCACGTGCCAACCATCGCTCTTTTTCCTCTCAATTTCATTTTTTTGCCATCTTTAATGGCGTTTCTGTTATTTTTTTCCAATATAATTCCAGCATCTTCAGATTTTCTTTAAACCTGAGTAGGATAATTGGTCTGACTTGATACCTAAATAACGCTATTTGTGACAAACTGGCATATTATATTAGCATGTTACATTAAAAAAAGAAAAAAGAGTGAAATCCCATGTAGACTTATTTAAGTGTCGTACATTTAGCTAAGTGTGGGTTACTTAGGTCTCATTTTTTGCCATCGTAAGTGGTAATTTATATTTTGGTCATTCGGGATCATTTTTTGTAATCTATGAAAACGACTTGATTAAGAAAGTAGCACACGGCCCACCACTGTACATGGCGATAAGGCGAAACGCGGCTGATCAAAACATCATGCGTTTACAAAACAATATGATTCGAAACGACCATGCTGCAGGTGCATTGTTCAGCACATTTGGGAAAGAAATTATACCAAATATTATTTACTAAGTTTATATGTAGCCCACGATATATGAATTAGATTTGGTAATTAGTTAATTCCATTTTTATATACCAGTAATTACACAGAAAAAGAAAATGTTTCAAGATTAATACATTTAATCGTATATCAACATTCCTTACCCAAACGCGCATGTTTTGTTAAAGCCTGAGGCGGTTTTCCGTCTGTCGCGTTTCACGACATCGTCGAGAAACTAATCAGCCTAAGGATATTTCCGCTATAATGCAAACGAGGCCCGGTTTCTTATTAAAATTTTTTTGATAAAACAATGTCGACTGACCTACACGGTGGCAAGGTAAATGGGTTGACCTATTTAACCAAATATGTCCAAGGGATCAGGTAATGCAGTATCGATTAGGGCTAGTTTGTCTCAAGTTAGACCGGATGGATGTTGCCACACTAATTAAGCATCTGGATACTCTGATCAACTTACAGCCGCGTGCCCCTAACCACAGACTCATGCTTTGGCCAACATTCTTCAGTGATAGCTATTTTATAGTTTACTTTGACAGGACAACAGGTCCAACGGAGCGGAGTTAATTTGAACGTGTTTCATTTCAATCATCACTGGTTATATGTCGGGAAATGTTTTTGTATTTTTCCCCCTCAGGGGCTACCAACAGTGAACGTCATCATTTCAGCCCCCTCATACTGTCATGCCGAGCACTCGATTTAACGCCATTGGCCCTCTCAGCACATACCACAATTTTAATTATATAAAAATAACGCACACTGGGATCGGTACGGATGAGGTAGGCATAGCCAGAGCTTACCAAACGTCTCCATTAAACACAGCACACGCTATACCCTTGCCGATCTGAAAATCGTCTGTGAAACAGGGTCTAACTGTCGATTTTATTCTCTTGAACGTGACATCTGGAAAGCACATACCCAAGACGCGGAATAACGAATAAACCGTGGCATTTTGCTGGTTTCATGACATTTTAACAGAATCGCATATTTTCAGGTGGCGACATACGCCTTCTCGGGGTCGAAGAACACATGCTCTATGCACTGAAAGTGTGCTGAACAGGTCCTTCTAACTGGTATGCAAACTGACAACAGCACCTAGGAAAGATGACTGCGAAATGCCGTCTGATACCACTTCAGCAGTTACAATCATTACGGAACGTAAACGTAATTGAATTCCTGCATTATAACACATGAAACACAAAACAGAATCAATTAGTACGTCGATACAATCCAAATATCGAACTTAATATGTAAGCGTCTGTACAGTAACCAATTAACTGTGAACCTTTGCCATTTAATTTTCACCGTTTTTCTTGTTAGTTCGTGTAGTTTTTCCCATGTTTCTCGGCTTCCGCTGTTTTCCAGCTTCCTATTTATTTCCCCTTTCCTTTTTATCAACATCTTATGTATCTCTGCATCTATTCATCTACACTTCCAATGTCTTCAAACTTCCAGTGTAAATTAGCTTCCATTGTTTTACAGGTTCGTTTGTATCTCCGCTTCAATTATTTACCTGCTTCCTATTTCTGTTTTTCTATCTACTATTAAATTTTATTTTATCTCGTGACTTCTTTTGTCATATATACACGACACATAATTTGTTTCTTATTTTTAATCATATATCTTCCAATTTTAATTCACATCCAATAGTTATAGTCCATTCCAGGTAAAGAAAAATTAACATAAATTTGGTGGACGGTACTTTCGTGCCGAAGTTGCAAAGTTTTAAAATTGTGCGAGGTGATGATCCTTTACTTCCTTACTATGTTGGTCTGTCAGACGCTTTTTGATTCATGCTATCATCAGTGTTATGCCTGGGCGATTTATAAAATATATATTACCACCAATTGAAGAGATATCTAGTAACAAGAAAAAATGACTATTCGTCCGTTTTCCTTTTTTAATTTGAACAATATTTTGAGTGGTGTTACATGTGATCTATTTCAAATTTGTGTATGTACGAGATTTTTGGTCGGTTAATGTTAGTATAATGCCAAGATTTCCAGCATGGTATTTTTTTTATCTTTTTTTTGTACGCGTAAAGTGTCATGATTTCTGTGTGGTCGAGGTTTCGTAGGTTTTGTACGAAACGGGTTACTTACAACGATTTCCGTCTCTTTCCGGGGGGATGAGCATCGATTGAAAAACATCGATGGTCATCAACATCAACTACCACGTCAATAGTCGATGGTCGTTAAATATCGGAACTTCACCATCGATGTAGTGATAACCTCACAACTATCGAACTTACTCATCGATGTAATTTAGTTACTCATTACTCAAACCTTAAATTATTGTAATATGCATACATTATTTTTATATGCAAATTTAGAAACATAAGCTAGTTTTTAACAATTCGCCATTTCTGACTCTCTATTAGGGACTTGATTAGCAAAAACCTTGGGTTTTGTCATTTTACTTTCATTTATCAGGAATTAAGTTGTTTTTTATAGTTGCGTAAAATTATATCTCTCGGTTCATAAATAATATGTCTTAAAAATGTGTTGTTTTTTTAAATTGATTTATAATTTTAATGTAAAGTGTGGTTGAGATGAAACCAGCCACGGCTGTGCTTCCTTGAGCTACCTTGCTTAGACCATCGGTATCGAGTCTTGACACTAATTTTTCATCTCAACCACACTTTACATTAAAATTTCAAATCCATTTAAATCATCACTTTGGTTAATTAGGATCAACTAAACTATATGTTAATACGGTTTCGACTGAATAAAATACTCCTATTGTTAAAATATTTTGTGTTTGTGTACGTTATTCCTAATACCTCCTTGTTTTTTCTTATTTTGGTTATTTAAGGCAAAAGATTAAGTTTATAAAACACCTACAGCTCACCATCGATAGACATGATTGACACATTAAATCGATGTTGCAAACTGCTCATTCCATGATCCTTAATTATCGCCTAATATCTTTTGTGAACAACGAAACGTGCTTTTCTGTAACTATTAATTGTTCTAGGTTTGACTTGTGTAAGTGTTGTCTGACATTTGATATAAACGATTAACGTGGAATCTTTGTTTGGGCTCGCTAAGCGAGATGGAAAACTTAGTAATTCTTAGGTTAGAAAGCAAGAGTGGGTTCTCTGATAAAGTTAGCCTTACCTAACTAAAGGTTGTGTTGAACGGATCGGTTGAAATCGTAGAGGAACGAAAAGGGGCAATCGAAGCAAGTTTGAGTTCCGATGTGTTTACAACAGCGCAGAGGTCAAACACCTTTCTTTCTGTCTTGAGGAAGAAGTAAAAACTAAATCTTTTTTTCTTTCATTCAGTATTGGTTTTCTCGCACACTTAGACTTTTTGTAACAAAACTAGCCTCAAGGAATTGTTTATCTTTCGTAAAGCCCAGCTTAAAAAGAGTATAAAGACGTGCTATAAAGGATTTATTAATCAAAATTTGAATTACGTTTGGTATCTTCCCCGCCCGTATAATAAAAACGCAAATCTAATGAAAGGAAAAATAAAAAATAAAACAAGCACCTTATTTATCGGAGAGAGGAATGTATAGAATTAATCTCCCTAGAGAGTGGAAATGATTAGTACAGCAAAGTTTCCTCTTCTCAAATCCGGTTCTAACCAGGAAAACTCAATTACTCAGTGTTATTTGTCCAGAGAGAAGTTTCACACGCACAAACACACTAAGATAAACTGCCGACTTTTCTTTTTTCACGTTCCTAAATGGACAAATAATTTAAAACTTTACAGAGGAATATCCTTACTGTAATTTAACACCCATACATTTCCGCAGAGAAGGCAAATTAAGAAGGACTTTTCAAGGTTTTTTTACGTTCATTTACTATTGGTAAAACTAATTTATTTTCTTATATGTAAAGTTTCTGAAATAAACTTTAAGTGAAATGTGATTTAGCAAGTAAGAGGAAGTAATGGGGTGAGAAACGTTTTCTTTTATACTAAAAGTATTTTCAACTCAATTATTGTAATTAATGTGTAGAGATTAGTGACCGTTAACGGATAATTATTCAGATATCGTGAGATGCGGTCTGGTGTGATGTAGGTATCAGAAAAACATTTTCTTTATCGTGCCTACAAATTTAAACGTAATTTTTTAGAAATAGTTTACAATTTTACATCAACAAGGATAAACGCAGCATCAATTACAGAACAGATAAATGCAAACTCAGTCGAAGCTACGCCAACATCATTAATTCAATACAGATAACATACATATATCATCACATTACATTCCACAAATCAAATATTTTTCGCATAGTCTAATTGTCCAACAATCTAATTTTCCTTTTCCCATTTATCCCTTTCTATATAATCCTGAAAGAATAAAGTGGCCGAAACATTACCAACACATTGTTTCCCTTTGTCGGCTCTTTTCACCTCAAAGAAGCCGACGACTTATACAAAATTGTCTCTTCTATACCCACTTCCTTCCCCACCACTTCAAAATCAAACATATATAAACATGAAACAGTAAAATCTCACTGGCACTCTCATCACGACATGGCACAATTACACAGAAGACTTCGTGAGTGAGTAGAAATACTTTGATAGAATATAAAATATAATTTTTGCATTATATAAATTCACTTTTCCAAATTCTATATGTATTTTCTAAATGTAAACTATGTTTGTAAATCACAGGCCCTGAAGATGATCTCAATAAAAGATCGAAACGTTGGCACGATAAAGAAAATGTTTTTCTGATACCTACATCACACCAGACCGCATCTCACGATATCTGAATAATTATTGTAATTAAACTATTTTAATGAATGTTTATGATGCTATGATTCAGTTGCATATCAAATCATAATGCAATGAAGAGGTTTGATACCAATGAATTTGAAGTTGGTTCTAGCTATTCATAAAATTTTTCCCTTACATTAATAATTTTTTGCATTAATATAACCCTTTTTTTTGTCTCAAATTATTTTTTCTTCATTCAAATAATCTATTTTTAATTTCAAATTAAGAATGTTAACTTCATTTATTAAATTTTTGAAATAATCCTTTTGTACACATCAAAATCTGAGAGAGTTTGAAATGTAAGCACATAAAGTAAAATTCCAGTATGTAAATATTTGAAGTTGTCAGTGGCCGCAATGGTATAGACGTTGACATCATTGTAACGTAAAACTCCCGGGTTCTAATCCAGCGCCCCTGCATTCTGACCCTACAGACTTACAAATGTTTTTCTTTTAAATGCCGGCATCCCGAGGGTTCATTAACTTGAAATACCTTTGCACAAAGACTGGGTAATTTTTTTTTTTTTTTTAATTTAGTTGATTATTCACAACGGCACTTTAAATATGCAACAAACAAAAATGTCGAAATTCTTACGTGTTCACAAGGTTGTATGTACGGACACACAAAAGGGCATGTAAGGAATAAACGTTGGGTGGAGAGTATTTGGTAATTATACTTTTCCAATGTTAGGCACCTAAACTGTCGTATGGCCAGCCTCGCTTGAGGACGATGATTAGCGGTAATGTTAAAGATGACATGTTGAGAATTAAGGGTTCGGGCGATTGGGTAATTTAGAATTAAAATGTTCCGAACTGAATTGGACGAGATTGGATACAATGGGATTTTTAAGTCGGTATGAATTGTAAGGTTAGAACTATACAGCTCATCTTCGTATGTCTATAGCGGGGCTAACAGGGTAGAGTATAGTATTTTTTTTTGTTAGTTATTGCCACTTGAAATCCCTTGACTCAGATACGTAGAGTATAGTCTTTTAGCAGTCTGAATCTTGTATTTAAAGTTTTACATTGGAGTCTGGTATGGAGATTCCAAGTATGTCGTTTGTAGAGGAAAAGTCCAAGGCATCGCTACCCGCCTTGTCACCTTTGGCTAGGGTGTGCACATCTATGCGAAGTCAATCGCACGTCACCTACTGTCACACAGCGTGTATCACAATAATCACTATCACAATCGCAACGCCTCTTTTCTTCTTAATGCACTATTTTGAGCAAACCCTTGTAATAAATTGTTAGTTCAATTTTATGAGCACAACCATCTAATAAATAGTTTGTTAAATTTAATTGTTTTAAATAAAGTTATTCCGGTGTTTTGATAAATTTTCTGCCCACCATCAGAATTAAATAATTTTTGTACGAACTTATGACGTTTTGATTTCTTTTTATTTGGTTACATTAAAATAGGAATTTTTTATATTTTTTTACGAGGGTTTGTAACGGCAGAGGTTATGTCAACCCTCGGATGCCGGTGTTTTTGAAAAAAGCCCATTTGTAAGTATGATGAGAGCTGTGTCAACGCCTAAAATGTTGCGGCCACCGACGTCCCCAAAATAAGAATGTTGTAATTAATATAGTGACAAAATTACATGTACTTAGTTTGAAATAAACTACAAAAATATGATTGTCTTGTTCTGAAGCTACTCCACAAAAATGATGTAATTTTATGAGCAAAACCATGAAATAAATTGTTAGTCACATTTTATGAGTAAAACCGTGTAATAAATTGTTCGTTAAATTCATTTTAACAAAAAATTGTATTAATAATACATGTTTGAATTAAAGTATGAGTGTCCGGTTCTTTTGTCTTCGATTGTACTCGATGAGGCACGACGAAAATCTGGACAGTGGGGATCGCAGAACGTAGAGTAGGGTAGTGTAGCATAGCATCAGGCAGATGTGCACGGCGGTAATACATTCTTATGAAAAAAAAAGACTTTGGATCGGGTAGCGTTGCAGGGCGTTGTATCGGGTGTGTTCGCAACGGGGATGGGACGGTTATTGAAAATAAAGGAAGGCGAAGTTTTTGTTAAGATTGAAAACCAAGTATTTATTTTTAATTTCATAAAGTTTGATTCTCCATTGGGAGAGTCAGGACTCAAATTCGTGTCATCAAATGATTTTGTAAATTACCTGAAGCTGTAACGAGGTCTTTACCAGAGGTGAGTATTGATGGTATTGAGTATTGGCCAAGGTAAAAATGAATGTGTAGGGTGAGTTGGTAGATCAGCAGTGTAAATTGTGTAGAGGAGCGAGTACTCCTCTGAAACACCAGCGAAAATCGGGTAAATGAACGAGAAAGAAGTGTTTTGGACAGTTTGGAAGTGACGGTCTGTAAGGTACGTTTTTCATATCAGGAATAGTGTAGATGCTAGGACGCCCTTGAGCTTCTACAGAAGCCCCGGCTGACTACCCTATAAAATGCCTGATATATGTCCAGGAAGACACCAGGCCAGTACTGTTTCAGCTCGAGGGGGTGATTTAGTTCGACAATAGTTCTATTTACAGTTCTGGCTTGGCTTCAATTCTTTATTGTATAAAGGTTCACTGTCTTCCTTTGAAAAGAGCCATGAATCTGACTTTTACATAATACACAATAAGAACAGTTTTGCTTTCCTTAACTAATAAATGACAATGATATTATTATATCAACTAGATTAAATGCTTATGTAATATCTAACGATGACTAGTTTAGTGAAATTGCAAATATTGTATTCTGCTAAGGTGTTGAATTTGTCTTATCGAATATGGAGATTTGCCTATTTATTTCATATATATTTTTAAACCTGTCATATACCGCCACGGGTTTCATTTAATCGATTTTCACCCCCTCAAAACACCTTGCAATCTCGGATGGGAGATGGTGTTATTAGTCACCATTTCTCCATTCTGAAGTGCCTCGGATTTTAATTGAGAGGGAAAAGTCTGAATGGGAATTGGGGAAAAGTTTAATATTTATATAAACTTTATTTAATGTCTTGTTTAAAATTGGTTGAATTATTGACGTTATGAATTAAACATTTTTTCTCTAGAGGAAGATCCTGTTTCATTAAGATATAACAAATATTATAAAGGCCATTGTGTGCCTTTACAAAGAATATAATTGACTTAAAAAAAATTAAAATAAATACGATATTTTTATTTGTAAACACTTTACCTACAAATTTTCAATTTACTTATAAACCATTGCTTTGAGATGGAAGTAAACCGAATTTATTTTTGCTCGGAAAAGGAAATGCTGTTAGTGAGCGGATTTGCCTGAGGTGGTTGCTCAGTTTCAACAAGGAGGTGACAGGGAACGTTCAGTCTTCTGATAAATAATACAATAACACAATCGCCTTTTTCTATTTGTCTTCATTTTTCATTGCGTATCGTGATTTAACAAAATGGTTAGAAGTAAGCAACAAAAATCTTTTTTCGATTCTTGTAACTTTTCCCAAATAAATTTACCTATCCCAAGAGCATATGTGGTAACAATTAAATTGAATATCTTCTAGTGCTAGAGCCTGTTCCACAATAAAGACCAATTTGCGAAGGGAAAAAATTAAATGAAACAGGGCACTGAAATAAATAGAAAGTACTAAAGTGAAACGTATTTCAGCCTCATGTGGCACAAACGATTCCAATTCTGGCTCGAATTCTCGCCTACAACCTCATCGCTAAATCTTCTGGGTAAACGAAAATATGTCGGAACCATTTGCCTTTTGCATGTATTGCATGTATAGCTGCGCAGAACTTTCACTTATTGTTTTACTTAACACCTGCTTTCGCTGCATCTCAATTTCACCTCATCACATTCCAATAGAACTGTTATTGTTATTTGTTATTGTGAGTACGTACATAAAACCAAAATCATTTTTTGAAACATTACTATGTTGGTCTTGCGATTCCAATCATAATTCCAAATAACATTCAACGCGAACGGCTTTCTTCCTCGTTCATTGAGTACATAATTCTTGCAACTTGGTAATTTTCATCGAAAAGTTTTAAACACTATCAAGCAACCGTTTGTTCGTCTCATCTTTAAGTTAAGGCTACTTACATTAGGCGATGAGAATAAAATCGCACTGTGGCGATGCAACTTTTTTTTTTAAATCGCCTTTGTCAAATAAATCAAGCGCGGTACCAGTGCAATTTTTCATTTAAAATATATCTAAACAACACACTTAATTACGGTATTTAGTTGAGGTGAAAAAAAAGTTAATGGCACGAGAGGGGTTCGAACCCACGACCTTCGGCTACATACGCCACGGATCTACCACCTGAATTATCGTGACCTCGATCCACTCGGACATCAACTCCCCATCTCAACCTCACCTTACGAATTTTGGTCGAGCAGACCACGAAAATAGTGAATTAATATCTCAATAAGTTGATAAAACATAAACATAAGATAAAGAATAGGTTTATGTTTGAATTTAATAACCATGAGAGGATAGAAGTTTTGACCACACTCCAATGGGTAATCTGAAAAGGATAGGTTCTGTAAATAGCAACTAACAAACGTTTTCTATATTTTTGTAACTGCATTGCTACGATAATATAAGTAAAATAGACTATTTACACAGCAACTATCCAGTGATGAAAGCCGTTAGTACGTCAGCATAATGATTCCATGATGGGGTTCCAACCTAGGAAAACCAAGTCTATATCGGTTAATTTAATTAAAATTAATAGAATAATAATAAAATATAAATAATCTTATACATTTTTGCGCAGTATAGTTTGTGAATCCATAACATAATAATTTAACAATACCATGGGTGCCAGGAGAAATGAATGTCGGGTAATGTACAAGCATACTGGCCAGAAGAGGATTTGTAAAACCACATTTAGGCCCAGAATATGTAATAGGGAAAACAAGATCCAACATAAACTCCTTGTTCCGCATTAAACTAAAGAGAAACAAACCGAGCTCTTAAACTGCTAGATGCACGAAGAAAAATTTCTTCAGGAGATCAGACAGCCAAGAGACTCTAAAAGGAATATCAAGCAATAATGTACTAATACGTAAAAAGATAACATCTGAAATTAATAATAATACGACATAGAAATGAATGGATCCGAAATGTATAAAACCTGGAAATACACAAGGAACCCAAAGTACGTTGGGTGTTAGGACACAAGGAAACTTTGGGGAATGAAAAGGCGAAAAAATTGGCTAGAGTAGAGTCTTTAAGACTATATATATAGGTCCAGGACCTATTATTTGGGATAACAACGCAAACAAAGAATCCGCCATCTTAGAAAGGGAGCACAAAGGAACGTGCAGTTTTCAGGTATAATTAAAAGTACCAAAACTGGTAAACTTATTGCTGTTAAAAATGGTAAATCCCAGAAATGCAAGGAAAAGGAACGTATTAACACGTAGGCGGAGCAACAGCTAAATGGAGATAAAAACCTAGTGTAAAACGAATTGCAGCATTGCACGTCATCAGTGAGATATTTCTTAAATGAAAGAATGGGATATATTAAACTGAACTAGGTAACTAAGAAAATTACAATAAACCAAAAGGGTGAATATTTAGAAAATCGCTGCTTTTTAGTTCCCTCATAATATTCAAAGAATTATGCAGTTTAATAATCAAAAAGATCCGTCCATATTATTAACAAAATGTGCTAATTGAACAGTCTGTAAGAAACCTTTGGTTTCTAAAATACAAGTTGTACTTTTTTAAGAAGTTAGAAGGAAATATACGATTTGAATGGAGCAAACATAAAATAATAATGCTCTTTAATACTGATATTATTATTATTATTATTATTTTTTTTTTTTTGTAGCAGTAAAGTACTCAACAAAGACAACTAATCATTAACCTTGTGTTGAGAACAACACAAATAGATCAGTATTTATTGACAATGGAGACCGGCTGAATTATCCGGAAATTCATAGAGCAGCGTTAAAAAACAATGCGAGAAGCAAATAAAGGAAAAAGACAAGTCGCATTAAAACGCGAGCTATTCTATGAGCCTTTTTGCCGTCCGTAAGACGTAGACAAATCCTTACCACCCTGTTTCAGATTGTTGAAGAACTACTAGAAGTCGAGTAAACTATGAACCCATTAGCAATTGAATTTATTGAAGATGAATGGGAAAACTTTATTAACTGATACGGAACGATTGCTGCTATACAAAATATTATACAATGAGTGAGTAATATTTAGTGACCGTTAATTAATGATTATTTGGAGATCGTAACTTGCGGTCTGGTGTGACGTAGGCTTTCGAAAACATTTTCATTTTCGTCCCAACGTTTCGATCTTTATTGAGATCATCTTCAGGGCCCGTGATTTATAGAGTTTGCTTAAATTATACAAATACATCTGAGATGTGGAATTTATACATTGATGGAAATTTTAGTTTCAATCAAAGTATATGTACTTACTCAAAGTGTTTGTTTTCTGTGTAGATATGTTCTTGTTGTGTGTCGTGTTGAGAGGAGTCGGCTTCTTCGAGGTGAAAGGAGCCGAAAATGGGAAAAAAGGGTAATGGTTTGTCGTTTGGCCTGGTAGGCTTTCAGAATTATTACAGACGGTGATAATTTTTGAAAGGAAGGACAATTTGATGGAGACTATGTAGAAATGTTCGATGCGTGGAATGTAATGATTGTTTTATATGTCAGGGGTCTGTTAAGGTTGGAACACGTACTAGTCTCGACGAGTTTTAAGTCCTTATATCCAAATATGAGCTATGAGTGTGAGCTTAGATCGTATGTCGAGCAGTTTTTTGAAGATGGGAGTTCAATGTCAGTCGTTTCTCCAGATAGAATCCTAGATGCAAGTGATTTTGGATGCTGTGACTACATTTTGATCAGAGAAAAGGATTCAGTATCATCGGCAAAGGTGAAGGTGACAGTGTCGGCTGTGTTGGCAGGACCTATAACGTGTGTGGCACCTGCTGGAATAGGATTGATTCTTCTATTTCTTAGAGCAAGGACACCTGTGGTAGGATGTGTTTGAGCCTCTGCAATCATTTCCAATTGGTATTGTGTTTTCTAGAGAAAAGGCTCAAATCTCACGGTTTATCCAAACAAAATTAATTAATTGCTTCGATTTCTTTTTTTTTTAATTCTGGTAATTTTGTTGGTATATTAGACATTACAATGGGAGAAGTAGAACGTTTACAATAGTCAGAAAATAAACACTAATTGACCTAGCAGTAAGAGTAAGATAAATGCAGCGATTGCCTTGCCTTATTTTATAGCATGTGTTTGAGATATTATAATTTAAAACAATTTAAATACAATAAGCCATAAAAAGACAGACAGAACGATTAATCACAAAACTAAAACTAATATTTTCACTTTCAAAATTCACGTGTATGTGCCGTTTTATCTTCAGGCATTTTTTCTTATAAATTTTTTCCCTATGAAGATAACTGCTAATAAACTGCTAAGCCGAAATTATTTAAAATACCGTTACATTTTTGTCGACAAAGAACTAAAACGTTAACGTTTGTTGCGAGGCAAATATCAAGATTTTAAACCGGAACAGATGAACACATAAAAACGGAATATTTCGAGGAGAAAACTAGCTCATTTGGATTAAACAATCTGCAAATATTTTTGAGCAAATCCAAACCAAATGGAGGCGTGAGTGTCTTAGGGTAGGCGATATATGGAGCCGACATTAAGTCCGCGAAGCTTATCTCTGTGTTCCGGGTAAACGTTCTATGTGTGAATGAGTGTGCAGGGTAGTTTTAGCCCGATAAACCTAATACAGGCTAACATATGCATCCATACCCGTTTTAAATTTAATTTACATTTGGTAATTACTGTAATATAATTAACATAAGTACAGCTAGTTTTAATTAAAGAAGCATCCACTTTATAACTGGAGGTGGTGGATTTGTAAAAGGCCTTACTGATCAAATCATGGCTCACCTGTATACTAATACCCGCCCTCCTAATGAATCCAAGCCCTCAGAGAAAAACCAATTAACAAAGCAGGGAATAAATAACTTTTCAGGGTTATTTTAATCTTTGTATTTTAAGGAACACTTGCTCGATCCCTTTTGATACAGAGACGTAAATTATACACTTCCAACGCTTTTCAATTTTCACTTTTTTGGAAATATCTTAGTGTACGATACCGATTCAATTAAGTAAAGCCTTTGTCCGATCTTCACGACATTGCTTAATCGATTATTTTGGTCTCTCATTGAAAAGCAAATTTAAAATATTTATTCTCTTGTGTTAAGAAGCAATGTTTATTTAGGAATTACAGTTTATATACTTCGATAATTGTTTAGTTAGGGCGTTAATTTAAAACTGAAGAAAAATAATACATTTTCTTAATTCAATGGTTTTTTTTATTACCCCAAAAGGAGAGCCACAGTCTCCTGCTAAGCAAAATTGTCACGTATATGGTAAGGAGGCTTTAGAAGAAAGCTTTCTTTTGCCCGGAATGGTTTGATTTGAATGGCGTCAACCCTCTTGGGATGAAATTCAGGTTTTGGAGTTTTTAACGGTAGGTCGATGCGTTATCTCTAAAATTTTCCTGTCTGAACACCGTTTTAAACGACCCACTCATTTAGTTATCAGTAATTTTAAAAATGCGTCGTTTACATTGCGTTTTATGAAGGAATTGACGATGGAGATGCGTTCAATAAATTCGTTTCACAAGATGGTACGGATGTCGTCTTATCGGTTTCAATTAAATCTAAAGTAAACAATAATTGCCTTTATGGCATTCTGGCATTATTTGTCAAACTCACGTTATGAGAGCAAATCTTAATTCAAATATGTAAATAAATTTTACAATAGTAACTGTTTGTTACATTCAGCATTTCGTTCAAATTGAACCGAAGAGAACAATTTTCCCGATCAATGAGTTGTTATATACGGCCACACACAATTCTCAGCAGGTGAGACTTTATTTGAATCGTCACTTCCGGGATAGGTGGATAGAAACACATGGCTCCATCTGTTCGCCTCCTCGGTCACTGGATTTGACTCCATTTCAATATTTTCAGTGGAACCGTTAAAAAAAAGAAAAAAAAACTGTTTCCAATATTCATAAGTAAGCCTATGATCTATAGATAAAAGAGCAGTATGAATGTGAGTCACCTCTCTTTTCTTTTATTCTGTCCAAATATCCATTGACCCCTTTTTAAACTACAAAGTGCGAACAAGAGGGGATTTGTCAGTGACTTTTAATTTGATCAAGCGAGCTGAGTAACCCATTTGTGAGAATCTAGAGACATGCGTGAACAGTGAATTATCCTCGGATAACAGTGAGGGTGATAATTTAATAATCCGCTAACTGGAAAATTCAGTTATGACAGCGCTATATAGTCCCTTTAACTCTTAAGCTCTCTTTCCTCTCAAGAAAAGGTTCGAACTAAAATTTGCCGATAAAATTGCCATTAGCCTGTTAGAAACTTGGGCTCAATGGACGGCCTACACTCCCCCATTTTCCTTGCAAGCCCATTCATCTTGCACTAATTAATTTCTCCCAATAACTTACTTTCTAAGCAATACTTTCCAAATAAAATGCTGTTAATTGGAACCGTGTTGATGACCGAACCGTAACTATTATTTTGTATTTGAACTGAATTATTTAGTTTGTAATTTCTGATAGAAATAATCGTCAATAGGCAATTAACAATTATGTAGTTAAATTAATAAATTCCCTTAAAAGGCTGACAGGCGTCAACTTAATATTCCGCGATTGGCCTGGTGATATCCTCTGGAGCCCAACCTCGTCGGCGGGAAGGTCGCGACCGAGGTCTTACGCCGGAATGCCATCTCGTGGAGTTGGTGAGACTCGAGAATCAGTGCTGGTAATTATTGAAAATTGCAATAGCTGGAATTGCAGGCGGTCTGAGAGAAGTGATAGGCTCAACGTCTGTACATACGTGAGCAATTGTTAGAATTTAAAATAATCAAAAACTTCTCAACCATTTTATTTTTACCTACGTTTTAAAATTACTATCTTAGACCAGCTCCCGTTATCACCACGGTCACTCACTCCACATGAAGTCAAATATATCCTTACGGATTACCTAATCACCAGTCCCTGGTTTTGATCTTATCACGTCAAGAATCCTCCGTAAATTTCCTTAAAAAGCCATGATTTACCTCACTTATCTTTACAACAGTATACTCCGCACCACACACTTTCCTTTGCTTTGGAAATACTCCAATATGATCTTATTCCCTAGGCCCGGAAATCCGTCCAAAATACATCTCCCACCGTTTAGTCAGTCTGTTTCCTCTCTTATCAAAAATATCTGAAAGATCCTATTAACTCAATCTCACCATCTTCTCCCGAACTACCATGTGGTTTTCTCTCCCTACACTCCACCACCCAATAGGTACTCTGAGTTGTAGACCATATAACCTCATCCCTCGAGCAAAGTGTACTGTGCGGGAGCCTTCCTAGGCGTATCACAGAAATTTGATCGTGTGTGGCACTAAGATCTCTTGTACAAATTAATGTGTGTCCTTCCTTATATCTAATCCTTCCATCCTACGATATTTCAGAATCCGACAAGGATCGGACTACTCCGACTACTGTCATGTTGGAAACAGGTCTGTTTGCTTCGACCACACTCCATTACACATCAGACCATCCATACCTTCTACTCTCCTTGCTTTTTGCGTCGACGAGGCAACCGTCCTTTCGTCCAATACCGATCGTGAAAAGCTTCGGAGGAGCTCACATGTACATCGGATTGCAGAATGGAGTACAATACGGAAAATAAAAATGAATGAAAACCAGTGCACTCATATTACATTTACCCTTCGAAGCAAAACTCCTCATAAAATACACCTCAACAATATCCCTATTCCTAAAGCTGATTTCATGCGATACCTCGAACTCTCTCTTGGCTCACGAATGACGTGGAAACAACACATAAAATAAAGAGCCAGGAACTGCGTAGACGATTCCGAATACTCTTTAAACTACTCGGACACAAACCTAATTTGCCGACAAAAACAAATTAACACTGTACAGAACTCTACTGAAACCGATTTAGACATACGGGCTAGAACTGTGGGGCATTGCTAAACCTGCCAACATCCAACCATATTAATCCTTCCAATCCAAAATCCTTAGAATTATAGTTAACGCTCCTTACTGTGTCTTCAATGCCACCCTCCAAAATACCACTTGTAAATAAATTAATCCCGTCTAAATACACCCAGTTCCATGACACTTTCCACTCGTCCCAACTCAGTAGCCCAATCCATGACCAACCTAATCCATTATTGCAATCCTGTCCGCCGATTAAAATGGAGATGGCCTCGGTACCTCCTCATCAAGGACTAACCTTGCACAAAACTGGACGACTCACTTCAAGGCATGATATACAGATATAAATGTAAATATGTAAATAACTTTAAATTACAAGATGCATTATCAATACAGGTAGAAATAAGTAAATAATAAAAATTTTTTAACAACTTAGACCAGGTTTTCATGAAGTTTATATGCTTCTAAAACTTTGTAAAATTTTCTCTGGTGGGTGAAGTCGCAAGGTAAACGACACATTTTAAAAAGAATCATAACTGGGGATAAAAAAGGTTTTCTTATATAACACTTTTCAGAATGGAAAATTATGGGGGAAAGACATTGTTAATTACTCCAAGACCTGAATGTTATCCAAAGAAGAAAGGGTACACCTGGGGTGATAATATAAGGGAGTGTTTATTATGAGCATCTTCTGCCTGACCAAAATGTTAATTCTACTGTACACTGCACACATTCAGAAAGAGAAATGCACAATTGACCCAAACTGATCGGCATTGGCCGATCTCAAGGGAGATCTCTGCCATCAGGATTATTCTTCCACATGTCTAAAGAAACACAAAACATTGGGATGTCCAATCCCATTCACTCTATTTGCCTGACCTTTTCATATTTACACTTATCCTTTGCTCTGAAAAACTCTATTAATGAGAACAATTTTATTTCGCTTCAGAACTGCAGAAAACTCCTCCAGGAGGTCGTCACTTTAAACCCTGAAAAGTTTTGGGAGATCGAAATTACAAAATTACACGGAAAAACAAATAATAAAGCAAAATAGGTTATACATTATTGATTTAATTGTTTTACAAACTCTGAAATTTTCATTACGTTTATCATCACAAAAACCCTACGGACTTATTTTACAACCCTAATTACATATTAAATATTCTCAACGAATAGCATTATTTAAAATGTATTGCGAAAAAGCTGCAGTGGTACCATCAAGAGCTTATAAACTTTGATTTTACAAAACTCTCCACAGCTAGGAACACTTAACTTGTTATAGCGCGTGACAGCTATAGTTTACAATCAGTGAAGAGTGTTAAGGTGTTAATCCCCCAAGCCTTAATCCCCTTCTAATAAGCACATTAACGTGCCATCCTACAGTGTTGGCAAAAAACACCTTAGGTATTTACATGAGTTCTTATTCATCAGAAATAAATTGAAATTTACAAATAAAAATATTAAGAAATTTAGATGATTCAAGGAAAATACTTTTTATTGTATTCGCTATTTAAATTTCATTACATAACATCATGAGCAATATTGAAACATATGCTCACGGACAGAAGGATAAAGTGTGTCCACATACCCACGCACGCACACAGTCGCATGCCCTTCAATATACACCCACGCACACACTGACTTAAGTACACTAGCACTACACTCACTCTATGGCTACCACCAATAGGAGGCCTGCCCTGTTAATGTTTGGCGTGGTGGGCTCGGGACCAGGGAGTCCGTGGTCCGCCAGGCGGGTATCCGTCCTCGGTAAAATGGCCGCATGAGGCGAGTGACTCTAGGGAAGTCTGATGGGTGTGGTTGATAGCTGTGACGAGCACGACCCTCTCAACTCCATCGTATTAAAGGTTATGAATGTTGTTCGTACTATAATCTGTCCAGGTGTGAGCCGGGGGCTTCTGACTGCCCAGCGTAGAATGGTGGACACATACATACCCAAAAAAACCTCCGAACTGGGAATTTCCAGGGCGTTCGGTGAAGGGAGCATTGAAAAAGGTGTGCAATCTCACCTCAGGTGGTAGCCCCACCAACTGGTTAGCTTCGAGGATAGTACTGCCCGTAGCTGAAAATGTTACAAAACCTGCAACAGAGGCCGTAAATCCGAAGGCCAAATGCCTGCCGAGTCCTTGATGGTGCTTTGTAAGTCAGCAGCTGTCACTGGCGGGGTGAACGGCGGCACCGCTGTAGGAAAAAGGTACACCGAGATTAAAAAGGTATGAATGGTTTCCTCCCTTAAGAAGAATGTGGAGGAAAGATAATGAAAACTCGCCGGAATGGCTGACTTCCCGCGAGCTTAATCCTCACCTTTAGAACTCCGAAATGCGCAGATGTGGGTAAGGGCGGCCTCCTACAGGTCGGCAAACGTCGGTCCTTATAACCGGCTTCCTACGTTGGTAGAGATGTCAGCAGTTTGGGCGTATCTCCTTGCATTGCAGGTCGCCATAGGAAATTTGTAGTGTGGGAGGGATGTGCACCGAAAAGGTGCACTTCTTTCAACTTAGGGGGAGAGCATACTGCCCGATAAACTGTTTGCCCTGTCCTAGCAAAGGAAAGGGAAGAGGCTATTCATACTCGTATGCCTGGTTCTCCTGCGGATCTGAATTAGATGTATCGTTGGCGAAAAAAGTGGGAGAGTGGAGGGATAAGTCGGAATATCTGAGACCTGAAAAGATGACCTAGCAGATTAGTCCAAGCACACTGCCTTTGAGGACTCGGAATAATCATTCTGATAGGTCGGAAGGAAGGAATTTGGAAGGACACGTTTTAATTTTTACAGGATATACGGGTTCAAACATTTGTGTTACTTCAAGAAAGGCCCCCATGCAATATTGTTCACGCTCAAGGGATAATGTGATTTATAACGTACTGCCGTGTTGTGGAATATATATTTTTTAAACGTATGTTATTGTTATGTGAATCCGAATAAAAATATTTCGTTTGTTATCCTGTTCATTTCATTTCACATAAATGCATAACATTTAAATTATATTTTCTTGGGCCGGAAAAATCTGTGAAATAAAATGCAGTTTGTTGAAAAAGTATAATGCCATCAAGCAACGTTGTATCCATATATACAGATAGTACGAAGATACAATATAAATGAGTAATAAATCGAAGGAAAACGATAAGACAACATAAAAGTACGCGGATTAATTGAAAATCCAGCATTGGTATGTAATTCTATGTTGGATTACTCTTCTTTATATTTCAGTGAATTGAACTTGCAAAGTTAATGTGAATTTGTTCTTTCTTGTTGAAAAGATGGAAAAAATCGTGCATTCAATGCAGTGCGATGAAATATTGTTTTTATTAAATTTTATTTATCTTGGAATGATTGCTTCACAAATTATGACTTATCTTAAATAATGAAATTTCACATTTAAATATTTAAAAACATATATTTTGGGTCTTTTAAGCATTGAAGACAAATTTTCTAACTCGGTCGTACATGAAGTATATGAAAACCATTGTTTTTTTTTGTTTTTTTCAAATTTTCCTATTGCAAGTGAAGACACATGAGTTGTTGTGCAATCATCTTTAAAAATGGAAAAAAACAATAACTAAGCTATCGTCTGGCTGCAATGGCCATCATTGAAGGTTTCATCATGGAATTAACAACCATAAAACCATTCTGTATAAAAGCAGATAACCGAGGAAAAGGTTTTCACACACTTTTCATCTTTTATTTATTTGATGGCTTCTGTTCAGATCTAACTGAGAAGGTTTAATTTGCAATTTTTGTCCCAGACAGTCTCCGATTTAAGCGATTTCCAGGCAGTTTAACATAGTGACATCTTGGCTATACTAGAATAAAATTTCCATACTTGCTTACATTATGTAATTAAACAATCTCGTTGTTTTGTAAATTAAAACGTTAAAATAGTTTTTACTATTCAAAATAACTCACTATATTCCAAAGTATGTTACTATCTTCTTACAAACATTCCCAAACACTCAGTTTGAGCTCATATGTGATGTGCGGCTTAAGGAAGGAAAGGACCCAGGAAGGGATTGAAAGTTTATATATGTTTAGCGAACTTAAATATGGACAATGCTCTTAAGAAATGTTGAAACTTGTTGCCTGGCAGATAAGACTTGAGCTTTGGCGGAAAAACAAAACCTTTGTGCCAAATGTGCGACTCTAGCCGATACGGGACCACTTTTTCTGTATGTTGGACCGTCAGCTACTCCTTCTTCTCTGTTTCATTTGAATTTGTAAAATCTCCGATTACAATTGAAATATGAAATATAATGATAATTCTTTTTATAATATAATTATAAATTACCTGAATTCGCCAATTAAAATTGTTGCTTAGATGGTATTATTTAACAATCATTTGACTTCCGATCTTGTCCCACATACGGTGCAGTTGAATCTATCTGACAAGCATGAAAGACCAACCTTCAGATTAATGATGTGTGGTGACAATGCCGACAAAGCATGTCAATTTACGAATAGAGTTAGATAATTTACTAGTTCATCTCGATCGGTAACGGTATCTATTGATTTGTATGTAGCTGCTTCTTCTGATAACATATGTTAAATGCTAATATTAATGAAATTTACATTCATATTTTTTGCGTCTAAAGTTACACAATGATTTGTTCACTATTGATGTCCTTTGTAATTGTTTGATATGTAGAAGGACGAATTGAATCATTTAATCTTGTACAATATTTCTCTTAACAAACTGTGGTGTAACACTTACCAGCGGGAGAAAATATTTTGGACATTAAAATCGGGCCCGTTTAATAAGTTCCTTGATGAATTAGGACTTACCAGTGTGCTTTAAGCGCAGAACGAAAGGTCCAATAGCTCTTAAAGGACCCAATATAATAGGCACCACGACAAATGCATGGATCATCTATAACGTCTAGTTTCAGTTGAATACCAAAAAGTTTTTTTTTTTTTTTTAATTGGTATCATTCACATCCCAAAATATCTTCAGAAAAACGTTAGAGGTTACCAAAATAAGAGATATATCGGAAACATTCAAAACCTTCGAAATTATTTTAAATCAGAAATCTTTTGTTTAAGTTTGTTATCTGGTATAATACATAAGAGCGATGGTATTTTGGCAAATAAAAATTTACAAACCGTCTAAACTGTTTAATCGTGTTTGAACGTTGATAATTTAACAGCACTACATTATAAACAAGGAGCGATCCAAAATGATTTATTCATTTTCTTCTGGTCAAAAGCCAAATCCGATAATTGAATTTCAATATGGTAATAGTCCTCTCACGTATTGCGAAAACATTAGTCCATAATATGTAGATTCAAATTGACGAAACTGAAAATAATTTGATATTACAGACACGATACATAATTTTAATCCGCTTACTCACCAATAAAACGTTTCAATTTTTCAACATCAAGGTCTATAATTTTCTTTGAACCGCTCTGAACAGATTACGCTTTCTTCATCAATTTTGGGTTTTGGATAAGAGCACAGCAATTTATATTGGATTCGAAGGGATGAAAAATTGTTGAAACTGTCTCTGAACGCACATTTAACGGGAAAAGGATTTTAAAACCCTTAGAAGTTATTTGTAACTGCCGGTTTTAGGGTCAAATGGAAGCTTAGAAAGATTCAGACGGGATCCTTACCAGTGTCTCTATCAATCACTTACACTGACGTCATTTCTAGAGTAATGATTATTGTTCTAAATGATCAGTACTGTTCATTTGGGAAAGGATTGTTTCCCATTGAGCTGATTTTGCTGCAACATAACGGTCACAACTTAGCTAGATTCCAGATTGTTTCTACAAATACTATGAAAAAATAAATTTTTATTTTTTCGGCAAATAAAAAAAGTTTTTCTCTTGTGCTTGATATTCATTCAAGCAGTGTGCTAAATCTGGGTTGCCGATTTTCTGTTTCCATGTGTCACGCGTTTATTTTCTGCCTAGCTAATGTAAGCTAATGCTAATGTCAAAACCTAAAACTCCTAATATCCCACAATAAATTACATAAATTCGATCTATAAAATAATACGACCAATAAAAATTGTCCTATATCCATCGTCTTTTCACTCCACAATGCTATTCTCTAAAAGGAAGTGAACAGATTAGGAAAACTATATTATTTATTCTCGACACAATTCATGTGGAATTCTAAAGCCTAATGCCAGTTGTTACCTTGAGCTAATCCATGTTTAATGTTGTTATAATCCTTTGGTAGATTTTTCACCTTAGCGTAATTGCTTTTGGCATTAACCTTTTTTCCGGATAAAACGTATACATTTTTTTATTACTTTTAAATTTTAAATCGATGTAGCGTAATACAACTTGTATTAAATCGGGGGACGACCAGATGTATTCATTTATCTCATTCATAACATAGGTTTCTAACAAACCGAAAATATCTAGAGTCGAGAAATTGCAGTTTACATATTTCACAAACCTGCATTCCAAATTTCAAACCCTCCTATTCTGAATACCAGGGGGGTTCATGTGCTTCAAATTGCGGATATGAGCCTTATATTTTATATTTTAACCTCATTCTTCCGACTGATTGTTTCTTTCGTGAGGACAAAACATCATGACCTCATCTTATGGTGGCTATCCTTGTAAAATGAACTTCGGCAAAAGTAATAAAGTTAATGCTGTAAAATACATAGATATTTTTGTGTTATCTCGTTGTAAGTTAATTGAAAAATAAAATGTGTTATTTTTAAATCTATTCAATACTATTAGGGCGTGACTTTACGAAGTTAGATTGAAAAAGAAACCCGAAGCTAGAGGTAGAAAATCCAAATAAATCGATTTTTCGTCGACAACAATCAACTCAACAAGAAACACAAAAAAATGAGACGAACTTTTGCACTGGGGTGTTCTACTGTAAGCCATACTATTTGTGACTTTTATTACTGCCTATCATCACTTGAATACCCACATGAAAGGGTGAGAGGTAAATAGAGAGGTAAATTGATACGCAGACAGAAAGAGGTAGACAAACAACCTGAAAGGAATACCTGGTTAAACAGATCATCCCTGATCCACCTATTCGATCTTGTAACATGTAACATTTCGACATTTTCTCTGGCATTGTTTTTTCTTGATTATAAAAATTATAGTACTGTAAACTGTGGTTAAGCTTGAGAAAGAAGGGAAAACATAGTAACATAAATTTCAGAAATTTGTCTGATGAATAAAAACAGTCAGCCCTAGCCCTGCCAATTTGCGGTGCAGTTTGAATTTCAACTTCTCCCTTTCCGCATCGAAAACTTTATGTAATACACAAACTAGTTAAACTCCTAAATTTATCAACCTGTTGATAATTCGAGGAGGAGTTGCCAGGGTAGGGCGAGATTGACTTAATGCTTTCGACGGTCGGGCAATTATATTGCCCGACAGGATTGGGAAATACCATCCTTTTCCAGGTGAGTCTCGGCCTCTAAACCTCGCCCGGCTAACCCTGAAATATGAGATTCAATTTCACAATACGATCTCTAGGTTTAGAAAGCTAATCGTGAAAAATGTTCCTCCTGAAATGCGATTGCTCTTGGAAACTTCTAATTAAAGAGTGGGTCGGGAAAATTCTTCGGCCTTAACAGTTCCAACTCCCACGGAAACTGAAATTCGTATTCACTCTATTGTATCCTTTTATACTGTAAACGATCAAGAACAAACGTTTTCTATTTTACCGCGGAAATTAATTCATTTGTATACACATTGTAAGAACAATTATCGCAACATTGATCTCTTGATATTTATAATGTCGTTAAGAAGATTAAATTAACTTCAAAATCTATTTGCAAATAATTAAATAATAGTTTCACTGTATCGACCAATAATCACATTACTTGTTATTTACTATTCTATTGATTAAATTCACCTATTAATAACAAAATCATATAGATTTAAACATAATATTCATGTTAATTTATTTTTTTTAAATAGTTAATATCACACGAAAATTCAACCACTCTGTCCGAGAATACTGGATATGGACATAATACCTACTCAATAACATTCCCACATCCAATTCATTCACTTTACCCTAGAGTACTCGTTATATCTTTGAGTAATTAGATAAAAGACCCTCCTTTCACGCTAATAAATACATTCTTTAAGATATTTGATCAGCTATGATCTAGCTCCAACCTGGTTCCTATGCCCCTAGACAACGGAAGGTCTCAATCTCATTAGAAATTGTTCGAATGTGAACTTGGTATTAATGGCTGTTTCTAGAAAGTGTTTTATCCAAATTTTGCCCTCAATACCTTCACAAAACTTTTAATAATATATAATTTAATTTTAATTAATAATAGTATATATTTGTAAATAACGTCTGTCGTAACAAGGCCTTTAATAGAGATCTTTTTTTATTCAAATTTCTAACGATAGGTAAATTTCTTCCACTGGTAACACCTTATTTTACATATATTTTCCCAAGAAAAAATGTCCATACTAAACAGCAATTGTTTTAATAGAGTAAAAATGGATTTATAATTGATAAAAATATTCAATACTACCACCGTTCACTTCTCCATAGATATTATAATTAATTTGAGTAGGGCCCCGAGGGTGTGTTTATTAGCATGCAAACAACGCTATAGTAGAAATGGAAGGGCTGCTCGTTTTTCTCCCCTAACCGACAATTAGATATTGCCTTCAGAGCTTGATAATGGAATGAAGTGGGAACGCGGCTTAACTCATCCGTTCTTGAAGGGTATTAGTCGTAAACAACACGACAATTTCTGATTCGACAAATCTTATGAAAATTTGTAATAAAAAGACCTATAATGGTTCAAAATTTGATTTCGTAATGTTTGTATTTGTCACAATATGACTTTTTTCATTTAAAAACATGTATTATGCTTGTCAGTATTGTTTACTCAAAAGGGAATATATGGAAACTGATTTGTATCTCAAAGACACGTATAGAAAAAAAATTCAGTCACATTGAAAAAACTTCAAGCGCAACGGGTTGTAAACAGCGAAAAGTAATAATACACTAAATCTCTGTCATTTAGTTTAAAATCAAACACGTACGAATATTGTCTTTACATATATCAAAATAAATCATTACAAATAGTATCGCAGTCCAACGAAGGGTATTATTTTACGAGGTATTTTACTTTTTGAGTTATTTCAATCTTTCACATATGGAACAATATCTCATTAAATGTTAATCCTACTAAAAATTCGGTTTTACCAATGAAAATTAAACAAAAAGATGGATTGGAATTTAGACGCCAATAAAGAATATTTTGCCAACAAAAATAGAACACGTTTTACTGGACTCGTCGGGTGGAATTTTTTTGTCTCCCCAATGCCCAGTGTTCTACTGAAAAATTCATTGCTCATCTGGATTTATCCAAATCCTGTTATTATAAAGCTGGATTTTTCATCTCTAAGGTAGTATCAACAATCCTAAGACAGCTCTTTGATTAGAATAAGTGGGAAAATAATGATGAAGTTTAACAAAAAAACTTTCCAAAATATTATTATATATATCTACGGTTTTTGTATATTTACTGAAGCGACATTTGTCCCATTATGTGTTTTAAATTATTGTAATCTTTACTAAAAATCTGTACAGCCTTTTCAAAATCATCACAATTTTTGATATTTTCGAGACATTTGTAAAGAGAATAATTTGTGTAAAAAATTCTTTTTTATTTTAACTAAATTTGTATTAACGATTTTAGGGATGCGAAATACGATTATCAATTTTGTTTCTTCTTAAACAAATATTTGTTTCTTAGGCTTCTCATTTGTTGGCTGAAAGGGGATGCTGTGGACATAGGATCTCCGATTTTGATGATACTAAGACGAAAAATATTATACACGTGTTTTTTAATTAAAAAAACGGATATATTCGTTTTTAGCACCATTTAACGCCTTAAAATGTAAAAAATATATAATAATAATTTAGTATTTTAATAAGAAAATACGTTTTTGATTGGATCAGTAATGAGCATTTTTCTCTCATGTCTTGTGTTCTAATTCAAAATGCATAACTCTTCTGAATTATATCCTATGCCCAGGACATTAACATTTTAGAAAGCTTGATTCATTTTATAGAATGACTCATGAACAGACGTCAATACTTAGTTTAACCTTTTAAAACCTCATTTCATCAAGTCAACCGTGTCTCATACACTGGAAATCCTACTATCAATTTGATTCCATCGATGACCGATTGAAAACCAAAAATGAGGGTTTTCATTAGTGATCACAGTCCTTTGAAAAATTAGGTAAATGCTTATTAGTACGGGCAAACTTTCTTTAACCGCCAATCGGTGAGTACGTATTGAAACAAGAACATTTTCCTTTTTATTTTTATTTTTATTTTACGAGGGTTCGCAATAGCAGACGTCGTATAAACCCTTGGGGTGCCGGTGTTTTTAAAAAATATTCCATTTGTAAGTATGTCGGGTTGAGTCTAGCGGCATTCGAGCCCGGGGCCTTTACCTTACAGCGATGAGCGCCGTGCCAACGCCTAAACCTCTGCGGCCACCGACGCCCCCGAACATCTTCCTTAATCTTCCTTTAGACAAGAACTTTGGAAACATCTAAGAGATTTTGTATTTTGTTTGCTTATCGCAACAATATTTTTTTAATCTCTCACGACTTTTAATGCTGTTTCCATTGAAGTCACCAAATTTATGGTAGGATTAACACTTTATGAGATCCATGAAACTTGGAGATAGAGCTTTGAAGGGTTGATCCTGAAAATAAATCGAATACAATCAAGATCAAGCTTTGGACAATAGAGACTTTTAAGCCCAATTAGAAATGTAGGATAACCTCTTGAATTGTTGGCCTCGGTTAGTGCGACACCCCGAATAAGTGTAAAATGAGGTGTAAAATGACCTCATTTGACCAGCATTAATATGGAAAAAATGGTAATGACTATACATGAAACTTTAAAATATTGGACCCCAAAGTTAAGTAATATATGTTTTGTTTTATGACCCTCAGAAAGATTGCATTTATAAACGTTATAGTTGATTGTTTTGCTCCACTTTTCAATATAAAGTTTTTAAATAAATTGTTCCATAATTATGAAAGGTCATGTTATTTGAAGTTAATACGTTTTATGTCAAAACGTGGGGCAAATATTATATAAATAATACGTGCATTGATCATCAATCAAGTGGACGGCGGAAAAACCGACGGGCTATATTTTTAATGTTTAGTCCTGTCGAAAAAAAATCTCATATAGCTGTCAATGCCTGTCGAGGGGCCTGTGTTTGCTTCGGAGAACACCTGTTATGCGCCCTATATTTTCCCTCTTTAAAGAAGTTGTTCCAATACCATATCGGACTATCATATCGGGTAAAACACAAAAATTCAAACGATTCTTCACTCCCATATTTAAAGTTTTAGCAGTAAAGAATGAAACCAATTAATTCTTGGGGTATATATTGTAGAACCTTTATTAAATGAAAAAAATTAATTTTAGTTAACAATTAAACGGAATGATACATTACCACGCATTTAATGATAATTAATAGTTAAGCTTATGAAATGTTACAAAATAAGTGCAAAAGTCTTTTCTTACCATTGTTGTTTTAACTATTGGCCCAGTAATATCTAAGATTATTCGTAGCCCTTTATTTTCTACGGTTTTTCTTACACCTTTTTTCTTATCTTCTTTTCCTCCGAGTAATTTCCTTTATTTAACTTTTTTTCTATAATCAGATTGTGAGGTGCCTGAATCCTTTTACTTTTTTAATCTACCTTAATAGAATAATTATCAAACATTCATCCACAACTCGGCTGATTATTGACTTTCATTACATAAAGTGGTAATTTTATATTTTATTAAATTCACTAATTTCGTGGTCCGGTTGACTAATTAATAGATTACAATTAATTAAGGCTTTCAGTTCAGGTAAAAAGTCAATGGCACGAGCGGAATTCGAACCCACGACCTTCGGCTGGATACGCCGCTGCTCTACCACTTGAACTATCGTGTCCTCGGTCCACTCAGACAACTATATTTTCCCTCCTTTTTGCCATTTTTCAAAAGTCGTGTAATCGGATATGATTCTCGACGACAAATGAAATGGCCACGGAGAGCTTTAGTGAAGTATACTTCATGACTTTTATATCTCACCTAAAAACCTTAATTAATTGTAATATACTAATTGGTCAAACGGACCACGAAATTAGTGAATTTACCATCTAATATTAAGTTTAAAGTTTTTAATGCAAAGTGTAGCTCGACGTGCTAGGTTTTGAGGTTTGAAGATGCCAGCTTTTCGATCCAGTCGAATAGTTTCAGCTTTCTTGTTCGAAAATTAGTCTACCTTCCTCATTTTCAACGGTTCATTCTTTGGATGTATGTTTATTTGTATATGTAATGTATGTAAACAGGACACAGTTGCGCGTTTATCCCTGTTGAAGTAATATATGTTAATTTGTCCTGGTTCATTCAATTCACTTACCCTCATTATTTTAATACTCGTTTTCCCTTAACAAACATGATGAATGATTGTGTTAGAACTTGGCTTTTGTGTAGCTTTTTGGCATTCTAACCGAATTGGCCCTTAGATCCAATACATTTTTTCTCCACAGGTAACCAAATAAAAGGAATTTTTCTATTTAACCAATTATGTACTATGAATTTACGTTGGTTCTTCATACTTACTTTCAAACGTCAGAAATGCAGTTTTTTCATTCGTTTTAATTTTCTGTTACAAACGAGTCAAAAACTTTAATCATTAATTTATGGAAATAATAATTAAAAATGAATGAACGTAATACGGTTGTAAAATCGTTCAGGAATCGATTGCAGGCTCGCATTCTTCAATACGTGGACATATTTGATTTAATATTTGTATGTGGTCTTTTCAGTTTACTTTGTATTTAAAATGACACAATGGATTAAATTGATTTTTAATAATTGTTGGCAATTTTGACCTTCATTTGTAATAACAAAATCCTTTTGAAATTCATACTTCGCTGACCGCAGATCAAATTTAGGTCTTTCACGTTTGATATGGGCGAAAAATTTTCAAAATATTCATTTTTTAAATAATGCAAAGAAAATATTCCCTTAGGTTTTAATTTATGAACTATACAGAAAAGCTTAAAGTCCATTTTTTACATTTTTAAGATATAAGATGAACATGTTATTAATGCAATCTTTATAAGTTAAGTTTATGGTAAATTTAAAAAAACATGTTTAAATTGTGTTTTCTTAGTTAACTAGTTTGCAAAAACCAAGGACTATTCCATTAAGTTGGGGGATGTATATTTATCAGAACCGCCATACAATTTATTTTATTGTTCCGCGACCAGGATTAAAAACCAATTCCTCAAAGAATTAATCCTTCTAGAAAGCAGTCATAAAGGCTTTATAAAAGAGATTAAGCTTGAAGAATTACGTGGGCTATGATATATCTCGAGGATAAATACCCAATTAATCATTGCCTTCCTTACATCCACACGTTAGGAGTCATTTATCGTCTTTTGTCATATATGTCAAACAGAAATGCCTTTTTTACTGGTGTATTGGTAATCCTTGTGATATATATTTTATACATTTTATATGCGAGTGAAAGTGCAAAGCAAATAAAGCACAAAATCAAAATTACATATAGCATGTACATACCTGTTCTGTTTTGTACATGCGCGTGGGACTTGATTGATTGACTTGTAGCTTTCAGTAGCTGCTACTCGTAAACCACACCGTTTACACTTCTTGGTTCATAGTACGCTCTGCCTGAAGAGCACAAAACACAAGAATTCCATTTATGTTTACCACTTACTGACTCTGAATAGCGGTGAAGCAAAATAAACGATGTTACTGTTCGCCGCCTTCACTCTGTTCCAGTGTAAACTATCAAAATTCCTTAAACAATAAAACCTCAAAACCTTCTACATCCTAATATGTATTTTTTAAATATATTGTCGCAATTTCATGGCGGACCTTATTTTGCACGTATTCTTGAATAACGTGGTAAAACTAAAAATAAGTTTGCCCCTTTACAAGTATTTAAATCCAGTAAATTTAAAATAGCATACATGTAAAAATTGTTGTTCATACTGCGAACTTTACGAGTTGGGTATATACGTGTAATACTGGCGCTCATGTGAAAGACGAAGGTCAAGTAGGTCTCGAGGCCATCGAGGAGCCGGGATGAGAATGTGTAGTGAAGGCACGAGCAGTAGCAATAGGATAAATAGTGAGGTAGGTGTGAAGGTGTGGAGAGGTTTGAAAGCGGGAACAGATCAATTAATTGACTAAATGGATACGGAGGTCGTTGTGGATAGTGAGGTTAGTGACGTTGTAAGGAGGTTTGCTGATTTGTCTGAATTTTGATTGGAAAGATTAGATGCTCTGGATGTTGGAAGACTTAACAGAACGCGCACAGTTTCACTCCGTGTATCCAAACTGGTCGCATTCAAGTCTTCTATGAGGTCAGTTTAGTCTTGACTGTAATTAAGATTTTGGTCGTCGTACCTGTCTTATGTTAAGGTCTTGTCTCTTAACTCTTATGTTGGAGAATTCCACGTTCTCTAGTTGTAGTCCTAAAAATGTGACATGTATTCAAGTCGACATCTCTTTATTGTTGATGTACATTGGAGTTTTTTTTTCAATGCGATCTTACACTAAATATATTTTTTTATTCAGTTTTGTCCTCTAATTTTTGCACCAGTTTTCAGATAACCTCAAGATGTCCTTGGGTGGTGAAGCTTGCATAGGATTCGAGTTAGGTGATAAAATTGCGGTAGCGATCGCTAGGTGATGATGGTATTGGAGTGTGTACTTAATTCAGCAGTATAGATGATGGCATAAAGGAAGGGACCAACAATTGGTTGTCGGCTAGTATCGGTCAGTTACCAAGAATTCGTTGCAGCACTTTGCTCTGATGCAGCGGCCGGTTAGGTAGGATTTCTAGATAGCTAATAAGGAGCGGTTAGGGAGCGTTTAGGTTTATAGAGGCAACTAGAAAAAAATATATTGCCCTTGTTATAACAAAGAATACTGAAAATTGAACGAATATAAATTGCCGTGTATGTCAAAATATAAACATAACACTAATCCCGTTGAAACGTCAACAAATCACTTGTAACGAATTTGAAACGCTGAGACTTATTTCATCCGATGACGATTAATTGGGAAGTATCCAATAATGCCAATTTATTTTGGGCAGAGCAAAAAGTGGCATGCTTTATCGGTCATCTCCTGATTTATATTCCGTCCCAATTTTACATAATTCCATCCCCCATTAGTTTTCCGCGCTAATTAGTGTCTGCGGTCAGATTTCATCGTGTGGCCTGTCTTTCGACGAAGTTGCGTGATAGGGAATAACAGAGGGGGAGAAGGATGAAAGAGATAGAGTGAATGGGAAAGTGGTAACTTTAAAATTTTCATTCTGAGCAGGCACGCGACCTAAAGCAATTCTGTTAAGACCGGCTTTTTTGTATGTAACAACAAATCATTGAAATTCACATTAAAATAGAAACAGACTCTACATGAAAATAACATATTTTTTAATTATTATGTTAATCAACCTTGATTGTTGCTAAAACCACAGCCTAGTCTAACAATTTACAAACATAATTACATTATATACGTGCAAGTTTCTGTCAAAATTAAAACCAATGTATGAAATTATTACATAATTTTAAGAATGAGTGACTTAAGGTTCATATTTTTGAAAAACAATTTTGTATTGGTATGTTAAAAAGATGTATTTCTTATCACCTTAAGTTGCTTCTCTTTTTATTAAAAGATAAGTTTGTTTCATAACATAATACAGAAGATAATGTGTATTCAGGTAGGTACGGTATGGTATCACAGTTTTATGAAATTTTTACCTTTACGATACTTGATCGGAACATATTATTAGACAAGTGTACGTGCCTCTTGTCAAACTGCCCTAGCAAGAAGTGCCTATAAGAAAAAAATATTACGTGTAATTATTCAGAGATCGTGAGATGTAGGTTTCAGAAAAACATTTTCTTTATCGTGCCAACGTTTCGATCTTTATTGCGATCATCTTCAAGGCCTGGGATATACAAACATTTTTTACATTTAACAATTATATTTTGGATGTGGAAAAAGTGAATTTATACGTGAAAAAGTGAATAATCTTCGATTAACGGCCACTAATCACCACACATTACATGTAATTTACACATAGTTTTGTCTTTTTTGTGTAAGTATTTTAATTTTATTACATTTCAGTGTATGCAGGATAGTATTAAATGAGATTAGATAAATAAAAATTTACAAAAGCCAATAATCTCTCTTAGTTCAATAGTCCATAAAAGTGTGTTTGAAAGTAAACAATTTCGGCTCGTATTAAATGATCGTTAAAGCAATCAAATACAAATTTTAAATTTAAAAAAAATGAAACGCGTTTGGAATGCGAAAAATTTGAGAACATACTGACAAAATATATAAACTTTTGTCCAAAAATTTTTTTCCGGGGCTTTCTGGGGGATGGCAATCTTTTTAAAACGATAGTTACAGTTAGTTGTTTTCATCGATCCGGATTTCAAGTTAATATCACATCATCTGGTTGACGGATATAGAAGTTGACCCGCCGATCACCCGCCAACACAATTTAATATTATATTAATAAATAATGTAAGAAAATAATTATAAACTAGTGATTAATTTGTATGTTTCACCTATTATTTAACCAAAAATTAAAATTAAAATGATACATTAGTAATAGATTAGTAAATTTATGATAGCAATAATTAATCAAAATTAATTTGTACGTTAAATTTTATTAAGGTACATATAAGAATTAATTACATATAATTTTGCGACGTTTTGGTGGACTGTAGGAAATAAATGAAAAATAAAATAAAGTGAATAAAAATAAAAATGAACTCACCTTCTGCTACTGCTCATTGCTGGAACAAGGGGTACAGGGGGGAACTGAAATGGGAAAAGTGTTGGACGATAATGGGATAGGGTTGGGAAACCCTTACCTCGTCGCGGCACATTCCAGCGAGAGATTCAGAGGGTGGATTCGCCACGACAATCGCGAAAGAATTAATAAGCTTAATTATTTTATCTGCGCAACCAACTATCTGCAGAAATCCAATTTGAATGGATCAACTGACCAAAGGAACTGAACAAAAATTAAGATGTTTTACCTCCGACTGCGATACGCGGACTGATGCCGGTTGAAGCAAGGTGGGACTGAACACCGGTCTTCCGTACCAGAGTTCAAAGGATGTAAACATATATAAATTAATTAAAATATGCACATAAACATATTTGAAATAGGAGGTCAATTAAAATCTGTTATATTATTAATGCATTTATCTCCATGTTCAATTTTACATTTTTTTATTTCAAATTTCTGAAACCAATTTTGGTCCCTACCTTCGTTGAAACTATGTATCGCTGTTGTACTTAAATTGAAATTGGAAATTAGTTTTCTTTCTTTTAGATGGTCCTTAAATTCCGAAATTTAGTTCGATTTAGGCTAGCGTTCGTTAACTCTAGTTGTAATATCTCGACAGCTTTGCCCTATTTAATAGGGCAATCATTACAATTAAGTTGGTAAATCCCACTTTTTGCCATGTTGTCTGCCTAACTTGTCTTTAGCTTTTGAGAGGATGTTTCTAAGTGAGCATGTACCTCTCAAAGATATTCTAAAACTTTCTTGTGTAAGAATTTTACCTACTTTATGGCACAAAACAAAAACATAATAATTCATTTTTGGTGGGGTCTTGGGCTGAGACTTGTGAGACACTTTTCAATAAATATTTCTTGATATCCATTGGGTTTTTTCTAAGATTTTAGCAGTTTGTCATTCTTTTTATTGTTAGCAGGTGTTAGTAAAGGTTTTACCATACAGTCTTTGAGTCAAATGAAACCAGCAGCTTTTTGCGACCATGGGTGAGAAGAATCCGTTGGCATCATAGTGTCTAGTTGCCGGCTTACTAAACACGTCTGTTTCAATTAGGTTGTTTAATATGGACAGATTTTAGATTATAAAGTTTCAGCAACCACCTTTATGAATTCTTTCTTTCTATAATAAATTTTCAAATAATTTTCCTAGCTCTGTCATAAGACCACTCTCCGATGCTCATAGATGTGGTTCTAGTCCCGTGTTTGAGTAAGTTACCCCCTTTTTGGCTATTTGGTCAGCCTTTTCATTTCCATTAACAACCGGGTCCCACCGGGGTGAGCAGAGTTTTATTATATTATGGATCACACAATCAAATTGAAAAATTGTTGGGATTAGTTCAGGGAGCTTTGCTAGGGTAATAGTTCTGCCCTTTTACACTTAGACCTACTCAGTTCCAACTTCGATCAATCTGTCTACCATATTACGGCCCCTTCCTGAAACTTAACGCTATCTTTCTTCCATAGATCTCTATTATTTATAACCACTTGGAAGGGCCTGTCAAAGTTTTTTCTCGTTTCGTCAAGTACCTTTATAGCCATCACATTTATATTAATTCTCTCTCTAGAATTTCATGGTAGCAACTTGTTAGATTTGGCTTTATTTCCTCGTATGTAATGAGTCTGTTGGCTCTTTCGGAAGTCTGTTTTGCATTAAAAAAATATTTATTTAACAATCATATTTAGGAAAATATGTAAGATTGGTTTAGATTGCTGTAGTGTGGCAACTGTGTAATGCTTCTGTTATATTAAAACAATATCAGGGTTGGCCTGTTCCCATGTGAAACACTACAAATACATGTAGGATGTACAATAGAAATAAGTGAATTTACACAATGTAAAACTATATTTTTTATATTCAATCAAAGTAATTTGACTCATTCAAACTGTTGGTTTTCTGCTTAAGTGTGCCATTCTTGCGTGTCATGTTGAGAGGGCCAGAGAAAAATTGCTTTTTTTTGTTTATTTACCTTGGATTTTGGGGGGAGAGGAAGTCGATAGTCGGATGTTTTTGTGTAAGGAGTCGGCGTCTTTGAGGTGAAAAGCCCCGACGAAGGGAAAAAGCGTTGGTAATAGTTTGGCCAGATTATCATTCAGGATTATACAGACGGGGGATAAATAGGAAAAGAAAAGCTAAATTGTTGAAAAATTGGACTATATAAAAATATTTTATGTGATGATATATGTATGATATCCATATTGAATTTCATTAATGATATTGGCATAGCTGCGACTGAGTATACATGTGTCTGTTCTATAATTGTTGCTGTGTTTATCTCGGTTGACGTAAACTGTTTCTAAAAAGTTACGTTTTTTTTTTTGTTAAATTCACTATTTTTCGTGGTCAGCTTGACCAATTAATATCATTCAATTAATTAAGGTTTTAAATTGAGATTAAAAAGTAGTGCCACAGCGGAATTCGAACCCACGACCTTCGGCTTGATGCGCCGCTACGCTACTATTTGATTATCCTGACTTCAGTCTGCAGAAGTCACGACAGTTCAAGTGGTCAGAGCAGCGGCTTATTAAGCCGAAGGTGGTGGGTTCCAATCCCGCTTGTATCACCATTTTTTCATCTCAACCAAAAACCTTAGATAAAAATAATAACTAATTGGAAAGTTAATATGGTCAATTATAACTATTAAAGAAATATGGATTATTTTAATAATAATGTTAATGTTAAACGGTCTATTGATAATCAGTTTAATACAGAAACTGCAATATATTCATTTGTAGCTAGGTTTTAATGATGTCTGGGTAAAAGACAGAAATATTAATTAATTGCTAACGTCTTAAATTTTTATAAATTTTCTCCTGCAATCACAACTAAGCTTTTAATAATAATTAATGATTGAATCTATAACTAGATGTGTACTAATTCATTTGGTTATATTGAAGCGAAGTTTAAAGAATATTTTAATTTGTCCGGCACAAAAGCGAAGAGATGTAGAAGGTTGCTTTCCTCAGCCAATCCTATCTTGTTCCTAATTATAATGACAGCACCTTTAAGGGTTTTTTTCGGCGGATTTTACTTACCTAATTAGTTTAGAAATTACAAAGGCCAACTTTATGGATAGCACTTTAAAGGATCTGTACAGGGGAGTAGATCGGCGATTTTTTTGTCATCTGGTTTCCACGTCAAAGGAAAGGTTTTAAGAGACAGTTCATGCTTTAATTAATTAAACGTTAAAGAACGATAAGAGTCGTTATAAACGAAGAGAAAAAATATATAAAATTGAGGTAGTAGTCACGTTTCCACGGTTCCGATCAGCACGTATCATATTCGGATTTCTTTTTTGAATACTACAGCTTGATGCTTAATTAAACAGTAACATTAAATACAGATGTAATCATTTAAATTTAGCGAAACAAATTCATGTTAATTCGAAACTGTTTTACAGGTAACCGTTCTAGTCACTGAAAATGTATTTTTTGGACAGTATTTGTTAGTAGCTTATAAATGCCTTTTGGCAATTTTCCTCTGGACTACTCATTATTACAAGTAGAATAATTATAAACACGTATGAATTTTTGTTGTTTACAAGCTACAATGGTGTGGAAATATTCTAGCCGTTGTTTCAACAAAATCTAAAAATCATAAGTATTCAGAAGTCGTGAGGTGCGGTTTGGTGTTGTGATTTAGGTTTCAGAAAAACATTTTCTTTTATCGTGCCGATGTTTCGATCTTCATTGAGATCATCTCAGGGCCCGGGATTTATAAATTGTTTAAAATATACAAATCCGTGTAAGATGTGAAAATGAATCCATACGACGTGTACACAATATAGAAATTTTATGTTTAATCAAAGTATTTTTATTCACTCAAAGCGTGTGTTTTCAGTGCAGATAAGTCACGGTTGTGTGTTGTGTAAAGAGTGTTGTGAGCCTTTCAGGATTATTAAAGACAAGATTATAAGGGAAATGAGAGATAAATTGTTGGGGATTTAATATATATAAAATTTCGATCTTTATTGAGATAATCTTCAGGTGCCACTGTGGTCCCTCTCAACACGAATTCAAGAATGGCACAATTACATCGAATACCAACATTTCGAGCCCTGCAGATTATTTGAATGAAGATAGAAACGTTGGCACGATAAAGAAAATGTTTTTCTGAAACCTACATCACACCAGACCACATCTCACGATTTCTGAATAATTATCGATTAACGGTCAATAATTACCACACATTGCTAAAAATCATGTTGCTCAATTGACAGAAAAATTTCTATTTTTCGTTTTATGCCATTGTTTTATACATCAGACAGTATATGGTCTGGTAAACATAATATTTGTACGGCAATTTGCTTAATTCCATATGCAGTTTGAAAATTTACTTTAAAACAAAATAGATTGTTGACTCAATGAAAAAGGGAATTACACGGGCTTTTTGAGGATTCGTATGTACTTTACACTCACACAGAATAACATAAACAAATCTTTTATGTTGACAAAACCAAGTTTCATTTTTATTGTAATAGCTATGTCATCCGATAAAATCGACTATTGATCCCAAAAAAAATAATTGTTTATAATAAAATCGAATTGACGTCACGAAGAAATTAATACAAGAGTTCGTACCTGAAGGTCAGATATATACACTGACAAGAACAGATAGGTAAACAAAACTGGTTCGTAAAGTTTTGTAGACCCCGATGTTAAGTTCTCAAAGGGAAAGTTTTCCGGAGGTAACTAAGCTAACTTAATAAATGGAATCGGGGAAGAGTCCACCGAGAAAGGTTAGAGTTTGCAAACAGCCCCAACAAAGTAATAATATTCTTTGGATATTTCTTACAATCGTTGGACTCGAGATGTGCCCTTGTTACAATATTTTACATAATATAATTAATAATAAAATTATTAATATCAAACTAACGAAATTAAATTATGTTGGCATGTTTCCACTTTGTGGTTCTACAGTGTGCGAATAATGTCAAATTTATAAATCACATAGAATAATTAGGATTAATCTTGTGTTCAGGATTTTGTTTACTATTTGGAGTATCTGTACTACCACTACGCTCGCCTTTCTGATTTTGAAAAAGATAAGAATTACTGAGAGATACGTTGAGATGTTCCGGAAATCTTCAATAAATAATATTGGGTTGTCCGGAAAATAATGCAGGATTTTGGTATTAAACAAAAAAAAAAGAAACTAGTTACTTTAAAGCAATGTTCTTTAATCAAAAT
>CM077100.1:13181469-13200364 GCA_039619505.1 Cimex hemipterus
AGAGACAGATATATATATATATATATATTTGAAAAAATGGGACTTTTGTCTTTTCTGTAAAATAGCGAACTGTTTAAAATTTGTTTTGTTGAGGTATTTCATTGTGCAGTGTGTGTGTGTGTATGTGTGTGTGTGTGTGTGTGTGTGTGTTTGTTTGTGTGTGTGTGTATGTGTAAAAGTGGTATATTTATGGGCTGGCCAACGGCTAAGGTCATCGCCGTCTTCAAGAAGGAATTTGTATAAAATATTAAAAACGGAAAGAAGCTTTTAAAAACAGTTGTTTTTTTATTAATAATTTTCGGGAGTGATTTTTTAGTGTTTTTTAAAAGTGTTAATTTACCTACAGCCAGATTAATCTTGAAAAAATATACCGGTATAAATAATTGCAATATAAAAGTCAAACGGTGAAATAATTTTAAATAATGCGTATGTATGATTCAGTAATGGTAATTAAAACGGTACAGTTTTAGAAGTGGAAAAGTTATGGAACTGTAATTAAATTTTCCTTTGGTGATTTCCCGTTTCGTTTTTTTCCGTTTACAATTCTTTTTATTACCCAGCCTGTACGGCTGTGAATGTAAGGGACAGAACATTTTCCGTCCAGGTTTTTTGTCAGAAGAGCTCGCTCGACAAAAATATAGCGATGGGCCCTGAAATTTTAGAACGGTGAACTCGACCCTTTAAACACGCCCTGGGGTCACTATATCCTTGCATCGATCTACTCGGGGGCATAGCCATCGACAATGGCCTTTTCGTTCCTTTTATAACGCCCCTCCCAATCAGTTTGATCTATTTAATTCTACGAAATAAATATATTCCGAAATACATTTGCCGGATTGTTCTTTAATTAAATTATAAGTGTTAAATTAATTCTGCCCTTTATTAAATTCCCCCATTACTTGCATGATTTAACATTTTAAAATTTATATTATAACGTTCAGTGCTTGATGGAACGAACATCAGTTTTTACATGACATCATTCGCCTCAAAAATAGGGGTGTTCACGATCTATGTGTTATCGCTGTTAACTCTATCGGGTCATGTAGATCGAGAAAAATGATGGCATAGACTTGTAAGAATTGGCTAGTTACTTGATCTAACATGGTAGCAACAATGTTCGACGTTAAGTCGAATCGAATAACAGTTTAGTGAATAACCCTACTGTCCTTGGAAAACTTTTTAGTTACATTATCATACATATTTTAGTTACATATATCAATAATCAATTAGAACATACAATATTTGAATATTGATTTTGAAGGTGTCATATTTTATTTCACTAAACAAATTATTTTTATTAGCCTGCTTATTTATTACACGCTAACTTCTCTATGAAGCAAGAACCTTAAAACAACCCTTTGCAACAACAAAAAAATATTGAAATAATAAATCAAAGAATCAGGATTCTGCGTCGTTTTTGAGTCGGTAGAAGAGCAAGAAACTTGAGAAACCAATCTATGCTGATACTTTCTGACACGCTCGAGTGTCCCAGTAGGGAGAAATGTGAAGAATTCAAGTTTCATGGGATATGAGATAGATAGGACTTGGACTTTATGGTTATGGTGAAAAGAACGATAAGAGTAGGACTGAAGTTCCAACAAGCCGTGAGCGGAATTCGGTAGTCTTTGTGCACAGTGAGGTTAGAGATGTATTAAGGAGCTAGGACAATTCTCCTGAAGACGTTTGACGCTCCTGTAATTTTTGGATGAGTTATAAGTGGATGGCCAAATGGTATCAAACAATTCTTCTTAGTATGTCAAAATATTACGAAGTATTGTTTGTACGGAGCTAGTTTATATGTTACAGTCAAATCTGATTATGGTACAAGCAGTGTTCTGTTCAGTTCTTGTCGCATCATCATCCCGTGAGGATTCCACGTCAGTATGCTGAATAGATACAGTTGTTTTAATTGTATGGGTATCGGTAATTTAGTTGATATTTGCGTGTAGTGTAGGGCAAGTTCGTGGCAGTAAATGTGATTTATAATTTGTCCTCGTTTAATTTCACCTTCTTCTTTTTGGCAATAATCTTCCATGAGCTCGCGGTGTTTCTGGATATTGGCAATGGGTAGTATGAAATTCAGGTTCGTACATAATATTATCAGTGGCAGGAAAGCAGTAGAAATTCGGTACAGGACCATGCGCCCTCGTGAGACGCCTACTTGGATCGGCTTTATATTTGACAATTCATTGTCCCACCTTACTCTAAAGCAGTGATTGATTGGGTAGGATTTACGGATTAGGTAATACGGCTTAAGCAGGAATTGTGTTTGTAGAGGATAAGAGAATAATAGAAAGCGTACGATATAACACCGACAATCTGACGTTTTGCCCACAAGATTTACGAATCAAATGGGTCAAACTCACTTTGAAATTACCTATACATTGCAATATTTGTCAAATGTATAAATTAATGTAGTTTAGATTAGATTGATTTTAAAAAAATGCAAAGTTTCGCAGAAAAATGTAGAAAGCAAAATACCATTTCTGGAGCAAAAGCATTGAAAACACCTTAGGGTGCACTTTTTACGTGTGAAATTGAAATGTCGATCCTTGCACAGTGAACCACGAAACGTAAATTTCCGACAAAATATGCTACATCTTTCCAATCATAGAATTGAAAATTACCATAAAACCTAAGCAAAAAAAGTATTAACTGATCAAAATGTAACGAAAAATCAAAAGATTTTTCCAGTGAAGTACTGCAAAAAAATGTTTAAAAAAATTTGGTTTGTTTTTAGCACCTTCGTTTCAAGTAATAAATCATTCCTCCTCTGTATATTATCCAAATCCTATGTCATTTCAAATATTAGAAAGTGTAATTTCACTTCTTTGAAACTAAATCAAGAACCTTATAAGTGTATGTAAAAGGAAAAAATTACAGAAACTCTCAAAATATTTTATTATTTATTAAATACTTCTAAACTCCTCTTGAGTTTAGACAGTTGGAATCGTTTCAAAGCAATCAACTCAATAATTTTACTTTACATTCTTATATTTCAAAACTTCATCATGTTTTAATGCATTAAAGAAAATATTAATTGAAAATTAAAAAGGGTTAATTCGAATTAAAACAGTGTTAATATAAAATTAAAAAGGTTAATTAGAAGTTAGAAAGGGATGATTTGAGGAAATAAATCGTGTTGAAGTATTTAGTTAAACGTAGTTTCATTCATTTTGACTCGCTAAACGGAAAACTATTTTTTTCAGCAGTAAGCCAAGTTGATATTCCTTTTCTACACCCCAAAATTTCTGAATACAAATTTTTGATTAAATTAAAATATTTTCTTCGTCAAATGTTCTCTTCCAAATGCCACCTATTAGCTTAGCTGCAATAACCATCCTTTTCCTTTCGGTTCTTTAATACTTTTTAAAGATAAACAGTCTGTGATAACAGTTACAACTAAGTTTTGTGTAACGGGCATTTCACACTGAGTACAATAAGACCATGTTAAATGCAACAGGGATCACAACGATTTTCTGAAAAATGGAGCTTTTAAAGTGGCTATTAACAGGGGACCGTGGTTAAATTTACACTTTATTTAACCATAGTAACCCTTCTTTGGTCGGTTTTTTATTTGCTTGTTTGTTTTACATGGAAATATGTAAGGTCTTTTGCAGAAAGAATTTTTAGTAGGTTTTTACGTACGATTATGTGGATGACAAGATTGTAAATTAATTAACAATAAAAGTTAGTTAATGATTAGAACTGAAAATATTATAGTATGGATCTCGAAATCCCACTCAAACAATAATCAATTATTATTATCATAAATAAAATATTCATTTTTCAATAAATTTATACTATATAATTCTACTGATCCAAACCGGTTTTGGAAATAATCTATTTTTTTACACACAATATAAAAACATCCTTTAACAAAAATGAAAGCAGTTTTTGTGTTTATTGGACGGACGTTATATTACTTTAAATGATTACGAAAAGTTTAAAATAAACACGCCTCGGCATCATCAAAGTCTTAAAACGCTTTGTATCTGAAAGCATGATTCATCGAAAAATATGTACATCAGCAGAAAAGATTGCGGCTAAAAAGAAGATAAGACAAATTAAAGAACAAAACACCCTTTGAATCTAAAAAAATGTTTCAACGTCCATATTCGCCATTTCTTTAACGCCGCTAATCAATATGCAGTTTTTGATGTCAATGAAAACAGTAGCATTAAACCTGATGTTGACACTCTTATAATCATTTCTGCATAAAAGGTTAGCCAATTTATATTAGTGCAATGCTTTTCATTACATGGAGGGAAATCTTGCAACCTAACGGGCCATTTTATTTCATCGGGATCACAAGTCCGGCCGGACATTGGGCGTGGTTGCTGGGTAAAAGAAAATCGACTCTTCATTTCTGACATTCTATTAGCGATGTTGTGATAAATTCCATTCTTGCCCAAATTAAACCCAATTCCAATAAAAATGGGATAATTTCTCATTGCTTTTTTAAAGTTAAATTTGAAACGTGATTTAAGACACTGCTTTAAAAATGAATAACTTGATTATTTTAATAATTAATATTGATCGTTTTAGAAATCTCAGGTCTGATAAAGTGTTTAAAGACAGTACAGATTTGAAGCATTATAATTTTAACATGAACAAGCATGGTGGGGAGGTTCGTATTAAAGTAGAATTCATTTAACAAACATTTCTAACATCTAAGAGGAAATTTTAGCTCAAAAATAAAAACATAAATCAACAATAAGTAACATTTTTTGGGGCTGGGGTCCCCAAGACCACTCCTCGGTTGTGTGTTACACACTGAGCTACCATTCCCAATTAGCGGGGCATCTGCACGGGCTTTCCCTTCATGCAGATGACCGGGGGTCAATCGGGTCTGGCCTATCCCCATACATGGGAGCACGTTTCCTTCCTGGCGTTTCAGAACGATTACAAATATTGTGACGGAAAAAATGTCTGAGGGCAACTGTATATACAATAAATAATAACCAATGTGTGGCCCATATCTTTTAATTAAAAAAGGCAAATAAAAAAAGAACAATCAAACTTTTTCTTTAATGATCTCATAAGCACTGACCTCATTTCTAGGTTTAAAAAAAATTGCCATCAATGGTTTTGCAATTCTGTGACAATGAGTTAAGAATGATTTATCTGGCAAACAGTACAAAAGGCTGAGTTGTGACAAGGCACAGCTTAATGAAAAACCACTATTGGACCGAAGGTAAATGGGAAGGAATAACCCTGTCTATTGTACATATTAAGTTGTTTGGATTTATATCTTATTGTAGATAACAAAGCCGGAAGGGTCTACTTTCTAAATCGAATTACACTGCTACATAAAAGTTGGCTCGCTTTGCTCACTTTCCAATATGTTCTTCCTTTTCACCCAAGGAACGATTTCGCAATTTATCGCCATCCCAAACTGAATAGGTTGGCTAGAAAGGCTCTCCTCGAAGATAAACTGTACTCTTATGTCAATATCAAATGGGTTCAACAAATATTATTTTTTGTTTCCTTCTTTTAACCCCATAACAAAAACTTAATTACTCACATGTGTTTTGCCTCGGTTTTTAGTAGAAATTTTATATCACGAGCTTCCGAACAAGTCCTGATTCAACAGTTCAACGGCTTTTAATTAATTATCGATTTTATTATATGTAACACGCTAAATGCTCAGTACCTCGTCACGCAACCGTAAACAATCATAGCACAAATCTTCAATTGTACTGCTTTTTAAATAATGACAAAAGATGGTGTTTCGCAACTGGAAATAATATTAAAAGCACGGAGACTTCCAATAAATTGGCAGAGGCAAATTTTTGCTTCATCACGAAGTTAAGCCGTTCCACAATTAAATAACTGCATTTCGGGGTGATTAATATTAAAATGTACATAACATAACAGTCCAGTTTATTAAAAACTTTCGAGAAATAGAACATTCGAATTTAGCGTACAAATAGAATCTGTTTAGGCGGTTCTTTAGTATTGAGAGAAATTTATGAAAGCGGCGACTGGTTAGTAACACTGTTTCAAACATTTCCGCTTCATGAAATCAATCTGGACATAGTAAAGCGTGTTTTTCAGTGTGAAAAAATAATAAATCACTCGAAACAGAAATGTTAATTTATAACAGTTGAACCATTGGCTGAGGTACAAAAATTGAATAATTATTATTTCTAAAATTACTAATTTGTAAACAAATACGATTAGGGACAATTATACATAAAACATCAGGGATAGAAACCATTTTTGTATACATTATTACTGCTTTCATAAAAAGAAGTGTTTATTTATTATAATAAAATAATGTAGGTCTGAAGAGGGACCAGGGACGTGGCCCGAAATGCATTAGCAATTGAAATATATGGTATAAAAATAAATGGTGTGTTTATTGCAAAAAATATTTATATACAAACAACTTTCTAGATTTAAAATATTTTATCAATGATGTTTTCGCTAGGTATTAATCTCAGATATTCTAATAAACATAGGAGTGTGTTACGAAAGTCTGGTAATCCACTAGTAATCATTTGCTAATTAAAACGAAATGTTTTAAATTAATGTGCAAAAGTGTTCGTTTATTTCATTTTTTTCCACGGAGAACAGTTCCATTGTGTTTACAGCTGATCTACATAAAATAGAATATCATATTAGTTGCTCACCACCCCTAACTTGTTTCAGATAGTCTCGAGTTGAATACTAAACTCTACCTGATGTTTTCATACTTCGCATCTGATGATAATTTACGGTCAACTATATTTCCACCATTCCTATAATATTTTGAAACCTGTATATCAATAATTGAAAATACATTTAGGTCATATATAAAAAATAACGAAATGGGGGGAATTCAACATAATTAACAAAGTTCACTATTTTTCGTGGTCCACTTAACCAATTTATTAAAATTTTAAGTTGAGATAAAAAAGTCAGTGTCACGAGTGGAATTCGAACCCACATTTGAAAAATTGCAAAAATAATGGAAAATTCAAAAGATGCGATTGAGATGGGAAGTTATTGCTCGGGGGATCAAGTCACGAGAGCTCAGGTGGTAGAGTTGCGGCATATCAAGCGGAAGGTCGTGAGTTCGAATCCCGCTCATGACAGTGACGTTTTATCTCAACTTAAAACTTTAAATAATTGTATAATTAACACATCATAAATATTTTAGGGTTATTTTTTTCTCTATTTAAATCAAAACGTAATAACATCCAAACTATATTTACGTTGAAAATTAGATAGTTTATATTTTTTAAATCCTCTCTGTTCCCGGGTAAAACAACAAAACTGTTCTCGTGTTTTGCTTTTTTTCTTGTAATTCGACGATGTCTAGTGCCAAAAATTAAAAACTCTGAAGTTGTTCAAACTTTATTCCCCCCTTGACTATTTGAATAATGTTCTCTCACTGTTTTCCATGTATTTTGTCCATTATTTACATTAGTTCCATACAACCTCATGTCCAGAATGTTAGAACAAACCTTTACAAGGTAAGTGAATAAATAAAATTCCAAATTCATTTTAGTGCTATGTTTATGTTTATTTACAATTTATGAACAAAAGACAATGAAAAACACTTGTGATTATTCTATTTAAAAAATATCATATTATATACTCAAATTGTTATTTTTTATTAAATATATTTTTGCTTAGAAAACTACATAAAATAACACATTGTACCAGTGTTAAAAGTTTTATGATCGCAGTTCGGAAAAATAAACTCTATGCACATAAACAAGTAAATAAATAATGGTAAATTAGTTCATGACAAACCATTTAACGAGGAGATAATGATGATAGGGAAAAATGGTAAATAAGTTGTTAATAAACAATAATCAACAACACAACAAAAGCATTTCATTTCATTCAAAAATAAAGATAAAACGGATATATTTATTATTTATCAAACATGTAAAACCCTGGGTTAAAAAGTGTTGTTATTCTATACAAAATTAATTTATTACTGCCTTGCGATTGTTAAACGGAAAGAAAATACTAGCAGTAAACTGGCGACATTAACCTAACAACATTATTTAATACTGTAAAGGATGAGAATTGTAGCAATAACATTTTTACATCTCCTAAATATTTGTAAGAAACCGTTTGATCTATTAAATCAAAATAAATAAATGTTTTTTGAAATCTATTTTGCATCTTTTCGTGGGAACTGTCTGCAGGTGAAAACAAATATTTAAAAATTGATTGCCTACGCATAAAATAGAAATTAATATTTAATTATGGAAATGTATTGATTAATGCGGCTAATAAACTGGTTTGAATAATGGCCTTCCATAGACTCACATATATCATGAGGATCTTAAAGGATTTCCTGCTATAAATCACGCTTCTATTCTCATTAACAATCGCAGGGCAATAATAAGTTAATTTCATATAGAATAACAACACTTTTTAACCCACGGTTTTACCTTTTATGCATGTTTGATAAATAATAAATATATTCGTTTTCTCTTTATTTTTGAATGAAATGAAATACCTTTGTTGTATTGTTGATATGTATATTAACAACTCGTTAAATAGTTCGACATGAACTAATTTACTATTATTTATCTAATTTTTCATATAAGTAGAGTTTATCTTTTCGAACTGCGATCATAAAACGTTTAACACCGGCTATAACACACAATGATATTTACAGATGGAATGATATGTAATAATACAAGTACTACACACACACACACATATATATATAGTTATATACGAGCATAAAGATTGTTTTAAATAAATAATGTGATAACAATGCTAGGATGCAGATGTTGTTCCTACAATTCATCAGCACTCTCTCCCACTCTAGAAATTTTATAGGGATTTTCATTTTACCTAGCAATTTACTCTTGAGTTAGATTTTTCGAAAGCATATCGACGTGATTTGACTTAGATTCATAAAGTTCTGAAGTATATCAGTACTTATTTGTAATTTTTTTGAATAAAAGTTTTTAAAAACACATTCGGCAAAGTGCTAATTCAACTCCCTTTCTGGTTTCTGTGGCTAAACAGCTATTTTGGTAAAAAAAAAAAGAGAAATTGGGTGCGCACACTATTCATGTGAGTTAAATTTTTATTACTTTGACGTCGAAACAAAAATAATAATTGTAATTTAGTTTTTAAAAGGTAATATATTTTTATAAAAAAAAATAAAAATAAAAAAAAAATAAATAAAAAATAAAAAAAAAAAAACAGAAGAAATAACATTTATTGAAAAATTGTGTTCATGTTTAATTCCATTTTTTATTTGGTGGTCAAAAATGTAATAATAATAATAATAATAATAATAATTTCTTTACGTTTCGTTATAAAACTATAAAACAAATTTTAAATTGCATTTTAAAATTAAAATTTGTAGATTTGAGATAAGCTTATCCATTTTAAAATTACAATTTGGATATTTGAGATAAGTTTGTTATATGTTAAAAGGATTCTTTAAATTAAAAACAATAATTTAAAAAAAATACATATTGTAAATTTGTGTGAAATAAATTATAATTAAAAATTCAAATTCAACAAACATTCGGTGTCGTATTTATTTTGATGTCAATAAAATATAAAAGGTGCCTGATCAATAAAAGAATTCATTGTAGTCAGGGCCGATCGTAAAAAACCTCTGGGACCTTGTTTTCGATTTTCGAATTCAGGGCTGGGTCAACAAAAAAAAAAACAAAGCACGCTACATTACATATATATACAAAAGAGGAATAATCTCAGAAAAACGCAAAGAAGATATAAAAGAGCAAAATATACTATTCTTTAGAACCGCTGATTAAAAAATAAACCTCTTTTTGTATTATCTTTTTTGTAAGCCTTATTTAGAAGTTTTTTGTTGAAATTATTCCACACCTTCAAAATATGGCCTATCAAAAATACTTTATAATAATTTGTTTTAATTTTAGTATATGCACAGCCTAAGAGATACTGGAGGTAGTCTGAACGTAGTCTGGTGTACACTGTTATTTATTGAGGGGAATGGAGATGAGGAAGTCTGGTGGGGAATATAGAGTATTATGAGGTAGCGTGAACGAAATGGTTATCACAAATAATAATCATCACCCCCTAAATCACCCCGAGGAATATAGAGTACTCTGAGGTAGTGTGAATAAATATGTGAATTAATTTATTAGCGCGAATGTTGAAGCTTATCAGCTTACCTTGATGAATATCGAGTATTCTGGGTTGGTGCGACTGCTAATCGGACTATCGTTGTTGATCTTGTTTCTGTTTTGTCGGTATTTGTGTTTGTTATTTACATTATTGTATTGACAAGTCCCTGAAATACAGCGAGGACAGCTATAGGGTAAATAAAAGGTACATTTGGTTACCGTCCTAAATGACCCGATCATAACATGACTGAAAAAACGGGAAAATAAATTAGTATCTTAACTCTAGTAATCAATTAGTAATTAAGTTCTCTAAAGAAAAGGAAATAAAACAAATAATAAATGGCTGACGACGACCAATATAGTTTGCCGGCCCTAAAGCTTACAGAAAAAAATAAATGAAAATGATGTTACAAGTTAAGTCTTATATTATTTGATCTACAATAAATTATAATCTACTATCATTTTAATCTCAGTTTTAGTGCTGATATCAAAAATCTACACCTATTATTAACATCTTCAAAAGTTAGAAAAAATCAAGAAGTTTAAGAGGTATATAAGTAAACAATTTTTTCCTGATATTATCATAATCATTCTCATTTGGTAATTATTCTAAAATTGGTTTTATAATTTGAATTGAGAAGAACATGCCCAATGAACTATCCTCTTAATGTCCTTATTAACGAAGGCATTTTTCGTTATCGAATGTCACATTTCTACTCACCCCAATTTAAAGATATAGTTATAAATCACATAATACTTTTCGTACAAGTTCTTACAGTTTGACACACACCTACAATTTCTAAAAGATGCCTTACCAGAAAACTGTAGTTTTTTTACCAACAAAACAGACAATAATTTTTATGAGTTATGTGAAATCATTTTGAGATTGAACATTCTGTAATATTTTAACAAACCTTTTATTCCGATTGCATTCCACACTTTGTGGCTATTTATATTCAAGCGTTGAAATGAATTCGATTTCATATAGATGATTCGCGTCCAATAATTAAGCCGTCGCGTGAAAAAAATCTTGTAGCATTCAGATTTACGATTTCATTTTATCAGCCCTATATGGAAGCAAAATATAATAAAAATGTGTAATTCGTAACGAACTTTCTCATAGTAATCGTATGATTAAATCTGAATCAAATTCCATGTGACCTCACCTGGCTGGCTTCCGAGATTTCATTTCTGATTAATTTAGAGATGTCATCAGCTTCTGTTTATTAACTCACCGCTTAATCAAAGGAAGAATGTGAAATTGAATAAGAGGTAGAAATTAACTCGTCAACGTCCAATTTGCCTCCCGTCTCGAGTGTTAACCTTGCGTTGTACCGAACGTTCTTGCTGTTGGTCTAATTTCCCTTTTAATTACAATCCCCTCTTTCATATATTTTACAAGCAAAAGATTTATATTGAAAAACTTTGGAAAAATAAGTAAATAAAGGTTGAGGTTAAAAAAGAAAAGCGACTTTCAGAGACTTGAATTAACGGCCGGCCCACAAGGATGACGGATGTTTTCCCTGGAAGGCGCTCAACACGTAAAAGCTCTAGGGGGTTATTCTCACGCTGCTTACAATCCTACGACGACTGTAAATGTTTTCGTGCTGCGTTAGTTTTTACATATAAGGCACAATTTTCCCATATGTATCGACATAGCATTTAAATTACATATGTCTAAAATACATATTTTTAACACTTATTACAGAAGACCTGAAGTTTGCATCAAAAATTATTTTGTGAAGTTATTCTTTAAAGAACCCAACTGCCTCAAGGTGTAGTTACATTTTGTAATTAGACTAACCTTGATGTTTCACTTGGAGCAGCAAAAAATTAATGTTGGTTAAATTGGCAGAAAATCAATATGGGTTAGTTTCTTGCTAAAATATTATATAATATATATTTAATAAGTGCCTAAAAAATGTGCTAAAACACGAAAAGAATCAATCTTCACTGACATCGGAGAAAAAATTGCGCCCGGCGAATCCTTCCAAAAAAGTATATTATTTGTTTGCGAAATAAACTCATATTTAAAGACTTCCAAGAGTAGATTAAACGTATCCGAATGGTTTTTGGGCGTGAAATTTAACTGAACCCAACACTTTGTTCATCCGAAATGGAGGGTTCAGTATTGGCATCAGTGCCTGTAAGTTTTAAACAATTCACGTAAAACGTTTTGTAAGTTAGAAGGACACATACTTAGATTGTAATGAACAATTTTTTAGCAATACATTGACTAAATCAGTACTAACCACTGACTCTTATCAATAAAAAGTCAGTTTCAAATCGGAGTAGAGAAATGTTTAAATCTACTGGTTTCAGTCAGCCGAGCGTTAGCTTTTCTCAACGGCCATAAACGGCAGAATTGTTTAAATTGATAATATATAATATATAAAAGACTTAATGAACACAAAACATTATTTCACTGTGTCTTGATAGTCCATCTTGTAAAAGATACTATTTTGTTTTGCAATTAATCCATCAAAATATGATTATAAACTATATTTTTTAAATCAAGAGTTCTAAAAAAATATTATTCTGTTTTAATTATACTTGTGTTGTTCTTAATATTTATTTGCCTTTTATTAATGGATAGGTTTGTTGTAATGAAAACAGGATCGGTTTATATAAGGACTGGCTGGAGTTCCTAGTCGATATTGGAAGAAGAACGTGTGGATGCCACGTTAACACTTAATGAAGATGGACTCATAGGGAACTGGAACGTCTGAGATTAAAGTAATGAAGAGCCTTGCGAATTGTTACGCCCAGTATGATGATGGTGATGATGATGTACATAATAAAAAAAAATAACTGAGGAAAGAAGGCATGTGTTTTATTCTAAGCTAGATCCTCAAACAATGCTATAAACGAAAGTTTATTTAGAAAGAAAGAGAACTAAATTTCCTAAAACGATCCGGTTACAGCATCGCAAATGGAGGGCAAAAACTTTCAAAAGGTTTTCTAGTAAGGTTAATCATTTTTTAAATTTTCTATTAGCTATCTAGCTTTCCCACATTTACCTAAATTATGTGTAAATTTCAAATAATGTCATTTTGTTGAATACCAAAAATTAAGCAAACACTTTTTTTTAATCCCTTAGTTAGACAAGGTACGCATATACAGTCCAATCAGGCTTTCATGAACTAAATATAATAAATCTCTATGGAAAAGACAAAGCGCGTGTTTCGAACAAAGCTCACGCTATGTACATTATCGTGTATGGAATAGAAATATTTACATGCGATTGTGCGCGGGTGGGGGCTACGGACCGATTGATTTGAATACAGCGAAAGAGGAAGAGGAAGCCGGTGTTTTTGATAAAATCCCATTTGTAAGTATGTACCCAACAGCCCAGGATTCGAACCCCGAAACTTTACCTTACAGTGATGAGCGTCATGTCAACACTTATGTTGCGGCCACCGACGTCCCTAGTTATTGAATAAAAATTCAGATCCATCTTAATTTCAATTACAAGTACATGGCTAATTGTATTTCTTTAAACATAATAAAGTGTAAAACATAATGTACTAACATGGGTTAGGTTAGGTTAGGTTAGGTGGCAAAGTTACTAGGAGGTGGGGTTTGTGTGCCCCAGGCACTGCAGCCTTTTTGCTTATTGTACCTTCCCTGTTCCTTAGTTTAGTCAATAGACTCGATCCTTTTACTTAGGATTATCAAGTCATTGACTGTTATTGCTTCAATGTGGTTCTCTGAGTCATTTCTGTGCGTCAGATTGAATCTCCATTGAGCCGTTGCTCCGCATTCGAAGATGATATGAGTGGCTGTTTCCTCCTCCTCATTACATAGTCTGCAAATCGGATCACTATTATATATGCCCATGTTTTGTAGATGTTTTCTCAGGTGCCAGTGGCCGGTTAGTAGCCCTACTACTCTCCTGAGATTTGCCCTCTCCAGTTGTAGCAGTGTTTTTGCCAGTTTTGGTGAGGGTTGTTTTATCATGAGTTTGCTGTGTCTAGCACTGCTAGAGTTTATCCATTTTTCTCTTTGTTTTATTTGGATCCAGCCTGCGATGGAGGATTCTACGTTTGTTTTGGATATTCCAAGGATGGGCTCGGGGCCTATGTATGGTTTTGCGGATCCTCCTCTGGCCAGTCTGTCTGCTTCTTCGTTACCCAAAATTCCCCTGTGCCCTGGCACCCAGGATACCATTACCTTGTTGTGTTTTCCCAGGTTTTGGAGATTTTGGATGCATTCACTGACTAATTTTGATGTGATTCTTGTACTAACATGGGTTAACATAACGTATGACTATATTGCGTGTTTTCTACTTACATTTTATTCATGGATTCTTCTGTTCATTAAAATAGACGGATGAAACTCTTTAAACTTGTTAAACGGCCTAGCGTTATTACTATCTTAAATGAACCCCTATTCCCATTCATTGCACTAAGAAATCATATTTACACACATCTCTAAAAGTGTACTTTTTCGCTTTTATTTCTAAATTGTCCAATTAAGAGATTACGATGGCAAACATTAATCTTAATAATTAAAGCATAATGTCCTTAGGGATACATTAAGGTATGATTTAAAAAATTCAAAACGTCTTAAACTAATTCCGCTTTATTTTCAGAAAAATGTAACCCTCCAGAAGAGCAACTTTTGAATCTCTGGAATTAAATAAAATGCTTATACATGAGGAGTTAAAAACTTATTTGGTTATCAGTAGGATAAGGGTACAGGGAGTTACAAATGCTTCTCCGCTTTCTCTCGATGTTTTCATTCACGCGTTTTACCTACAACCTTTAACTGTCTGCTTCTAGATTAAATTGAAACCATGTAATGAGTAGGATTCCTAGCAAAGTATGACATTTATTAAACTAGTTGTTTTATAGCCAATTGAATTTAGAAAAATTGTTAAGTTTCATAAGTTTCATTATTACGTAATGGTACTATTTTGTTCTTTGAGATCTGTTGTATTTATCCAACACCTGCTTTACATGTCTCAAAACGGGAGGATTTCAATAAAATTCAATCAATTTCAACCTGAAAATAGTTTCATTTATACAGTTTTCCTTCAAATTCCAATAGTTCCAATTTAAAAAAAAAGTTTTAATGATGCCGAACGTCACAGAATTATAACGAAAAAACACATTAAACTGCTGTCAGCACGCATGTTGTTTGCGTGGATGTGTGACTGTTTTAAATATTAATGTGTTAAATGTAATAATTTATATACGTTATAAAAATCACTCAATAACTTTATTCCCTTGTTTGGAACATTGCATCAATATTTTGAAATTACAAATAATAGATGAGAAAGTTTTGACGAAACAACCGCCGTCCAGAAAGACTTTTCTTCAATGGCTTCTCTTTTTTTAAAAGGAAAGATTGGAAAAGCTTGTATGGAAGTTATAACGTGTCGAGCTTCAGTTAGAAGAGGTTATTGGCAAACAAAAGTTCTTACAAATAACAAATATTGAAAATTACAAAAGATTTAATCCTATAACAAAAAAGTTATATTTTAATTAATTAATTTGAAATTGAAAAAAATTAAGTTGAAATTAGAAAAGGTAAATATGAACTCAAAATACTTTAATTTGAAATTAAATAGAGTTATGTGGAATTAAATAAAGGTCAATTTTCAGTTAAAAACGGTTAATTTGAAATTAGAAAAGATTCATTTGAAGTTCAAATAAGTTAAACTGACAGATGTAGAAATTGTGTTTTCAACCCGCAAGATTTAAAAGTGTTGAAGAAGTTTTGGTCTGGCGCCGTTAAGGCAAACTGACAAATTGCGTTACACTATTTTATAAAGTTTAAACCAGTTAATAAATTAATTGTTTATATTACAAGTAATCAAAAATGTATGTAAGACAAAAACGTTACGATTAATCTTGGTCATAATACTGTGAGAAAATTGTTCTAGGTGATCCTTGCATTGACTAGAAATGTTTTCAGGTTATTTTTATATGATGTTAGTTGTTATTTTCTAATAATTCCGAATGGTATTAATAATAAATTTTCTGATATTACTTCTCAATGATGTTTGGTATTTGGAGTGTACTGAAACTCGCTCTTATTGGCTTTTTTTTTTTTTTGGCTGGGTTTGATTTGTCGGAACTGATAGTCCCCTCGCTGAATATGGCAAAAAGTCGAAATTGCAATCCAAATTGAGTGCAATCCTGCAGACCAAATTCAACATGTTTTCACCGACTCCCAGAACAACATCCATTGCTATATTTTATTCATTAAATTAGGTTGCCTTTTAGCAAACATACATTTTATAAAGCGTTTTCAGTTTTAATTTTAAAAAGTATTAAAATCGTGATTTTTTTGTTGACATTCTTGTAAAAACGTGAACTTAGAATGTTCAAGTACTCACACTATTATTTGTGTGTGATCTATTTGTTTCAAACTAGCAGTATTGCCGTCTAGGTCTATTAATAATAATAATAATAATAATAATAATAATCTTTGTTGTTCAGAGTAATTGTCTTCAAGATTAAATATCCTTGCCCTCTTGTTCCTGACCAAACTAAAAATTTAACCTACTTCCGAAAATACACAATGGTCAGTGCACAATTTCACTTAGTTTGACGATGTAGCAGAAATGTTCATACTAAGTTAACCCAGCTGTGTAGCTTCACTGATAAAATATGATTAAAAATTCTTACATATAATTTTATGCAAATCTGTTTTTGAAACTGTCGTCCTCCCAACAGTAACGCTCAAGTAACGCGGGACAGACGGTAACCGGTAAGTACATAAGCCGTTAGTTCACAACTCATTAACCACAAGTTATTAACGGAACCTCCAACTAGCAAATTTCTCCAGTAATCGGTTGAATGGCAATAGTTATCGGACTTGGGGTTTAACCGAGAGTTACCATTTTCATGCCTCCAAGGACTTCGGTGACTTTTAGACCGTGGCGAATCACACCTAATAGCCTCATTCACAGAGCCTTAATAACTGGATGGAACAATTATTAAAAGCGTTTTATTTACTTTTCTTTACAATCCTTTTTGAATCTATAGCATCTTTATTAAGAATTTCAGGTTTAAAACGAAGGGATGATCGTTTCACCCTTATTCAATTTCTCCTCCTGGCGAAATAAAGTTTGAAACTTTTGTACTTAAACGCTTTTATAATCAATGGTTTAACGGTACGTTAATCATTACAGAAATGAAGGAAATTTTATATTAATTAATTTATTACTTCCCGGATGAATGTTACATTTTTTAATAGAGGCTACCCACCAATGGAGTTCTATCAGCCTCCAACGAACTATGAGATCCGATCGGTGCTCGATATTCCACCATTTCACTAACTCACTCTCATAAACTATATACATACACAAATACATTAAACAGTACGTTACATACAATAAATGTTATATGTATACAAACATACATTATATGCAATAGTTACACTGTACATATGTGGAAACACCCTCTTTTCCCTTAAAAATCCAAAAAGGGAACTCGACAAAACACTCTCATGCCTTTAAGTCGGGTACCAAGCCTACTCACTCCCTGCAATGGGACAAAGCCACCCACTCCACGGTTAATTATGACACTGCGCACTATTGCTCTACAAGCGGGATACCTGCATAGGGTTTTCTTCAAAAGCAGGTGTCCGTCTGTTAATCGTGGTGTATCATGAAACGGGTGAGTGAGCCCTTTCTTGCTTGTCTGACCATCGGTGTGCCGCTGATGTGCAAGAAACTAACCTAACCATCCCTAAACATTTTACATTATCCGGCATTGTCGCCGCCAACATTCTTTTATTGCGTTCTTTATTGCACACACAGCGTCACCCAGCCGATCGCGGTGGTCCATTCTGGAGGACGTCTGCACATTCGTTGTCCTCTAGCCCAGCGTGTCCAGGTACCCAAAAGACTACAATGTATTTCCGAGGCGCTCCAACTCAACATATCTCTCTAATAAGTGGAAGGAGGGGGAGGGGGCGTCGGTGGCAGCAAGGTTTAGTCTTTGACATCACTGTAAGGTAAAGGTCCCGGGTTCGAATGCAGCGGCCCTGCATTCGAACCCGACATACTTACAAATGGGCTTTTTTACAAAAACACCGGCACTATGAGGGTTTATATGACCTCTGCTGTTGCGAACCCTCGTTAAAAATTTAAAAAAAAAAAGAAAAAAAAGAGGAAGAACAAGAGGGGTGCATCTGCTATGACGGCGCAAGACCCACTATTGCTCGTCCTCGATCTACTCGTAAAGATAGGCGAAAATCGGTGAACCCCGATTTGACATCTAGGAACGCAGCCCTGTAAAGGTGCGGCGGTATACTTGACCTAGCTAGTACCGCATGCAAAAAATAATTGATTCACTTTAATTAAGTAAACGTCTCCTTTAAAAAATTACATTTTTTATTTTTATAATAATAGAAAATACAGAATTATACTAAAAATTTGAACGTCAGAAATTTAAAAGTGAATGTGACGACAACCCCCTTTGAGCTTGCGAATGTTGATTCAAAAAGAAAAGAAGTGGACCCCCTCTGCCTTACAGGACTTATAAACATTCATAAACTTAATAATCACATATTACACTTCCAGTATTGGATAACAAGTAAGAATTGTGGAAAATTAACAAAAAATATAAGCAAAAATTATAAAAGTTGCATAAACTACTGACTCATAGAGCTCCATTGGAAAATAAATATTAATAGTGAGTTTAGTTTATAGTTTTCAAGTCATTTCTTCTATCTTTGTTGGTTGGGATATTGAGGAATGGGAGGAATTTTAGTTATACGAAAATCGACTTCTTTCTCTGCTCATACATATATATATATATATATATATATATATATATATATATGCACGTACG
>CM077100.1:13214889-13276543 GCA_039619505.1 Cimex hemipterus
GCAAAACTCGTAAGGTGAGGTTGAGATGGGGAGTTGATGTCCGAGAGGATCGAGGTCACGATAGCTAAGGTGGTAGAGCAGCGGCGTATCTAGCCGAAGGTCGTGGGTTCGAATCCCTCTCGCGCCATTAACTTTTTTTCATCTCAACTAAAAACCGTAATTAGTTGTAGGTTAAGATGAGGAGTTGGTGTCCGAGTGGATCGAAGTCACGATAGTTCATGTGGTTAGTGCAGAGGCATATTGAGCCGAATATCGTGGATTCGAATCCCCCTCGAGGCACTAACTTTTTCATCTCAACCGATACCTTAGATAAAAAGAATAATTAATGTAAATAATTAATATGTTCAATTATGACTGTTAAACATGCATGGACTAATAAATATTTTTTATCATAAGCCGAATCTATTTGCAACACGTCCGTCCCCCCTCCATTGTATCCGGCTTGGAAAAGAATGGGGAAAGGTAAAATGCAGCGGAAGCTGTTCTTAAACATTTCAGACACGTGTTGATTTATGAAATAATGAACCTAAATTTTTAGTTGCTTTAGTGGTTTACCGACAAAAACCGCTGAGAAACATTTGCTCAAAAAAGCCCTGCAAAGCAGTTAAAATCAGCACCCTAATCTCCACTCTTCCCAGCCCCCTTCTCTTTTATTCGCATACATTCACGGGGATTCTGATTGGAAATTAATGCAGATGGTTCTCCAGTAATACGTTTATACGGACTCAAGGCAATATTCATACGGTGCCTAAGCTTTCAAAATTTACCCCAGGAATTACCTTCATAAATGAAAATCGGCCCTCGGCCCAGCCGGTATATATAATTCTTCTAAATATTTGCATTGCTTAATGCGTGCTATCAACGCCGGCTCCTGTATTTGTAGTAGAGAACAACTTGAATAAACTGGCGTCGGAGGGATATCGGGTGTCCTACCACAAGTAGAATTGGAAGTTTTATGCAAAACGTCACCACCACACTATCTACTCCAAGGGAATTAAGAAGTTTACAATTAAAATGTGATAAATTATATGCAACGATATTTATTTGTTTTTATTGTTTGCACGAGTTTTATTTTATTATTACACTATACGACTATTTTTATTTTTCACAGTACCATGATTCTTTCTCAGGTCACTTCCTCCTTCAAGTTTAAGCTAGAAATAAATTGTTACTTATACCCTTCCAATGTTTTGGTCGTAGTCAGTTTTTATAAATTTCAATAATAGTTTTATATTGTAAATTTAGACTATTATCATACAATTATATTTACACTTTTTCTAACCAATTCGGTTTTTCTTCTTTGGTTTGTAAGTGCTACAGGTTGCTATCTAAATCTATTTCAAGTTTTGATTGGTTGGCGTATTGAGACAGCCCTATCACATGTTCTTTATTACACAGCGAATGTTGATGTTATTTCTATTTATTTTTAAAAACTTAAAAGTTTTACCTATAGGCTTCGCTTTATGTTCACATTGAATCTTATAGCCTGTATGATTTTTTTACGATTTATTAGAGTTAGCCCTTATGGCTGGTAACCGTAAATTTGATTCTTCACATTACAGTATAATTTTGTTTTTGTTTTGAAAGTAATCATATCAAGTTATGGGTGCCGGTAGTTCGGCATAGAGATTTGCGGGGCTGTATCAATAAATATTATAATGCTAAAGCTAATAAAGGCTATTTTTCGTTGATTGGTTGAGGCACCGAACACGCTGGGGATTGATCGAACCACGAACAGTCTCTCTTTGCATTTTTGTTAAATCCGAAGGACAAGTTTGATCAATAGAAATTTGAGGACCTAGACTATCAACTTGGATACTCCGCTTTGTCAAATTTATGTTCCAAATTCCACGCCAGGAAGCTACTCTCTTTGGTATTTTAATAATGAAAGTTTTTTTAAAATGCTGTAATTCCTCAGAGCCGCAATTCCATTTTTATTTTAAATTAAAATTCATTTTTATAATTGTACTTAAAAGTTTTTATTTCTGTTCATTGCCAGAATTCTTCGGTCGGGGAAGTGCCCACCAACAAATTAAGTTTTAAAATTTTGGCATTTTTGTCAATAGCACGATCTAGTGCGTCATAAATATGGTAGCAGAGCATTAACCCATTAGTGTCACATAATTATGTTATAAATTAAAAAATTGTTAAATTAAAAAAGGATAAATCGAACAATAAATATTTCCATAATATGAAATATTTTTATAATTAGCAAGTAGTATTACATAGTACATAGTACATTAATACAATATTTTAATTACAATTGCAACAAACAGCAATAAAATAAACATAAAACCATAACGAAAAAAGCAAAACCCGTACATAACGTGTATGATCATTCCTGCGTACTGTAATAAATACATATTAACCGCAATCAAAGACTAACTTTTGCCTAAATTGTCAGATTCAGAAGTTTCCAAAGGATTAGACACGTTACTATTATTATTATTAATTTTTAAGGGCGTTTTAACGGCTAAGGTCATTTCACGATTAGGCATGTTAAATAAATTTTAAAAAATTGTTCAACAACAGAAAAAGAAATAACAGAGACATAACGACTCCCATGAGAACTTTTCCCCAAAAACCTCCGCTTTGTTCAAAACTTTAACGGATATTTATCAAATTTCAAAATCGCTCATAGCAAATTAGAATTAGAATCCAAACAACTCAATGAAGTTGTAAGAAAAGGTGTAGAACTAAAAAATTCTTTTTAAAAAAATATTACTAATGCAGATTTCCCATTCTATATAACCTTCGCTCACCCAGAATACAAAAAACTTTTTTTAGAACTCTATACGGAATTTACAACAGAAAAATCAATAATAGACAAAACAGCAAAATGTTCAAATATGTTTATATATATAGCCCAACACGCTACTTCGTAAGCAACTATTCAAAAATATGTACTACATATTTACATTGTAAAATTTCAAATTATATGATCCGGATAATTTTTTTTTTAACAATTTACACCTAAATCTTAAATAAATAAGTACAAATTGAAACAAATGCTTACATTAGCAGAACGAGAAAGAGACACTAGCATCAAATTTTGTTATCTGCTTACAACAATTTTGAAACATTCTTCGAATCGCCAATGAAAAACGGAATATCTCGAAAACAATACTAGACGTTACAAGCACGATCATTCAAATTAAAATAAAACGGGCGGTTATTATAATGATACACTTAGACGTAGACGTAATACCTTCGCGAATCAAAATTATAACGACAAAGATGGGCCAAGGAACACAAATTTTGATGATCCTGGATGAAATACACCCTATAATAAAAATAAAGAATACCAAAGAAATAAAAAGAAATTATTAAAAGAAGAACAAACGTTTGCAACTCAAGAAACAATTACAATATTTATTTGGTTACAATAATCATATTGTTTCAACCCCCAAAAATAATGCCAAGTCAAAACACTACTACAAGAACCCACATCCAAACCTGGATAAATTTAATCTAGATTCCTTTCAATTTACAGTTATAAATATACGCAAAAAATATACACACGTTGATAAATTCTATCTTCGCAATAAATGTCATGCCATTAGAATGCTTTCAACACTTAAGGTAAAAGGTATTCAAATCTGCTAATTTCTAAACCTGAGCCGATATTATGCTAATTAAAGGGAAGGCTATTGATGCTCGTGCATGCAAAAGCGACCTTAAAAAACGTTTTTCGCATCATGGCCCATAAAACTACTGTACTAGTATCTTTAATACTTGAATTCAATTTTACAAAACAATCATTAAATATTGGATGGTGGGAATTTAAAAAAATCATTCTCCCATAACCTATAATAAATTTATATTTATTTATTTTATTTTTTGGCTTTTGTATTACTATTTGCACAAAGTTAAGTGTTTTCAGTAAATATCTCACGTAGAAATTAATTTTTTTATTATAGTACCGCCATGAGAGCATGACGTCTGGAAAGAAAAAGGTAGTTACTAGGGAGAATGAAGTCGCTATGTTATTTTGTCGGAATAAATGTAACTTATTAGCTTGAAACCAAGGCGCATCGAGTACTCCTGGGGGCGTGAATGTGACTACACTTCGACAACAATGTACTCTGCCGTAACCCCGTGGCTTGGGCGGGGCCGCGCCTGCCCGCAGAGTTTTTCCGTGGCGTTGACAACCTGAAGTTTTTATTATTATTGTTATGTATATTCAATTTACACTGCCGGATAAACTTACTACTAGCAACCTCTCATTAATATATTTTTTTAAATTCATATTTTGCATACCAAAAACAGATTTCGTTTTAAAAATGAGATATTCAAAAAAAAGTTTATTAATTGATTCTGAAAAAAATTGTTGGGTTATATTGTAAAAACGGAAAATTCAAAAACACTTTAAAAAGTACAAAAGCTTTTTTGTTCTATTTAATAGTAATTATTTCCACCTTTGTCACGTATCACATCCGTTAAACGCCTTTACACTCTATGGAAAATATCTGTAAAAATACTGAGGAATTGTTTCGCATTCACCAAGAACAGCCGTTTCCAACTATTCTATGGAGTTACGACCATTCGCCATCGTATTCGCCGCCTAAGTTAGTCCCAAATGAGTTCGATTGGGTTGAAATCTGGACTTTGAGATGGCACCAAGCACTCAATTCCATCCTCATTCGGTCCGCAATAAGTGCTCTATGGGGTCTGCCGTTATCCTGTTATGATTAACAAGGAACGTTCACCGATATTGAGGGGGGGGGCAAATGGCACTGGATGTTCTTCGATTACGCCTCGAATGTACCTTTGTGAAGTCTTGATCTTCCTCGTATAACAACCAATTCGGGGGTCCAAGGAAATGCCACACTAGAACATCAATTACCCATCATGGAATGCCACCAGACGAACAATAAAGTATGGGGTATACTTTCTCCTGAGCGTCTTCATATGAAATTTCGCCCATCTTACGATATGTGGCCAACTCTCACCTCGTATGTCTCTCAACTCGTCCCTAAATTTACAATGCCCTATTCACATGTTCCAGCGCGAAATAAAGCCTGGCGAGTCTCTGAGCTAGGGTAAGAAGGGGCGCCGGGCCCCTTGGTTACTTTCATTGAACTTTCTTCTTACAGTCCTGGAGGAAATGGAAACTTTTCCAACTTGCATTATCTGAAATCTTATCTCATTTCTGGTAATGCTTCGGTTTTTTAGTTCGTACTGCCTGATGGCGGATGGATCTATCGTCTCTCTCGCCCTGAGACCTAGGTCGACCCTGTCCTGGAATTCTAATGTGAAGCTCAGTTTCTCTGAAGCGCCGAAGTCCACTTCCTATTGTAGTGATTTGCGCTTGCTGTATCCTTCCTCTAATAATATTATGCCCCTGACACAATCATACTTACTCAAATCCCGGACTGAAGCTATTGAAAACATTTTAATAATAAGAATAATAGCAAATCAACAAAAGAAAAATATTAACTAAAAGCAATCTTTAGGCACAATGGAAGGGCGTAATGCTACTTTCGACTAACATAAATAAACGAAGGAAAGAATGCATTATTTACTGCATATTTTGACTAAATTAACTCGTAATTACAAGTAAGTAATGAGAAGATAATGGATTTCATTTTAAATTAAATTAATTTAGCGATGCTGTAATTTGTTCTATCAGGTATTGTACACCATTCTTCGAAATGGAAATTTATGTCAAAGGCTGGATTCGATATGATAAATCGCCAATATCTCACATGGTACATATAATATTTCTATAAATATAAACAAACAGTAGTTTTTTTCTTTTTAATTACCCCTCCGTTATCGTTTTTAATATGTATATCGTTTTACTATGGGATTTTATCATATAGTAAAAATATATATGAGGAATAAAGTTAATAATATAAAAACTAGAAATTGCATTTGAATAAATTTAGCATGGTTTATCTTGTGTTTGTAACATAATATGTATTAATGATTTGACGTTAGTTAACCCATTCGAGTGAGCAGGTGTTTCCTCATTACTGATCATCACTGGGCCCGGCTATTGATGGTGTTTGTCCTAGGTCAAACGCGTGAATGAGCCAACACAGATATTATCAGCAATTTTCAAACTACTGATTATCCACTCACAGCCTCAAGGTGAGCCCCTCAGGTTACGGAAGGTTCACAGTAAGTAGCGTAAAAGTATAATTATGAGCAAAATGCCACGATGATGATACACTTTAAATAAACTAATTTAATTAGTGATACTACGGCAACTGTGTTCGATAACCTGAAAAAAGTGAATCAAACCGTGAAATAGAAATAAGGGTATTTCATGTTTTTTGTTGGCGAAAAAAATATACAATTGTTTCTGTAGGTCTTTTCAAACAGCCAATTTCTGGGAAAATAGGAAGTTGAGGGTCAAAGAAACACAAGGTGGAAATGGATGTACATGGCTCTCATCTTTAAATTGTTTCTTTCGGCAGGACAAAATTAAGTTAATTTTTTTTATCTCGACGACTTTGGTCGTCTTCCCTTTTCGATCAAAGGGACCAAATTTAACTCAATATCCAATCGAATAAATCCCAAAAGGGCTGGAGAAAGATATTCAACAAACGCGACCAATCTATTATTAAATAAAATTAAATAATTTACTTTTAGCCATAATAAGCATAAATATATTAAAAATAAACAAATAATTAAAAATACTCATTATTTTGATGAAAATTTAATGATAAGTACATTACAGTCGATGAAAGTACTTACGTTCAGAGACTATGTTTGGACAACTGAAAGTCTTAAATAAATTATAGAATTAAATACAAAATTTTTTGTCGGTTTAAACGGCACTTAATGAAGGAGGAAATAACATAATAATAATGACAGCCTGTGCTGTGAGATGGGCGTCTTACTATCGTACTGCGGAGATGGCTCTCACCTTCGGATAAGCCGTGGTATTTTCTAGCTGGAACGATCCTTCAGTGCCCGTACAGAGAAATTTACGACTTGTTTCGATCCCTCGGTGTTGACTAGGTTGAAGCCATAGGCTAGACGGGCCCTGGGGACGGTGCTTTGTCAGGGCGACACACCAACAGCGCCTGCACTCTTCGCCGTACTCGTTCGTGTCGATCTGTCGAGCTTGCCTAAGTCTTGTACATCGCATACTTCTGGAAGGCTAAGTTCTTCGAAACCGACAAAGGTGTGACATTTGCCTTGACTAACAAGGGGGTGGCCACCTTTTGGTCGTTACCTCCTCATTGCAGCATTTATATGGAGTAATTGGATGCGATTTGGTCCGCTCTGTATTTAGGTGGAGGACCGAGGAAGGCTCAGCTGTCTACATATGTACGGACTCTCTGAGCACTGTTTGGGCTTTACAGGACTGGTTCTCTGTGAACCCTCTTGTCGTACTCTTGTTAGAAAGATATGCCGAACTGGAACGTCTCCGTAAATCGAGGGATCCTGGACACTCAGCCTGGAAGATACCGAACGTGCAGACACGGCGGCGAAAGCCGGAATGTCTCACCCCCTCGATCGAACCGTCGCAATCAGGCCCACAGACGCTAAGCGAGCCGTAAAAACAATGATAAGACGGCAGGTTCAGTGGGCGGGATCGCCTAAGAGGCTGTTGCGCGTTAAGAGCACGACCTGCAGATTGCCCCACGTGGGCCAGTACCGGAAACAGGGAATAGTCCCCATAGTCCCCGTCCTACACACGGACACACAATCCCCGCGCGCGTGCCCCTTATGCAGAAAAAGATTGTTCGATGATCTCCACATACTTGAAGCGTTTTGGTTCCTTATAGAGTGCGAGTGGGCATCCCGCCAGATTTAAAATGGGATCTCGGACACTGTAGCCAGTTTCAGGATCCCTTGTTCCGCTTTTTAGGAAAATTGGGGATTTTTTTATTGTATGTATATAGCCGTCAAAAGATGTGTTTTGTGTGCGCTATATATTACTGTGAAGGCGAGGGGCTATTGGTGAAATAGAATCATCATCGCCCCTCGATCTGTATGAGTCGTAGGCGGAATATTTATTAAAGTATCCCGTCAATTACAATTAGATTAATTTGTTATTGGGTGCAAATCGATGTATGAGCATTGAATAATTCATCTACTAAACGGAATGAGCATTCAGTACATAGGTGTGGATATATTTATTCGTATGAATACGTATTGAATGTGCGTTATATTTCGCATGATCTCTAGGCTGAAATGACCTACCTACCCTTGTAATTAAAATAATAATAATGAGAACATATATCATTATTAGAGTAAGTAATGAATTTTTGTCTACGCCATCGACATGTTAGAAGTCATATTGTTTAACATGAATTATTTAGTTCTTCCGATAAGTTACCCCAGGTAAAGTTAAAATGGTTTGTATTTCAGGTTTTTTATTGAATTTTTTATTGAGCTAGTGTTTCCACATTAGCCATGGGAGTATTTCAAGTTGTTAAGTTACGGCAGACGTCATTTCATGAAGAAATTCAAAATTTTCATCGTTATTGTTTTTAGAACACCGTAACCCAGTACAACGTGCTCTTTTTAACACAAGTCAATGGCAGAACCGGCCCATTCGTTAATAAAGGTGACAACCCAATTAAATCAACTACAGAACTTCATTACGTACTAACGTATGTAAAACACGATGTTATTCCCTTCCTATTCTTCTACTGCGGACAATAATTCAATTGTATTCACTAATCTTATTACGCATTGTGATTGTATTACGATTTAAACTCGCGTTGAATAAAAGAAATCTATAACCGATTTAACCATGTAACGTTTATTGTAGGCGGTTTTAATTGAGCCATGGTTTTAACTACAAAAAATACCTTTTTTTCAACAAGACGTACTTTAATTTGAAATGTGTAGTGTTTAGTGGCCGTTAGTCAATGATCATATGGGGAACGTGAAATGGGAAGGAAGTCGGGATAGAAAGACATTTTTATATAAGGAGTCAGAAATGTGGATAACATACATATATCATCATCCCATTACAAAAACATATAATGTAACATATAAAACAATCCTCACATTCCACAGATCAAAGAATTCTACATAGAATGCTAACTCTTCCACAATTTAGCTTTCCTTTCCCAAATTATCCTCGTCTATACAATCCTGAAAGGATAATCAGGTTGAACTATTACATGGGAAAAAATGGCCCATTGTCGGATCCTTTCACCTCTAAAAAGCAGACTCCTTATGTAAAAATGGCTTTCTATCCCGACTTCCTTCCCCACCCCTTCAAAATCCAACATATATAAACAGAAAACATAAATATCCCACTGGCACTTTCAACAAGACACACAAGAATGACACATCTACACAGAAAATTAATATTTTTAACATTAAAATTTGTAGCATTGTATGAATTCACTTGTTTTCAACATCCTACATGTATTAGTAAAATTTAAACAATATTTATAAATCCCAGGTTCTGAAGGCGATCTCAATAAAGATCAAAACTTTGGCACGACAAACAAAATGGTTTTTTAAAACCGACGTCATGACAATAACATGTAGTTATATATGTGTTTTGATTAATGAACGTTAGTCGATAATTATTCGGAAATCGTGGAAAGCGGTCTGGTTTGACAGAAAAACATTTTCTTTATCGAGCCAACGTTTCGATCTTTATTGAGATTATCTTCAGGGCCAGGGATGTACACTGTTTAAATTTAACAAATGCAAGAAGTATGTAGAAAAATTGAATTTATATAAAGCAATTAATAATAGTTTTATATAAACTCTTCGTTGTGAGATAAAATTATACTAGAGTTAAAGGAATCCATTTATGTGGCTGGAGAAAAAATAAGACTAATAAATATAATAAAACCGCTAGATGTTTGTTTACAACTAATTAATGCCATTATTCAATTTAGAGAAATTAATTTTACTGGAGAGAAAAAGCAAGACGCTTCAGGAACTCTCTTTGTTACAACGTAAAAAAGAAGTATTTCTTTCAGCGTTAATATACGGGGTACTCGAATGGAAATGTTTTATCCATTAAAAAAATTAAAAAACAGACATATCTAGTCTCCTTTTGTCAAGAATATGCAAATATATACTTAACTATCTCTAAGATATTTTATGTCAAGGACAACTAAGCGGGTTGCTTAAATGGACTAGTGGGAAAGGGGGAAAATCGGCCTAGGGATGTTTACACTCAGTTAACGCCCCGGGTTTAGTCCCCAAAGACGTCCTACCCATTAAACACACAAAGTTATTTTCCAAGGATAATCTTCGGTCACTTATTGTCCTGATGGTCAATGAATGTCTCTTGGTACAAGCAATTAACATGGAAATCCAAACGCGTTTATAAGGCAACTGATCCTTGTTGTCGCTAAAGACGCGTAACAACTGAATAAAATTCAGACATGTAGCACATTAATGGGACTTGGAAGCTCGTAAAGTTAACAAAACAACCATCACTATCTCATTCCTACTCACAATTAAGAAAAAAGCATCGATTGGGTCGTAATGTTTTCTCAAGTAGGAAATAATTATTTCAACTATAATTATTCAGATATCGTGAGATGTGGTCTGGTGTGATGTAGGTATCAGAAAAACATTTTCTTTATCGTGCCGACGTTTCGATCTTTTATTGACATCATCTTCAGGGCCTGGGATTTACAAACATAGAAGATTTCTAAATGTAAACTATGTTTGTACCTTGTGCTATGACTAGATAACTTCTCCGCTTAGATAACTTTGTTTTTCTTTTAAATTGTTGAATAATACAAATAAATGCATTTTTGTTAATAGTCGCAATACAAATGTCTTTTGTACTGCAAAATATTCCAAATACAAACTTCATGAACTATGTCCGGCTCTAGGAGTGTTAACTTAGAAGTCTTTAAAAAACAAAAGTTGAATATAAAAATAGAAATTTCTTAACTACAAGCTGAATTCTTCAATTACAATTTTTCTGAAATTATATGATTGCACTCGTAAATTACTAAATTTTCCTAGTAGCTACCAATTCAAATATTTCCTATGCAAGTAATTAATAAATTCTTCCAACTCCGATTTTTCTTTTTTTGAAACACCTTTTACGGTAATATTTACAGATTGGGCATATTGCTACGAGTTGGTACATGTTTTCAACAGCTTCCATATTGCTCGGGGCTCACTCCTGCCGATCCTGGGGTCTACCCACTGAGTAATTTAGTTACAGTAATTCACCCCCAATCTTTAATATTGTGGCCATTAAATACCTACTGCGTTTTATTATTCATATAATTATGCCTGCCATGTTGAATATTTAACATTTTATGTAGGGTACAGTTATATAAATTTGCCATAATACTTAGTTTAACTTTTTCTACAGTTTCATTTACAGCCTAGCTCATATATTTCCATGAACCAGCCGATGTTCTTAGTTATAACAAATCTGCTGAATATTTTTAACAGGGGATCGTGCATGTATCAATACTTTATTTAAATAGCTAATGTGAAGCCGGAAGGTCTTATAAAAGAAGAGTCAATCTGTTTCCAAATAAACCAAAATAAAAAAAATAAAAAGTTAACAGGTCCTGGTTCCACAGCTGACAATAATCGTGTAGTTTTTTAATCATGTTACGTAGTTTAGGCGACTTGCTTGCTAAGGGGACGATATGTTTAGCATACAACCATACTGTCGTTTCCTACCAAATTCCTCCCTCTAAATCAAACGAGTCACGCAAATCGACAGAAAAGGTATACAATTTTCGCCTTATTAACCACATTTTGATTGTAATTATGTTTCATAGATTAATTTTATCTATTGTGATATATACCTTTCTAATCCAAGCTTGATATTGATTGAGCATATTGCTACACTCTACCCAATGTTGTAATCGCTCTAGTATTACCCCAGTAAACAATTTTGTCGTTGTATCGGAAAACGAAATGCCTCGATAATTCTTTGCTAAATTAATATCGCCTCTCTTATTTATGTAGGGGGAAATTATTGATTAACTGAAGCATTCTGGTTTCACAGGATTTTCAGAAATGAGATTTAAAAAGTTGTAACAGTTTATCTTTAAAATTGTCCGGTGAGTTTTTGAAAAGTTGGTATCCTTTTGAAACTTTGCTATTGGGCGCTTTTGCAATGACAAACTCTAATTCTTTCCTAGTAGTAAATGGTTTATCTACATATCAACCCGCATAAATGGGGATGTATAAGAAATTTGTGGTGCATCCATTTATGGATTAATCAAAGATAAACCGTTTGCCATCATTCACTAGCTTTCATTGGGACATATAACGTTTGTGAGTCTCTATAAAGAAAAAAGTTTTCACCTTTTGTTTGTTTAATTAACTGTTTATATTCAGTTATACTTTTGATGTACAAATCTCACGTTCAAAATTACATCTACAATACAATTTTGAAAATGCATACTTTTTCCATTTTATAAAGCTATTTACTATTGAACCATCTTTGCTTTGGCCAGTTCCTATCACAATTTTTATTTACATTTTTAAAATTCCAAGAACATTTATACATCATGTTATTTAGTGGTCTGATTGTCGAAATTACTTCTTTCAATTAATTACGCTTTGAATGTAAGATCGCGGTTGCAATGAAAAAGTTATCAACGATAGCTCAAGATTCGAATCCCACTCGTGGCATTTACATACAAAACAAAATTAATTGAAACAATTTATCTATCATTTGTGTTAGACAATTTACTATTTCTTGCGTATTTGTAGGCATATTCTTACATTTTTAGTTTCATTGTGTGATTGATGCGTAAATTATTTTGAATGATATCCAGTGAGTTTAATTTGAGCAAAAGAGGTAAAAGGCTCTCAACATTGATTTTTATTTTTGAGATTTTAATTTCTAATGCAATTGGTGGATATACCGTATAAGTTTGTTGTTATTTAAATTTTACGAGGACAACCATGTAATAAATTGTTTGCTAAACGTAATTGTTTTGAATAAAGTTATTCCGGTGTTTTGATAAACTTTTTCCTAACCATCATAATTAAATAATTCTATAAAGAGTTATGAACTTTACATTAAAATATGAATGCTGTAATTAATATAACGACAAAATGGCTAACACTTAGTTTAAAATAAACTACAAAAAAGATGAGTATGGCTGACGCTACTCGATGAAAATTATGTAATTTATGAGCAAACGCATGAAATTAATTGTTAGTTAAATTTTATGAGCAAAACCGTGTAATAAATTGCTACTTAAATTCATTATATCAAAAAATTGTATTCCGGTGTTTTGATTAATTTTCTACCAAACAATTTAAAAAAACTTTTTTAATGAAAACTAACGAATTTTTGATCTTGGTTAATTTGGTTTATATTAAAATAAGTATGCTTAATTATTATAACGACAATAATACTTATAGTTTGAATAAAAATATGAGAGTCCTGTTCTTTTGTCTTCTACTGTACTCGATGCGACCCGACGAAAACTTGGACAGTGGGGTTCGCAGAGCGTAGAGTACGGTAGCGTTGCATAGCATCGGGCAGTTCTGCACGGAGGTAATACAATCTTATAGAAAATTGAAATTGGCGTCAGGTAGCATCGGTTACCGTCCCATAGCGTTGTAAAGTGTGTTCCTCGTATAACGCTTTCACACAGAATTTTTTTTTACTTCCACTTTTTCCACCTTCGCCTTCATCGTTAATTCCTCTAAATATTAATTTGTTTTCTTTGTTTCTGATAGTCACTCAAAGTGTTTTATATATTTTAATTTTTGTTTCATTCTCTCGCTTACAAGAAAGGGGTAATAAAATTACGGTTGTTAATAGTTAAGTAAACTTAATTAAATGTTGAATAGTCCAACATTCTTCGTTTAACTATTTTTTTTAATTGAAATTAGTTATTTGCAATCATAGGAAAAGATTGAACAGTTCGTAATTTGTTTGTATATAACAATGTGTAAATTGAGCCAGTAATGGCTTCACGATTGGCCCTGGCTCGTTATTTTACTCCCCCCTCCCCTGACACACAAAAGCTTACGCATGGAATTAGCGTTAGATAAATTTAGTGAGCGCAAGAGGTAAGCACGAAAAAAAGCTGATTCATTTTACTGAGTGAGCAGTTTTGATCAGATCCTTAAAAATAGAGGTTTTTTCCTATCTCTAGAGGGCTCTCGGCTCGTAGACCACGTGGTCGAGGATTCAATGCCCACCGTTGCCCAGGGCATTTTTTTCACGCGCTCCTTTCCCCAAGGTATTGTTCAAAAACAGCGATTATTCGAACTCTGGCTAATTTTGACAAAATAAAGTGATGAAAAAATTTGATAATATTTTTATTGTTCGTACAATTTCTATTTCTTTTTATAATTTTTCAGTAAGTCAAAAATATGAGATTATTGTATTATTGTATTCTCCATTATCTTATATGAATTTGGTTTTATTAATACTAGTTATTAATATACACTAATCAATAATTGACAGGATTTATACATTGATGAGAGAGTTTTGAATGTCATATACCAACAATAACCATTGATGCCAAGTATAGAAAAAGGATTTTTAAAAAGCGTAAGGAGAGGAAGTGACAGCCATACAAATGAAATCCATGAAGAAAGAGAACTGGCGAATGAATCTATACCGTACAGAATCCACATGAAAAGTAATTTTATATTTTACATTTAAACTGAATATGTTATTCAACGTTTTCTTTCTCATAATAACATCGTTGAATGGTGAAATTTGTCGATGTGAATTCAATTCTGTTAAGCTTTACATCACGCATTGTCAGTGGCAGCTACTTTAATTTAGTAAATCATGGGTGGGGGACTAACGTCCAACTACACGTTGAGTGTCGCAGAAGAGAGGTTAGAATCACATTACAATACTTTTTGCGCATTATTTTTAATTAAAATTCCATGGGATGGGCCGGGAATTCGAGCCGAGAACCACCGGCATAGCAAGTACGAGTCGGACGCCCCAACCACTCGACCTCAGCGGTCCAATTTGTTGACAAATCTTTCATGAGCACAGAATTGTTTATTGAAAACAATTTTATTACGGGGTCTATTTTAAAACAAAACTGGTAAGATAATTTAATTATCAAAAATATCTAATTTCATGATACAAACACATTTACTTAACTTTTATAAGAGATCGCTTTTGGCAATGATGAAAAAACAGGTTTTTTTCGGTTTCGTAGATTGTACTGTAAAAATTGATAATTAATATAAATATTGGCTGAAAACAAGCAGTGAAGAACAAGTGGGGATAATCTACACCCAAACAAAAAACAAATTCGACATAGGCCTTCTTTCTATAAATGTCTTTATTTACTTAAAGATAAATTATAAATATCTTGAATGAAAAAATATGAGTAACTCGGTTTGGACGAGATTTACTATGCGTAATAAAAATATTTAAAAAAGCAAGTACAACATGAAAGACGATTATATTTTAACTAAACTCACAACTACATAAACTTATTAGCTCTTTGAACATAAAATTAAAACCATTTATAACATGATTATTTTAATACTTATCCATGAAACTCACACCGTTGTACACAGGCAAACGACTTTTTTTTGTAGAATCCAGGTGTCTCAGTACGACTATTTTCTTATCAGCTGTATCAGATCTAAAGCTGTTCAAAGACAGATCCAACTTAATTGGTTTATTAACTAATATGATCTCAATTGTTAAAGCTCTTGTGATCTCGGAGTTTTAGTAGTCCGTGGTCGGAACTAAATCGAATCCGTACAACCACCGAAGTTAGGCTCCAGTTGTTATTGACAAGGATTTTGAGAACTACGCGCGCAGTTTTATCCAACCCGTTTCGAAATACATTCTTCCCTATTTATGTACCATTGATACAAGTAGGGTGAAGGATTCTATATTCCACCATCAACAACAACTACACAAGAACGGGAGGTCCAAAGCTTCCTTCTATCACCGTAATCGATAAATTACTTGACTCATAAAAAAATTGTACAACATCTATTTACATTCTAAGTAATTATAAGTATTTATAAGTAATTCAAATAATATAAAAATTTGGTAAAATTAAAAGTCGATATGGTTCCTTAAGATTCTGCCTTCGATGCTCTTGTACTACGAGCATTTTCACGAAACAATTAGCACACGTTCTATAACTAACCATTTTATGTACCTATAGAATACAGAAAATGCACATTACAGTACCCAAGGATTCACTTCCGTACTGTCGCACAATTCTCATATCGGGTGGCATTTCCACTCGTTTTTTATATGGAGCCAAGTAAGGGTACCATACAATTAACTGGGACACAACAGTTCTCTAGACTCCAACCCGCGCATTGGTCTAAGAAAAGGTTTATGTGTTTTCAATCGCGTATGGCTGATTCAGAGTTATGTCTATCCTTCTGGATTGAGATCTGGAGACCTATTAATTGTGCTGTTGACTGCATTTGTATGATTTAATTATCTTCACCTTATTTGAAGACTTACTTTTTATACAAATTTATTGTTGAAATGCTTGAATGTGAAGTAAAATTTGCTGAAAAGGTTTTTCAACTGCGTCGATGAAAGAGAAAATATTTTTTAACCTCTATTTGACAGTTACCAAAATTTAGTTTATTTCAATTAATTATTCTTTTTATGTAAGGTCTTGGTTGCGATGAAAAAGCGTCACGAACGGGTTGAGCTATCGTGACTTCATCTCTACCACGACGTTACATAAAAAGCATAATTAATTGAAATAAGTAATTTCGTCATTTAGACCACTAAACATAAATGCATTTTATTTTATGTTAACCAATATTTTTTAAAATTCTAATAAACGGCTACCGATATATTATGGAAAAAAGGCAGTATACACAGGTACAGGATATAATTGCCAGTGAAAAACAACGATGTAAAATAAGTTATAAAGTTTTCCTCCACTCTTTAACACATAGCTAAACAAAAGTATATTTTAAAAAAGATCCGCTATTAAATTCGATAAATAAATTACATAGCTCAGGAGATTTCGTTAATACATATTGTTTAAAAATAATAACATAAATTTCTTGAGAGGTAGATTGTGCTATATTTTTAACTGTAGTTGCGGAAACGAGTTTTATCCCTAACACATACATACAGTTAACGCAGTTAACGCTCAGTCGAACTTAAATCTACAATAGGGATCCGAAACTCTGACAAGAACTGTTTATTGTGTCAACAGAGAAATGAAATTAAACTCATACTAAGTGAGGTGCACTAGTCAAGTAGTACAACTAAGTCAAACATTCCTAAGCCTGGTACGCGTTCACAGGGTTGTAAGCTATAGATAGAATTTTTCATATATTTAAAATTGTTTTACGTGTGAAAAGATTAGCACTCTATCTTAGAATTTATATATATATACACTAAGGAGCCGATGGCAAAGCTACGGAACCTGATTAATAACCTGAAGCTGGCCAGAGAGGTATAAATAACAGGGGAATACAATAAATCTATTCACTTTGATGTGCAGTAGCCTTGTGGCCTCCTCTTTTATCCGATATGGACTTTAGTTTGCAAAGGACGCCACTTTAAATACCAATTTTCACCAGAGAGCCAATGTGATATCGTAATGTATATAATAATAATTATATATATCTTAGTAAACTGTTTCTCTCCTATGTTCTGATTCCACTCCAAATAGGAAAAGCCACCTATCCTTCCAGCAATGAGAGGTATGCCTATTGGCCGCTCTTTCGCCTCACGTTTACCCTCTTTACAGCGGGGCACGCCGGTGACCCTGGAGTAATTTTTATTCCAAAGAACTCCTTCTTCTGAAATAGTTCTGAAGGAGAAGGTTATTATTACCTTCCCCCCGCAAGACAGTTATTTATAATATTTACATATTTTTAGATCTCGAGCCAATACCGCGACCACTAGAGCATGAATACATGTAGAAGGTGGCCTCTTCCTGCCCAGGGACACGCAATATTGGTCAACAGCCTACTAAGAGCCTTCTGATATTGGAACCTTTTTTGAAGAACCTGGATCTGCTCCCAACAGACGAAATAATTTACGACAGTCTTACTTAGTGTTACTACAACACTTTCACCACCTGGTATTCCAGAATAGTGGGAATAGACCACCGGATGAAAAATAATGTTTTTTCGTTGGACAGGCTCAACTTATGATACCATCACCTGACTTAACGCGCCTTCCAATAAAAGAAAAAATAAAAGTATTTACTCACCCAGATGAAAAGTCTTCGATTTCTCCTCTTTTTCGCCATTTTTCAAATGTCGTGTAATCGGTATTCTCGACGACAAATGTAATGGCCATGGAGAGCTTTAGTGAAGTATACTTCATTTTAAATCATTAAATTCACTAAATTCAAAAGGTGCTGTTGAGATGGGAAGTTGGTGTTCAAGTGGATCGAGGTGACGATAGCTCAAGTGATAGAGCAGCGGCATATCAAGCCGAAGGTCGTTGGTTCGAATCCCGCTCGTGCCATTGAATTTTTTATTTCAACTCATAACCATAATTAATAAGTATTTTACTTACTATACGTAAGATATTAATTGGTCAAGCGGGCCACGAAATTATTGAACCTTTTTATAATGTTCGGATTCTCTTGGTACCTCACGTACTATTAAAATTTACTTATTCAAAAAAAATTCGAATACACTTAATCTGAAATATATTATTGTTTATAAGGTTATGGCAAAGAGCTTTTGACTTTTTCTTCAATATTAAATTCTATAAACTTTGTAATCGAAGGGGGGGGGTCTTTGTTCGATCCACGTGTCTTTGGTCTCTCGAAGTCCCTGGGGCCCGTTCAATTGACGACTCTATTGATCTTTGACCACTCGTGGAAGAAATAAAAAAGAGGTTGATTCACGTACTTCGCATGCCAGCGTGAGCGAATGTAATATTACAACGTTTAGCCACACGCTGTGGGAACAAGGCTTAAGCAGTCTTATTGCCTCATTTCTCAAAAGAAAACGGGCAGATTTTTTTAGCTCAAGTCCATAAGTCATAATCATATGGTAAATAATTAATTTCATTATACTTTCTGTAATATATTTCAAATCATTTTGTATAGAAAAAATGTGTGGTAACGAAAGATAATATTTTTATTTACTTGTGACATTCTATACACATAATGATAAATTATGATGATGTTTATTATCAATTCTCACATTTACAGAAAAATCTAGAAAAGTGAACGTTAGAGAGACAATCAAAACGATTAGAAACTCTTGGAAAGGGAAAATATGAAATTGTTAAAGGATTTACAAGAGCGATCAAATCAATTTAACCATGATAACTTAAACTTAAATAATTATTCTCATTATAACCATCGCTTTTGATACCTGTTATATTATTCTGAAGACTGTGTAAAAGTAAAAAATTTAAATTATTATAATAGGTGTTTTTTAGGTTTCATGGATAGAATTTGATGAAAAACTCTTTGTTACATGCTTTACTTGCCTACAGAGAATATATTTAATTGCCAAAATTCACAACATTAAGTGGGAGGTTTAAAAATCAACAAATAGCTTAGTTTATCGCTGGCCCTCCGGTCGTGGATGTTTTCTTTCTCTTTTTTTATTACAAAGAAAAAATTTATTTCAGCATTTATGTTATACAATTTGTAGTTATTTATTTATACTTTATCACCAGACCAATTGTAGCAGGCCTTTTGCAGTAATTACAAGAACAGACGGAGGTTTGCTTTCTTGAGGATTTTTTTATACCTGTTATTATAATGAAGTTACACTTTGTGAAGAAATTAAGATATATATATAGAGATTAATACATAATTAATTATTTATACCTAACCTTAATCATCCCTATAAGTCATACGGTATGTATATTTATGGATCATTTCATGCTAATCACTAAATATTTCTAACGTTTCGTTCTAATACGTATGTCGAAATCGGGTCCAGTATTGTCGTATAAAGTGTTTGTTTTTTGTTGAAATGTGTGACGCTTTTGAAAATAATTTGTTTAATAGTCTGAAGCATCTACGTAATTATTGTCTTTTAGTCTTGTTCCAGTTTAGATGTGAGTCGAGATAGAACGCAAGGTAGCATACACAATTATTCAGATATCGTGAGGTCTGGTGTGGTGTAGGTTTCAGGAAAACATTTTCTTCATCGTGCCAACGTTTCGATCTTGTATTGAGATCATCTTCAGGGCTCAAAGTGTCTTCTGTGTGATTGTGCCATTCTTGCGTATCGTGTTGAGAGTGATCTCCTAGCTTCCTTTGACGATAACACAACTGTGCCACCCTCAGATTATGATCCGGTAATTGCTTCGGGCTACAGGGAAACGTCTAAATAAGTGTAAATTCCGACGTCTTAAGACGGAACTAGATTACTCTGGGGGATCAATCGGTTGGGAAGACTTTTTTCAAATATTTTTGCTAAGTTTTATGGAAGTATACGCCGGCTTTTCGAAAAAGCATTGTATAGGAGTATTCGTCATTATTTATGACATGAAAGTCTAGTTTAGGACGCCGTTAGTGAAGAGAATTATTCAGTCTTCCGTTAGACTGTTTTTGGTTTTTTTAATATTTCCATATTTCGTCATATAAATACCTAATTCTGCAGCGATCGCGATGGCCCAGTATTACGATTTAACAATAAAAAATTACATGTTCCGTAGTTGTTTTTAATTTTACAATATCATTTATTATTTATATTATGTATTATCATACTGGTTCCTGAGTCACTCAATTTTGACAGTGAACTGTTATAGTTTGTATAGAATTTCCTATATATGAGCTAATTAATGTTGAGTGTAAAGAGTAATTACACCCATATTAGTAATTTTATTTTATATTTAAACAATAAGAAAATGAGGTGGTTTCATGGAGAGAGCAGCTGGACAGACAGTCACCCAGTCAGGGGACTTAATACATACATAAGATGGCTTGTGAACATCATCAACACAATGATTTTAATTAAAAAATTAAAATATGGGGTATTTAGGTTGGTTGAGAAAATCACAAATATTATACTCACTAAAGGACATTATTTAAAATAGTTCAAACAGAAAAACTTGAACTATCTATAAATTTATTCCAAGTGAAAAATTGCTTTTGTAAAACTTCAGATTCATCTTGGTTTTCAAACGATTAATTAAAAGAGACGCCCTTTTTAATTTTTTCTAAGATTACTTAATGCACACGCTTTTAGCGTTAGAGCGATAAAAACATACCTCAGGATTTCTTTTGAAAACAGCCTCCTGGGATAAAAGCACTTTATTCACGGCCTACCGAAAATTGATCGTACAGCACAAAAAGAGGGCAAAGATTTTTTTCTCAAGTAATACTAAATAAAAATTCAAAATCGACAGGTAATTTTTTCAAAAAATGTTACAAAATTAGGTTTCTTTAACCTTCATAGTCTTGACTGTTAATGTTGTTTGACCTATTTTGTTAACATACCACCATGAAAATTTAAAAACGTGTCGGTTTTGTATAGCTTATGTGACATTTTACATAATTATTTGTGACTTAAAGTCCATTCAAGGCGCTCATACAACCCCTTGGAATTAATTATTCAAACTTGTTAATGAACCGATTATATCTCGTCATAATATATTGTTGATAATATGCGTCTGACCAAATTATGGAGTGAGGATCAAGCTGGATCTAAAAAGTCAACAATAGCACGTTGAAAATTTTACAACTTCTACAGATTTGTATTAAATAGATTAATTTTAAGTGGTGTGTTAAACCAAGAAGTTTTGATCCGTTAATTTGTACTCAATTTAATCGTTTAATTTTTATCATAAATTGTATAAACAGCCATTAATATGTACGAAATTATGGCAAAGTTGATCGTTTGATCTGGTAAATTAGTAAGTATAGAACCGTTTTGCGTAACAGCACAGACACGTAGGAAGAACACTGTTTTCAGCCAAATTGTTGTTAAGTCAGTTCAGTTAAGACGCCCCATGCAAAAACAAAAATTGAATTGATATTCACTAGGTTCTGCTTTTATTGGATCTGGGTAGATGTAAATAAAAGGTTGGCTGGAGCTGAAGAAAAATGTTCTTATAAATTAAACTATTATTTAAGGACTATTTTGCCTAATTTAATCATAGCAACTTTAGAAGAGATATGAGTAACCGTGTCCAGTATTTAACACGTTTTTGCTACTCAACTTCATTAAAACCATTACACTGCTTCCAGAGAGCTAATAAATTCAGGTTTGAGAGGACACCTCAAAAGCCTCCATAAACTATGTAAATAAATGAAGCAGCTATTGCCTCCGAATATCCTACTAAAAGTGGCCTATTAAAGTTTAAAACAACGTAAAAATATTTTTGTAGTTACTTACACACTGTAAATTGTTTCAATTAACTAACCTTTTTATGTAAGGTTTTGGCTGATAATGAAAAAGTTAGTATCACAAGCGGGATGCGAACCCACGACTTTCTGCTGTATGTATCTGTATTGATGTGTCAGCCTATTTTATTAAATAATACACAGACAGTCAATAAACTTAAATACCCACCTTTTTTAAGAAAATACTTGCATTCGTTAATTTTTTAATTTTTTGTTTTACTTGAAAATTTTGAAGATAAACATAATATACAGCTAAATAATAAAAAAAAAGTAAAACAATTTGTATCAAAAATTCTGATGTGGAAACAATGGAGAAAATGTACTCATTTTTATGAATTGACTCATGAAGAAAAGATAGCAAAGTCCTTTTTATGTAAGCTTTTGGTTGAAATGAAAACTTAGTGCCACGAGCGGGATTCGAACTCGCGACTTTCGGCTAAATACGCCGCTGCCCTACCACTTGAACTATAATGAATCCGATCCACTCGAACACCCATTCCTCATCTCATCCTACAACTTTTCGCATTGTCCCTCGTTTTTGCCATTTTTCAATGTGTAATCTGGATTCGAATCTCGGCGATATATGAAATGGCCAGTGGTGTTAGTGAAGTTCAACTCCGTTTTACTTATCCATTATATTTAGTTATCTATTGACCAAATTACTTCTTTCAATTAATTAAACTTTTCATGTAAGGTTTTGGTTGAAAATGAAAAAGGAAGTGTCGCGAGCGGTGGTGTCCGAGTGGATTGAAATCACCATAGCACAAGTGGTAGAATAGCGGCGTATTTAGCCAAAGGTCGTGGGTTCGAATCCCATTCGTGACATTAACTTTTTTATTTTCAACTAAAACCTTACATAAAAAGATTAATTGATTGAAAGAAATAATTTGGTAATCAGCAATCAAACATAGAACTATAAATAGTAGAAGTTATCATTATTTTGATTATTATTAATTTTTAAGGGAGTTCTAACGGCCAAGGACATTTCACACTCTAATATTTAAACCTTATATCTTAGGTTAACGGTATCTTAGGTCCCTTCTGAGTGCTATACAGCTCTGAACCCAAACAGAATAGTAGGGGTTATATACATTTAATTTAAAATACTTTCAACTATTTTTTATTTGTCTGTACCTTCGCCACGGCACCATGTACTGTTCCGCGAAAAAGCCGTGAATAAATGTCTACACAAGGATTTTGAGCCGATGAGGACACATGGTGTCGAAATGTTGAAATAAAAACTAACATCTCAGACCAGTTGGAAAATAATAATATACAGATATATCCTACTATTTTTTGATAATGACTCAGCAATAAAAAAGAAAAGAGAGGGAATATACGATCATACCTACTTTACTTTACTAAGACTTTGTATCTTATCAGCAGATTCATGGGAATCTTCAGTTGGCCCTTTCAATTATTCTAAGATGGTTTCTTAAGAGTGAGAGTAGTTAGAAAGCTTAAGTAAAAGACCCCCCCAATTCGCTTAGAATCTTATGTGTCATTGTTGTCCTCTGATTTAATTCGACATAAATTGCTTAAAGGGCGGATTTTCTCGTGTCTATTGCAGTCTCTAGGCCTATAAATCGGTTAGGCACCCCTTGCTTAGCGAGTTTATTCCCCTTTTCACTTCCATTAATTTAATTTTGTCTTGGAACCCATGTTAGCAATGCTCGGTTATTGCTGACCAGATATTGTAGGCTGATAGACCATTATTGTACTAGTAGTGTAGTATATAATATTAGTTATGGACAAACAAACGTCTAGTAAGCATTGCCGGCTCGTTGCTCACCGTACGGAATATTGTAAGGCTTTTTCACTCATTTTATTCGTGGTCTTTGCCATATTTTTTCCCTCTTAACTTAATAACCTTCCGTTGTTATCTCAGGTTGACAAATACTAATAGTAGAACAGGAAGAAATATATTCATAAAACACAAAACATATGGTTTCATGCTCCTTGCACAAGAAGGGATTGAGGTCGAAAACTCGGATAGTGTGTCGAGAACCCCCCTTGTGAAAACACCCAATGTCCCGAGCACCCCAAAACCTCACCTCGACCACCCCCTCGGGACAGCTGGAGGAGCATGTCAGGCTTCGTGGTATTGGATTTTCTGACCATACCAGTGACCAGTAATCCTTTCACTTCCCAACACGAGAAAATTCTTACACAATCATTCCCCTTGAGGGAAGATATTCCTTGGGGCTTGGGTAGTTCCCTCATTCACGTTAATAATTTACATTCAGATCAACACGTACTGCAGTTATGAGGTAGTTGTACATAACACTTTCTCTTTTTATCTTACGCGGCTATGTCTACAATGCATATTCTACTAGTTCAGTATGTTTCAGTATTCATCAGAGCCCACTTCTTTTTTGTCGGCAGCACAGAGGTACACTAAGTTTTCGGTGCCTTGTATAATTTCATTATCCCCAGATTCTGTAGTAATTTGGTAGCCAATTCATAGAGGTGTTGTACGGTATTAATTGATCAACCCCCAATTTCAAGTACGGCCGCCTTAATCAAATTGTCTTCTGTTAAATCAGTGCGGTAGTAAATCTAATTCGTTACTATAAATTACTGAAGCATTTCAAAAATTTAATTAGTAATATATATTCTTGTTGAAAATGGACAATAAAACGCATGCTTTATGACAAGACAGACAAAAAAGTCAATACCCACGTTTTTAAGAAAATAGGCACTTGCATTCGTTAAAATTTTTACTCTTTGTTTTACTTGATAAAATGAATTGATTTTATTTTTAAAGAAAAATATAATACACAAAATCCAATGTTACAAATGCTGAACATTTTATCTGCGCTTTATTCACCTTCAATTTCTTAAAACAAACCAAATATTGCTATAAGATAGTGAATCGAAGATTATTTAAGTGGTAATTATAATATTAAGGGTGGCCATTTTTTCCTCAGTGTAGAACTGATTTTCGAATAAAAGATAAAAAGGCCTCAATTATTCTTAAAAAATAATGCCATTAAATTTTACGGTATTTTAATAATTAAATTTGTGATTACACATTACAATCTATTACCAAAAGCGTTACTTTTTACAGAATCTGCATAATTTCCCAATATCACGGATCATTAGTTTGCGAAGGGCCATCATTCTATATTGATTTTATACCACACTTCTTTATTATTTCCGCTTTTTGATCATCAGATTGTTTTAGAAGAAAACAGTATTTATTTGTGTTATTGAAAAGCATATTTATACGTTGGATTTTCGCACAAAACGACTTTATCCAACAGTTACCAAACAATAAGGGAGGGAAAGCGGCTTAAGGACGAGGAATCACAGTGCTTAATAGGGGTTGTCCGGTCTTTGCGTGTGAAACGCTACACAAAACATCTCGTTCTTGTTAGAGAGATCTTCACCAGAGTTCAATCCGTTTCTCGTTAATTACACACAAGGAAATAACGCGTCCGAACTCTCAGGCTTCTTTGATTAACTGCTCTAACAAGCGCACTAAGTAGGCTAATTCCCAGGTGCCCAACTAGCGCAGACTGATTGAAAATAGAGAAACAAATGTACCATTTATTTCGCATGTAAAACTTCCTGAATCGATTTGCAGACGGTAAAAACGACAGTGCAACTCCCATATATCATGGAATAAGTAAGATTTCACAGATGCCTGGGCCCTTTTTTCCTGCAGTTTCGCCCGAAAAGAAATACCCGTATGTAGTTTGATCGAGTCCTTCGGTGGAAAACCCAGGACATATTTCAACCTCTGACAAGCCCATGCCCGACTGTTTGCCGTTTCCATTCTAAAGCCCCTTTCCATGGCCCTTGTTTATGTTTCATTTAACTTGTTTTTTTCCAATAATTCATTTATTACGTTTGTATTTTTTTCGGTTAGGAAATGAAGTAATCCCAGTATGTCTCACAGCGAGTTGTCTTGTTAAATGAATGAAAATCAGCTTAATGAATGTTTAATAAAGAGAACTTTTAACCAACGGACAATTTACATATATATTTAGCATATAACAATGTATAATCTATCAAGTAATTGGCAACACAAGCGTAAATTGCAAATAGCTACAAGATAAAATGTTTCGGTTTTAATTTTAAATTACAACCATATGTTTCCGTTGGTTCTATAAAACCCTTTATTTTGGTCGTGAGGTTTGTATCTGTCTCTTTTAGTTACCTAATTTAGGCTGTAGGCAAGTTTGTTTTTCTTTTTTGTGCTGTTTTATGTTACATCATACACAACCTGTACGTACACAATCACTGAAAAAATATATAAAGTTTTAATTCTACATAACTATGTGTAAGGAATGTTATTTTAATCATAAAAAACGAGTTACTAATTTATCTAGAAAAAATGGGTTTGCTCAAATCAGTTTAACTTCGAGCTTATTGTCGTGGAATAAGCGTTTCATGGCGTTTGGTATAGGAGACTAATCTTTAAACTTTTGTTTTCCATATTGTTAATTATTAAAGAGAGAGAGAGAGAGAGAGAGAGAGAGAGAGAGAGAGAGAGAGAAAGTGTGAGATAGAGTGAAGGAAAAGAAGAAGGGCAACGAAATTGGTACTAAAAATATGTAATTCGTATTCCCGAGGTACTTAAGGAGGTTTTTATATTTATCGAGTGTTTTGCACCACTATGTGCCAGTGATAGCAACGGTTCGAAATGTGGACACTTTTTTTTTTTTATAAATACTAACATACCGGTAGTCGATATGACCGCTGAAAGTGCCATCCCCAGTTTATTAAAACAAGAGGAGACTCGATATTAGACTCACGGGTCGTCGATCCAGGCGGTCGTGGGTTCGATTCTCTCGGCCGCCCCTGTCCTTTTTTCACACAAAGAAAAACAGTAAGATAAGCATATACCTTCAAAGTCTATTCTTGCGAAAACACAAGATCATTAAGACAATAAAAAAAATAAACTCCTTACTAAGCATAAGTATCTTAGTTATCTTAACAGTTGTCATTTCTAAGTTTTAACCTTCTTTTATACAAAAATATGGTACATCGTTTTGCTAGTTACATATTTATGTATGAATTTATTTAATTCTGGAACTAAACTCTGATATTGTTAAAATAAATATTTATTTCCATAATATAAAAAAAAATTATCCTTTAGCCTTCTCAGTTGTTATTTTTTAATATTGTTTTTGCATTTAAAATGTAATATGTCTAAAGAGAAGAGAAAGGTTATTTGTCAAGAAGAAATGTACTAATTTTCTACCTTTTTTTAGTCCAATTAAAATAAATGAAATAATAATTGGAAAACCTTAAGCCATAAAATTAACTTGACATGTGCTAACAGCCTGTTTACTTACTTACAAAAGGAAGTAAAATAGGTAAGAAAACAAATTTAATTTTATGAAGGCCTACTTCAAAATAAGAAAAAATTATTAGAAGTCATGAACAAGACAAGGAAATGATACTGTTTCCGCCGTTCCGTTCAAACTTGTGTACATAACTTGATAGGAAATATGTAACTTGAGTTAAAATGTTTACTGCCTGTTCTTGAATAACTCAGATTATTAGAAAGTCGTTTATAGCCCCTATTTTGAAAAGGGATTAGTCAAGCATTTATTATATTTATTTGAATACATTAGATCGATCCACACACATATAGTATCAAACATGTATTTACGCCCCTTGTATAAATCCAAGTTTTTAAATGGTTAATGTAATTAAAGATTTATACATGAACGTTGAACCTGTTTAACAGTTGGTATTTAAAAAAAGAGTCTAATTGTAACAGATGCCAACGAGCATAAAAATGTACTTTTAAATTATTCATGAGTTCGATAACGAACAAGGTTTGACCCTGGTGGCTGCCGACAAAAATTAAATGAAGTTCTGGTTGGTTTGAAATTTCCCAGTTCCTAACTGAGGCGTTTTACAGTGGATAATGTTATTAAGTTCATAGACATAACACAAAAGAGAAAGTTAGACAAAACGTTTTAACACAAAAAATCTAAAATTATAGTCAAACAGAATAAATTTCATTATATGGAAGACAAAAATTTAGCCAAACGTTTCATTAGTACCAATTATTATATGAGTATGCGTATGGGATTTTAATTCTCGAAATCAAATATACACCTGTAGAAGGTAAGTGTAGGATAATGTGGATCACAACATAACATTCAGTAGATGAGACAATCCAAGGAATAAATTTTGCCCTGTGGTTTCGCCTTTATTTACAAAAGCTCAAATTTTGTTTTGAGGAAGTTAGTAAGCGTAAATCATCCTTTATCACGCTTCACACATACTATTATTAACTAATAATGGGACCGCGGTGGTCGAGTGGTTAGGGCGTCCAACGCTTAATTGCGACGCTAGCGGTCCTGGGTTCGAATCTCCCATTGTGAATGTAGATAAATTGTAGTACAGTGGTTTAACCCCTCACACGCGACACCCATGAGTAGTTGTACAATAAGCCGTCATAGAGATGCGGGGAGGGAGCTAAATTCACTCTAACAATTTAAGCTCAATATACAAATCGACTCATATATCATGTCTCCCTTATTTCTTATTTATTTATTTTTTTAATGAGGCATTTTCTGGGGAAAACTAAGTTAACTTTGAAGTTTTCTAGTTTTTCTTGACACCAAAAGTTTTGATCGAACAATTCAGGATAGCAGAATACGAATGGAGGCTTTTTCTATTTTAGCTGGCAATATCACTCAACAATGCACATTCTTAGAACTGTTTTGACGTTGGACTGAGCGGTGCAAGCAGTTTTTAATTTGGACCCCACTGTTCTCAACTTATTCGGAAAAAACTGTTTTCAAACTTTCCAGTAAAACGAAATCTCCAACGTTTTCACCAATGTCTTTATTTGTTCATTTTAATCATTTAATAGATCGTAAATTAATTCCTCTTGGCATTTAAAGGAATACTTAACAACAATTAATAAACATCGTTCAACAACATCATAAATGGGTAGTTAGAAAGATTTCATTTAAAGTTAAAAAGGGTTAATTAGGAATTAAAAGGGTTGATTTGTTGTAAAAAAGTGTAAGTTTGGAATTGGAGAGAATTTATTTGAAATTAAAAAGAGATTTGAAATTAACAAAGTAAATTTGAAGTTAAAAAGGGTTAATTTGGAGTTAGAATGGCGTAATTCGAAATTAAAGAAGTTAATTAGATGTTGAAAAAGTAAATTTGAAATTCAAAAGGGCAGTACAAAAATGTTAGTATGAAATTTAAAAAAATTAATCTAACATTAAAAAGGGTCTTTTGAAATTATAAAGTTAAAAAAATTCATTTTAAGTTAAAAAGGTTAGTTTGAAATTAAAAATGTTCACTTGAAAGTAAGAAGAGTTAATGTGAAATTAAAAAAGGTTCATTCGAAGAGCAGACCCCCGCGGTCGCGGGTTCGATCCCCACAGTCGCCTCTGGAATTTTTCTGGCGCCTAAAGGGGACCGGTTGCCTCAATTAAAAGAAATTGACACGGCACTCATCAATGGAAGGGGCGGGACAGGATCTCAGCGACCTTGAATTTGGTCTCAACCCCCTTCAAAAATGAGTTTCTTCGATGGAAGAATACTGATACAACGGGGGCTCAAGTTCACTTTGTGTTGTGAGCCCTCCCCCAAAAATGGAGCCAGGGTATAGTACAATAAGCTGAACAGCTGCAGTGCTTAGGAGGACACTCCACTCCTCCAGTCCCTGGTGGCCATCCTTGTATCCATCCAACTTAATTAAAAAGAGTTAATCTGAAATAAAAAACATGATAACTATTACATACAATAAAACAGCCCTGATTATGACAGAAATCGGAACAGATAACCCGAAAGATTTGCTTCCGTGTTCAAGAACAATTATCTTATTTAGTGAAATACTCGCAGAAAATTTTTATTATTTAACTTTAATTGTCTTTATTCAGAGAGTAATTGTAGTACTTAACTTTTGAGTCAATAAAGATACAAGCGTGAGGAACTTTTATATCAGTGGTTTCCCGATTGTTAAAGATATATTCTATTCGAACAGTTCATGAAGTCGGCTCATAACTTTAATACTTTAAATGAGATTGTATTAGTTTCTCCTGTTTCTTACTTTCAGAAAAGAATGTTGATTTTTTTTCCATAATATAAATGTTTATGTATTAAAACTTGTATTTCGTTTTCATTGCCAACACAATTTCTATTATATTTAACGATAATTATTTGTTTTTACAATTATTCAATATTTATGCGTAAACTTCATTTACTATTGGGGTACATGAACTCGGGATCACCGATTTGAATTGAACTTCTTGTGGTGATACTAGGATCTAAGAACCAAGGTAAAAGATGTGTTGTTTTATTTTTATAAGTTATTTCAAAATATGGTTTTTTTACATCCTTTGGGCTTGTAGTGCACGGTTATAGAAAAATACACAAACTATTTTTATATATAAACCACATTATATTTTACAGTTGGTATCTATATATATATTTGTTTGTTTTTTGGTTTTGTATCTAGGATAGAAAAAATATACAGGTTCATAAGAAATGAGATTAGAAATTCAAAATGTTACAAACACAAAAAGACGCTATTAGTTTTAAGCGCTCTTTAAAGCCATTAAATTCGAATTTTTATATCGAAAAAACAATACATTTTTAGAGGATTCGCCGTACGGCATTTTCTACCCTATGTGTTACAGTGTTACAATTCATATCTGGACTTCGATCGAACTCGAAGTTATTGCGACGGTTTAGGGGTTTACACAGCGCTCATCACTGTAAGGGAAAGGTCCCAGGTTCGAATTTAGCCAATGGCCCTGCATTCAACCCCGACATACTTACCCCCTTTTTTCAGAAACACCAGCACTCCAAAGGTTGATATAAACCCGTAGTTCAAATACCCTCGTAAAACACAGTTAATCTCTTTGACGTACCATATATATCTGAAATTCTTCAAAAGGTGCAATTTTGTTATAATAAGAGAAAGATAAAAATCTTCGTTTTGTTCTTGCAATTACTGCAAAAGGCGTGCTACAATTATGATTACGTGATAAAAATTATATAAAAACAAAAATGTATAGCAAGTACTCAACTAAATTATATATTCTTTCATTTAAAAAGAGAGAAAAGAAATATAATAAAGAAGTATGAAGAAGGGCCGGCGATGAACTTAAGCTATTAGCTGTCCTCTAAGCCACTCAAATAATACATCATGTATATTGCCAACATATTGTATACACTAGTAATTCAATATTTTTTCTCTGTAGGCAATTAAAACGTGCAATAAAAAGATATTCACCAAATTCTATCAGTTTAAATGAGGTTTATAGTGCTCTTGACTAATGTATACATACTTTCAGTTGGTGGTCATACCATTTGTATGGGTTTGAGTAAAAAAATTTATCAGCATTTCGAAGGAGATCAAGTTTTGCAAATATATATGATTTGAAAGCAGAGACCGAATATCGACCTTGTTTCTGGCTAAAAATATATATGTATATATGGATGGATTATATTCGTGCTTTAGTGACGTAAGTTAAAATAATTGAAAGCCAATATTAGTCTCTCTACCCCAAAAAAAACCATTGAATTCATTGTTTTAGGTAGACCAAAAAATAAGTTGCACAAAGCCTTGGCCTACTAACGCTTTTCGAACGCTTCGAAAATAGCGAGCGCTTTGAAATGATTCCACTGATATACGCGAAATTTTACAATAATTTTAAATGTCATAACTACACTTTAGTCTTTGTTAGAACACACATTTATAGAACAGATGATATAAATTAAAACATTTGAAGATGTTTCCTTTATTTCAACCTGCTTTTTCCCACTTAAAAGAAATAAAAGCAAAATTATTGGAAAATAAAAGATGGAACATCAAGTTTTGAACGGTTGTAATAACATAAATTGATTTATAATTTTTATGTAAACTTATTTTTCATCTCAATCACACTTTACACAAAAATTGTAAATCAATTTAAATCATTACTTTGGATAATTAGGATTAGCTAAAATACATACGGGTTGTAATAACGTTCAATTTGGATAAAATCCAAAGATTTTGTGTATTTTAAATGAAAGCCGGAAGAAAGAGTGAAAAATATCACCCCCGGCGAATCCAATAAAAACTTGTCTTTTTTTGTATAAAAAATATGCATAGCAGATTTAAAAGAGACTATTTTACTGAAATTGGGTTTTGGTTTTATAATTTTTTGGGTAAATTATTTCATTTAATACACTTTTACATTTTAAAAAATCATCTGAAAAAATTAATTACTCAAAATATTTTATTTTCGGCTCATCTTTCTACCATTTGTAAAACGATTATGTAATATTTTCCAACCTAGTAACCCAAAAGTTCCGTTGAAACTTATTGTTGAAGAAAAAGTTTTGAGGTGTTAGAAAGCTAAATTATCATTAGTAAGTCACTGAAAAAAATTTAATTTTACCTGTCAAACGATCGTATATATAAACTAAATAAATATGGGACATGTGTATTATTAAAAGGTTTAGCTTCAACATTTACATATTTCGGAGAAAAAGGAAATGCAAAGCTTTATGAAAGAGTTGTGTTTTTAACATTAATTTTAATATTAAACAACGTTCCACAAAGGGTTACCCCAAGCCCACATCCAAGAGAAAAACGTAATTATGTTTCCTACTAAGCAGGAGGGATGTAATTTTAACTTAGAAATAAATTGGATAATAATTATAACCTAGTATGTTTGATGTAATTCAGAAAACATTTGTCATAAAGAAAAAATCAATATTTAAACAAGCGAATTCTATTATTTTAGCACTGAATGAAAACAATCACAATTATTATTGTTGAAAACGCTAGTAGAAGTCAATACGGGCGTATTTTTGGTATGAAATAATTTCTAGTTTAACAACGTTCTGAAAATATTACTCTCGTCCTTTATATTCGAGAGTTGTCCGTAGAAATATTCTGATATCCAACTTTTCAATGAAAGATGGAAAAAGTTATTTCTGTGTTTATTCAAAAGTTTTTACAGGCTTCGTTTTAATAACATATTTTTAGTCTACAAGAGCAAAGGCGGAAATATAAAGGCGATTTTTGATATCGAGAAACAGAGGTAATGTTCTTTGTGGCATTATTAACTATGGTTTTTATACATCATAAATACCAGCTAACCTAAAGTGATGAGTCTATTCGGGCGTTATCACCGTCGTCCTTTACGACAAGGTGTTCGCTAAAACATATATTTAATGGTTCACACCCGCTTTGACTTTACGCTTGCAAAAATTATGTTCGTATTATAAATTTTTATTTTTAATCCTTCTATATACATAATGATAGAAGTAACTAATATAATTGACACACTATGTCTTCCGCTCTAGAGAAAAAGAATATTGTTTGGGTGAATTCCAGGATAGGGGTTTATAAACGTTTTGCTTCCTGGTAACCCCTTACTGCCATATTTTTGAATCATATTTAATCCGTGATTGAGGGGCCGCGAAATTTAATCCGTGAAATGCAACTTGCCTCAAAGGACAATATTGTTCGTCTTATTTTACTTTTTAAAAACGTAGGTTTAGAAGAAAAATAAATAGCTAAATTTTAATACTACAAATTATGATTAGGTAAGTTATTAACATCCAAACTTTGATTTAATTTTGTAATTGTTACCCATCAAAAAAATATATAATTCATTTCTAATTTCTAATAGTTACGTTCAAAATTATTATTTTGTTGTAGTTTTTATTTCATTTTATCAATTAAATGTAGTAAAATAATGGTGATGTAATTATTGTGAAAATAAAGACTCCTTTAATAGGGATACTTCTGAAAGGAAAAATTAACTTAAGTTGATATTTAAGTATAGGTAATTTTATGACAAACGAATGTTTTGTTAGTTTTCAAATTAAGGAAAAATAGATATTCTCATGATTTTACTTGATTAGGCCTAAACAAATCGAATGCTTAAAAATTTTCCATAATCTAATTATTTGCCAGGTAGAAAAAGTGATCCTCAATCATTTTTTTTCAAATTTCAATTAATTATTCTTTTTATCTAAGTCCTTGATAAAGATGAAAAGAATAACTTACTGAAATAATAGTCAATTATGAACGGTAAACATATACGAATTTTTTCAATGTTCACACGTCAAGTTGAAATTATCAGTGATGAAAAGGAAACATGAGAATTCTATCAGAGAACTTTTTATTCCATTTCAGAAACACAATGCATGAAAAATATGCGACTCTTTTTCATTCCCGTTTGAGTGATTTGACACATCGTGCAGCATAAAAGGTGAAGCCAACAAAATTAACAATTTCCATTCACCTTTCCCACAGTTCAAAGCAGATTTATCCTCCTTCCCTTTCATAAAAGAACGACACAAGTGTCCATTGATGTCGGCTCCTTTTCTTCTTATCACGATACATTTGAAAATATCTGCCCACAGTAGGAGGGATAAGACAGAGAAGGAATAGAGAAGCAAGAGTGGAGACGGCAGATCGGATCTTGCTTTTAAATGGAGAGTTTTGGAGACGACCGGAAGATAGAAAGAGAGTGAGATAGAGATAGAGATAGAGAGAGGGGGAGAGAGAGAGAGAGAGCTATCAACTTGACTTACCTTCCTAGCCCTAAAACGGGTTTTTTCTGTTGTTTGCTTTTTAATCTATGAATATGTATTGTATTCATTGTTAAGTTAATGTTTAATATACAGGGTGAATTGCTACTCGTGCTACAAACTTCTCCAGTAGATTCTTGACCCTAAAATGAACAAAAAAGTTCATATTGACCATGGTCCGATTCTCAACCATTTCAGAGTAATTTCGCTTTTTATCGATTTTGAAAGATATCACGTCCTGGGGTCGGAAAATCGTGATATCTTTTAATCTAAACATTTCTCCGAAAATCTAATAGCACCGTTGAAATTCCCGTTAATTTTTCAATAAGAAGATGAAGGTGGCAAAACGTTTGGGCTAATTTTTGGTGTTTTATTTCAGCCAGAACTACAAAATAAGTGGAAAATTGTGTAAATCGGAAAGTGTATAAAGTAATCCAGAGTTTCTAATTTTAGTTTCAGAAGGCAGCAAATTTGAGGAAAACTACCTGATTTAATAACGCTTCCAACGCACTCGTCATTTTCTTATTTAGTGGTTGTGAGACCAAGATGTTGATGACAAAAAGAGAAAAAAATGGTGGTTCAAGGATTGCTAATGTTTGAGAGTTCAACTTTTTAGATTTAAATTGGGCCATAATGTAGACATTATCACAAATTTTGTTAACTGCACGAGTACACTTTAGACAATGAACAAAATTCAAATCTTTTCATTCGTTGTGAGTAAACACCATTATCTTATTAGGTATTAATCCTAATTCCAATTGTGTAAATAAAAGACTTATTGGGTCTACTTATTGGGTCTTTCTTCCTTGACCTTCTAGCTGTTTGTAAACTTCTTAAGCATTACATACTAAATGGGCATTAAATTAAATTAAAAAATTTCAATGGAATTATGATTTTGAGAGAAAAACAAAGTGAAAAAACTTTTTGTGGTTTTTACAGTTTTTCTCTTTTTGTCATCAACATCTTGGTCTCACAACCACTAAATAAGAAAATGACGAGTGCGTTGGAAGCGTTATTAAATCAGGTAGTTTTCCTCAAATTTGCTGCCTTCTGAAACTAAAATTAGAAACTCTGGATTACTTTATACACTTTCCGATTTACACAATTTTCCACTTATTTTGTAGTTCTGGCTGAAATAAAACACCAAAAATTAGCCCAAACGTTTTGCCACCTTCATCTTCTTATTGAAAAATTAACGGGAATTTCAACGGTGCTATTAGATTTTCGGAGAAATGTTTAGATTAAAAGATATCACGATTTTCCGACCCCAGGACGTGATATCTTTCAAAATCGATAAAAAGCGAAATTACTCTGAAATGGTTGAGAATCGGACCATGGACAATATGAACTTTTTTGTTCATTTTAGGGTGAAGAATCTACTGGAGAAGTTTGTAGCACGAGTAGCAATTCACCCTGTATATATAGGTTGACTGGCGAAAAGTGTCAAAAATTTCAGGTGTTTCTACTCAACATTTGCAACAAAAAAGATCCTATAAACTCCTGTCCAAATCTCAACGGTAAAGAAGAACGGTTCTGGGTGTTTTTTTTTAATCATTTTTGGGCTTAAGTCTGCTAAATTGCTTATAAAATTCAGAATTACCCACTGTAGAAAGATCTGATTAAAAGAACGTTACATTTTCTGTAAGAAAACATATTTGCATTGCAGAATTAATGAAAAAAATTCTGCAAGAAAAATTCAAAGAAAATATATTGAAATTAGGATTTTTTTAAATGTTGGATAGTACTGTTAATAACTACAAACTCCTGGAGCTTCTATTCTATTTGCTTCTAGAGGTATACTCACCTTCTTGGACTGCCTTTCTGAGAGGCCCAAAAATTTGCATTTTGTTAAAAAAAACCTGGTTTTGATGAAGGGAGCATGTTGACACATCTCCCCTTTTAGTTGAATAGTTTGATTTTCAGTCGTCATCCCTAAACTTGTTTTTTTTTTATTACAATCTGTAATTATTATTTACACTGTGTAATTTGCGGATCGTGAATTTATGTACAAATATTTACATTGAGGGGAGAAAATAATCGGTATTATCCTCCCTCTTCTCTTTGTTTATGTTTTTGTAGGTTTACTCAGAAAGGAGGTCGCGGGGCCATTTCCTCTTCAGGCGCCTTATGGGGTTGTAGGGATCGGTAAGTTTTTTGTGGAAATAGGTAAATTTTTGGATATAAGGAATTTGGAAGTCTTTGTGGAGGGTAGCGTTTGAGACATAATAGGGAGCATTTATAATGGATCTGAGGACTTTAGATTAAAAGGATTGGAGGCGTTGGATATCGGAAGGCTTAGCGGTTCCCCACAGTTCTATTCCGTACGTCCAAATCGGTTGTAGAAGTGTTTTGTAGAGTGTAAGTTTGTTTTTTGTCGATAGGTTAGACTGTCGTCCTATAAGTCTGTGTAGTAGGCCATACCGTCTGTTTAGGTTTTGTCGTGCCTATGTTTTCTTTCAGTTAGATTGTCAACTAGTGTAGCTCCTGGTTTAACCTAGAAAACCAAATTAAACCGTTCTTATATCAATAGATCTATTTTCTCACATTGCAATAACTTATTTTTCAATTTCCTACAAAAAATAAAAAATGAATTGTCGTCAAATTAGTCATTAACAGATTTATCAACGTAATTTTATGGTTTGTTTGTAATTTTCTATATTGTCCAGTTTGTTACTGGTTTTCTGTCCACGTGTGTTACATTGAAATTAAAATTTTCAATATCCACTGAATATGATTGTTGGTGAATATTTTAAATATTGTACTTATATGTCAAGCCCTAGTCAAACAAACTTTTTAATGAACTCCATATTTCTATTTTTCAGAGAGTGCTTACATGCCTAACGGCGTGAATGCGTTGAGGGGAGCCACTCCGAGGCCGCAGCAAGGATCCAAAGAGCCCTACTTCGACCCTTCAGCACCTCAGAATGTCTCCGCACTCATCGGCAAATCCGCTTACTTGACGTGCAAAGTGAGAAACATAGGGAACAGAACGGTAAGTTATAAAAGAAATTGATTTTCCACTTGCTTTACTTTCGTTGTAACTTTGTTGTACATTCGGCGTTTAAGTAAAATTTTCGCTCTGAAATTTGTTTTTCCAACGCCGAAAATCGACTGCAGCTAATCCATAGAAACCATTGCAGTAATATTTATTAAAGTTCTACACGCTTCTTTGAGGATTTATTTCTTTTAAATTGAACGAACTCAACTGCCAAATGCCAGTAACCCTCGAGTGTTAGCAAAGAAAAATTTTCCTACGATGCGTCGTGAAACAGTTGTCTATATTCAGTCAATTGAGACAGAAAGTCCTTTTAAAAAACTTCAATTCTTAGACTATAAAACAATACATATATTTACCGTGCAAGTAGTCATAATGGTACAAAAATGGAATATCAGTTTAAAAAACATTATAGATATGAATGTGAACGACGCCCAACCTTGGACGTTAATCTGGTCTATAATTACCTTCCTTCTTTACCTTGACTTACACTTGGTGAACTGATCGTTTCTCGATGTGTATCACATAATAATAGAGCTCTATATGAGGAACGAATGCGAACCGATATGACAAAAATATTTGGGTCTGCAATTTGTACAAAACGGGGTTTCTTCTATACCGACAGGAGACGATAAACATCAGGACTTTATCGTACATGTCAAATTGGACTAAAAAATGGATTCTCAAACGTACTCGAGATATTTTATTTCTTAGGTTACTTCAGCCTTTCGCAACCTTATTCGATAAATTCTTACGTATCTCATAAAATGCTAATCTTACTGTACAATTTTATTGCATCCTGTGAGATTCTCTTGTGTTTTTATTTTAATATTAAACAAATAAAATACAAAATCACTAAGAAGATAAAATTTTACGACCTAACAACGTTTTTGACTAAAGTTTAAGTAAGATTGTCTTCGTTCCGAAGTATTATTATAAGAAAAGTTGTGCCTTTAAGTAACCAGTAAACAAACACATATACTTAAACTTTCAAAGGTCGATTATTACCAGTGCAAAATTAAAGTTAAACAGTTACAGTCCACTCGACGTGAATTTTATGAACAATAAAACGCCAACGCGACGTTCCAACGAGAATCTTGATTTTGAACGTGTGAGAAACTACAACTCAACTAAAATTATCCTATCAATTACTGTAAGGAAATAATTTTAAAATAGTGTTTAGTTTGCATGTCGACTATTACTTATACATGTAGGTTAAATTTGAGGGTACATCAAAATTTGAGATATCGTTAATGCATTTATATCCAGATTTAATTTTAAATTTTGTTTCCAATTTCTCATACCAAACCAGTTGCCTCCTTGAGGTAATTGGGGATAAGTCATATATTCCCTTTTATCAACAATGAAAAATGTTTGAGCTTTCCAGAAGGGCAACCCACAAAGGTGGTATACCACTAGAAAAGCTAATTGAAAGGAGAACTATTGAGGGAATTTGCAAAGCTCCAGGAGTTGGTAGTTGTGTACAATTACCAATCCAAGTACATTAATTTGTCGAATATTTCATAAGTCCATTCATTTGTATATCGACTATTACTTATATACGGAGGTTAAATTTGAGAGTACATCAAAATCTGTGATATCATTAATACATTTATCTCCATGTTTAATTTTACATTTTTTGTTTCCAGTTTCTCAATCAAACTAGTTCCCTTCTTGGAGTAATTGGGAATAAGCTACTCCATTCGCGCTAATAAATCCAATCACACACCAGACTTCGTCCATACCCTCAGGGACCCTATATTCCTTGAGGTAAAAATTACATTCATACATCCACACTGCTTCGGGGAACTCGATAATCAGTAATAAATAATAAATTACAAATTACACATTTATTCAACTTAGTTTTTAGATTTTGAGAGGATGCTTCTAAACACACACCTCCGAAAGCCACTGTAGGACCTTGCCATTTAAAAATTTTACCTATTGTTTCCACTAGTTCCCCAATATATGGTAAGCAATTGTTCGTTTGTTGTGGGGTGGCTAATTCCTACTAGGGTAATTGGCAAGTGAATGAAAAAAAATGGTTTGAATGACCGACTTGACGAATTATTATTTTGCATCAAGGTCGGAAAGTATATAATAAAAAACTTGAAATATTTTGATCTCGCAAGACAAATAAAAGCCGGGATGTATCAACAGGGTGAAAAAGTACAAGGATAAATTGCAAAGCATATATTAGATAGAGAAGATAAACGTCTGCGAAAAATTTTGTTCCACGGAAAACTGTATACAAAATAAATTATTATCCTGTTTTTTCAGTGGATGGACCGTCCAATTAGCCGGAGGGGGGAGCAAACCGTAAATACAGTTCTTTACGACCTTAGTGTAACGCAACATTACAAGGGAAACAGAAACTCGAACAAATTCAACTGTATATGCACTGGAGAATTATTGTAATACACACACACACATCCCACGTTGGTAGCACTAAGACATATATTTATTGTATAAACGTTTAGCTGCTTTGTACAGCGTTTACCCAGGCTCTTTCAAGAATATTCGCCTTTTCATACCATTTTAAATTTCTACTATATGACCATCCCATTCAATCGATATGTTACATGGGATTGAGTCTTCATCTTACATACTTTTCGATTGGTCAGGAGCGTACTTCGGCGGCAACGCTTACACCGGAGTAAATGAATATAATGACTTGCCGTGAGAAGTGTTAATTCCTATTCCGTTATGATTTACTAATAACTACTATTTAATCGCAGAACAAAACCTATCATCAACTCTATTATTTAACGGTTGTTCAGAATTGCAAATTCGGCCTTGGAGCATACGTCCGCTGATAGAATATTTTATCGCCATATTTATTTTAATTCTATATAGTTCTTGTTCATACATACTTGTATTATTTATGTTATTTTATCTACAATTGGCAAGGACCTGATGTACAGAGAAGCTAAGAATATCATAACTTGGCTGAGGAAACAGGAAAAGAAATTAGTAGAATTCACACGCGATAAAGGCAAGAAAAGAGATGCAAAGAAAAAAAACGGACTAGCGAAGACTAAATGCAAAATATATGTTTTTTGAATATTCTGGCATATTTGTAAAGGTTGTTCTAACTTATAATCTAGTCTTTGCATATTATCCATGAATTTTACTTTTCAAAACATCTAGATCTATTAAGTAATCCGACTCACTAAGCTGGTAAAACAAGATAGATGTAGTATAATTTGAAGTACACAGAAATAATATGCTACGCCTGGAAATACAATTGTACAAACCGGTGTAGACAAATTACGAGAAAGTCTCGTTAGTTACTCCGTAATGAAATGACCAATTTAGCAAGGAAATATACATTAGTCATAAGTGAATTCCATTTCCTTTGAAATTCCATCTTTTGCTGGGTCTACATTAGTTACAGTGTCGTTCGTCATAAACATATTCAGGAAAATTGTAAATAAGCGAATTCTTTTGCTTCATCAGAGGATTTGAAAGTTCGCACATTCTATTAATAATAATTAATAAAAGAAATCAAACATAAATTAATGAACAATGAATTTCTTTGGAGGAAATTGTTTACGCCAATAATGATGATGTTGCTGATCAAAAATTCTGTATCTTTTCATGCATACAAAGTGTTTCAGAAAGCAGAATACAATTTATTAAAAGTAAGTAGGTGAGCCGATTAAGTCAAAAATATCAAACCTAGTTTGGAAATTTCACGTGTAACTTGATAAATTCTAATTATGAGACATTATTATAGAATTATCAGAAACAGAATCTGTGGTTAAGAATGTACCTGATACATATTTTGTAAATAATAAGAAACAAATTGCGCACTTGCGGCTATTTATCTAATCCAAATATATTTTAATGGGAAAATGTGCAAATTAAAAATAAAAAATTATTAGAAAACCGCTGACTCTACAAGAGATAAACCTAAAAAGATGTTATCTGTGGACTTGTCATTGCATTATATATTTTCCGTTTTTAAATGATAAACCCCTCGACGTTTTATCGATGTAAAATATTTTTTGTGGAACAAATCGTTCTAAACAAATTGACACATTAACAGTTATTATTTTTTTATCAAGTTATTCTTTCATATACTCAATTACTTAGAGACAATTTTTTAGTATTAAAAAGTTGTGTTACAGAGGGAATTGGAACCCACTACCTTCATGTAAATACGGCGCGAGTTTAACCACTTTCATTTTTTTTAAATGAATCTTTATTTAAAGATCGTGAAATGCTCTCTGGTATGATGTAGGTTTAGAAAAACATTTTCTTTATCGTGTCAACGTTTCGACCTTATTGAGATAATATCAGGGCCTGGGATTTATAAATTGTTTAAATTATACAAAGTGTGTCTTTTCATTGTTAATGTGTCATGGTTGTGTGTCGCGTTAAGAGAGTTGTAAGCCTTTCAGGATTATTATAGACTGGATTTAAGGGAAAAGAGAGATACGTTTTTGAGGATTTAGACTATATAGAAATATGTGATGTGTGTAGTATAATTATTGTTTTATATGTTGTATTTTGTGTTTTGCGTATTATATGTTTGTTATCGATATCGAATTTATGATATTTGCGTAGCTGCGGCTGAGTTTACGTGGGTCTGTTCTCTACTTGATGCCGTTTTTACCTCTGTTGATGAAACCATTTCTATACAGTTTATGTTCATTTTGTCCTGTGGTGGATTTGTGGATTGTTGAAATCTAAATTGTGCTGGTGTTATAAATGGTGGGAAGCAAGTGCTGTAAGATTTAGTTCGGCTTTTTTTACCATTTTATCCAGATATTGGGATATAATTCAGATGTAGGTCGCCGGAAAATTTATACAGTTGATTTTGTAAATTACATCAAACATATTTGTTACAGGTGTGGGATCTTTAGTTTTGGAGAAAGTGTTAGTGGTGCAGTGATGCTAGTGTTGAGTTATACTTGATTATTCTGTTCATTACGTGTAGTAGTAATGATTGTTATGTATATGTTTATAAATTCAGGTCCCGAAGATGATCTCAGTAAAGACGAAAACATTGGTACCATAAAGAACATGTTTTTCTCAACCTTCATAACACCAAACTCCATCTCATTATCTCCAAATAATCAGTAATTAACGGTCACTAAATGTTGCACATAAGTGTAATTAACTGAGTTATTCAACATATTATTCAACAACCATAATTGCCGCAAGTTCCACCTTTCCTTTATATTTATTATTTAGTTGAAAAAAATATTTATAACAGTAACTTAATAGTAGTAAAATATACTGACCGTTAGATCTACTAAATTATTACACTCATGTTACCGGTTCATTTTCGGACCATGGGCCATTCACCCGGTCTCTGGGAACTTGGGGCTCAGTGGAGAATTTTTTCGAGGCCAAAATTAAAATAATCGGGCGCCACTGTTTTTTTCCTTTCTTTTCGGGGAACACAACCTTCGGGGTGAAACAACAAAAATTATTTTAAAAAACACAACAAGAAAGTAAAATATCAGTGCCCTCTGTATTGCGAACTGGAATGGAAATGGAAAACAAAAAGCCAAGTAAAAAAAACAAAATCGCGTAAAAGAAAAAAAAATTCGAACGTCGTCTCCTTTCTTTTCCTTCTCGTTTCAGAGCGGTTCTTTCTTCGCAAACTCGAACTCTCCGGGACGATGAGAAAATAAAGTCCCAGAATAATTCAATAATCCACAATAAAGTCCTTTTTCACCTTTCTTTTCGACTCGTCCAAGCCGACCTGTCAAGCTCGAGCTTCGCCTGCCCACGCCGGCCGAGCCCCAGTCTTCCCAACCAATTCTATACTCACGACTAATTGTTTTAATTTAATCATAAAAATTTTATTCAAAATTTTAAAAAACGGTTAATTGACCATATATTTTGAGTCATAAGACATAATCCAACCAGCATGCTTTTACGTTTGATTTTGACTACGTTTCTTTTTTTTCTTCATTTTCGACGAATGAAACATCTTTATCCTTGAACTTGTCAAGGTCCGACTTTTGTTATTATGCCATTCAAGTGAAATGATAACAGGCAGATAGCACGGTGTTAAGGACTGTGGACTGAAAGAAAGACCCTGATTCCTTCCATTTCTCCCAATTTTGCTTGAAATGTGAACAAGAGCCCTGCATTCTTGCAGCAGCGCTTTATTCCGGTCGGTCGGATCGGTTTATTCAGCTTTTACAACTCCATATGCTTTATCTGGCTTCTTTATACAGCCCGGGGTCAATAGCCCAGACAGCGGTAACAAACACAAAGTGGAAAACGCTTTCTTTATAGAGCAATAACTTGACTACCGTTTGATAGGGTTTTTCATCGAACGGCTCTGTGACCGTCTTGGAAATCGGAATATGATTTACATTTTAGGTTCAAATTTTGGCAGACGTGTAATCTTGGCATGACAATTTGACAATTTCTTCATGGCTGGATCTGAATAGCCAATTGTGACTGATAATCCACGAGTCGTAGCATATGAATCCGAGCTGAGTCGCCCAAGTACTTCTGGAGGAGAACCTGATTGAAGCTTATCTAGGAGGCTTGGTAAACCTAATAGTTTTCAGCAATATCCATTCACCAACCACTGCTCGAATTTCTACAATGCTGATATCCCCAGTAAGTCCCTTTTCCTAATTGTGTTTCAGACCACACCTATTCGCGATCCCACAATATCTTACATTAATTTGTTAGGAAATAACTGTATAAAAATTAAATAACATTTTTTTCTTCCATTTTCACAAATATTGACTTATTTCAGCTAAACATGTTTTGTAAAAGATTCATACGAATTGACAGTAAGGACCAACCTGAAAATTGGGAATATTTTCCATGTAGTATTAAGGTTAGTGCCTAAAACCAGTGGATTTATTATGTATTTCTGTAAAGCAAGTCATATTATCAGAATTTTATTCTATTGTTTTCTTTACCTCCAGGAAAACCATGCAATTTCTTGGAAACAATGTTTTTTAAACAAATATCCCTGTTTATTAGCGGGATTTTAAGGTAGGTATAAAACAAAGTCAAAGATCTCCGTGAGCATTTGCCCCGAAAAAGCAGAGGATGTTTAGAACTCTCCTTAAGCGTTCTTGACGTCCTGATAAGTTAACCAAAGTAGTATAGAAGTTTGATAACACGCCTGTTAGGTCACATAGCCATTCTGAGGAAAAAGGGGGTAAACTTTACGGGAAAACATAATTCGATAGGGGTGGAAAAATATAAATAAATGCCATCCAGTGAAGGACAGCAATTCACTGCACCTTTCTATTTATTGTTCGTGTGTGTGCAACCCGATTTTCTTCTCATACCACGTAAAATCCCACGGCTAAATCTGCTTATTTGCTATTTCATATTTGCTGTTTATTAAATAGAATAAATAAAATACGACTTAACATAAGATTTGTATTTTCCCCGGTCGGCCTTTGTCATGAACAAATACAACTTTTTTCGACGGTTTGCTTTATGTACGACTGAAATAATGACATAATTAAATTGCTTATTGCTTTAAAAACACATTAATTTTTGAACTGTGTTTCATGTAATGCGTATTTAAACAGCAGACTTACGATTCAGAATTAATTACTAAATTGGGTTTACGTATTATATGATGATGGCTTAACTTCCAACAACCCGTTGTATCACGGACAACGGGTCAGAATCATTTTTCAACACGTAATAACCGTACCGTAAGCTTACATTGCTTAGAAATATTTATGGTATAAACAATCCAATTGAATATTCCACCGTCGCCGCTCCCACTACAGATTCGCGACAATAAATACATTCTCTTCATATATTTGAAAGAAAAAGCATCTAACCTTGGACATAAAAACTTCCGTGTTGCTTACGAAATAGGAGTGTACAGACACTGTGTAAAGGGTTTCTCTTATCGGATGGCCTTCCTACTCGCTCTCTACATAGAGTTGTCTGAATGTAATTTAATAGCGCGAATCTTATTTCTCGCTTATCGCGACTTATCATTTCCTAGAGGAATATTGTATGAGTGCTAACAAATCGATCGTATTTGGGAATGTATATAGCTTCCATTTTATGTATAAACTATTTGCTATTTGTTATATGTAATTTTTTGTCTTGATTGTCCGAGCCAGCAATAGGATAGCACGGCTTCCCAAACATTTTAGCCCGTGAACACCTTTCACAAGACAAAATTCGAATCAAACCCCTTTCATGCTAACATTTAACATAGATACAAGGGCATCAATGGCCGCAATCGTTTAGGCGTTGACACAGCGCACACACTGTAAAGATTGTGGAATTTCATTAGGTGTAAAAATTCGGCCAACAACCGTTATATTTCCAGCGATTCTTTCACATCATCTGATAAATCTTGTCTGCGTCTTTTGACAACAGTGTTTGACAATGGCACCGAATATATAAGTTTTACTACTTTTTCTTCGAGCTTTCAAGTTAAGACACCGTTTCATGGGGGTTTCAGCGATGGTATAATATTTACCTGCCTGGACCACTCGATGATTTATTAAGAAACTTTCAGTGAGCTTTCACTAAGAGTTTTTGCATGAGTTTGTTTAAGGTTTGAGAAGCAGCCAGTTCAGTCCTCTCCTCAAGAAAACATCAGTCTGTTTCTCACGGAGTTCTGGTCGTGTGCCGTCAAAACGACCACGAAATTTAATTTGAACCGTTGAACTGATTGGAAGGATATTTGCACAAATCACACATCATTATCCTGGTCAGCTTATGTAATTTCCAAACCTTAATAGTTGTTTAATTATTCAGATATCGTGAGATGCGGTCTGGTGTATCTCACGATATCTGAATAATTATCCGTTAACGGTCACTAATCTCCACACACTTAATAGTTGTTGTGGTACTTAAGCTATTTACTTGACGACTTCCACTTACTGTGTGTGAGGTTACTGGTGTACAGTTTGTAACCTATAAGGAGACTTGTAGAATTTGAGCATGATGGATCCTGCTGAGGTGCTTCATTTGAAGGCTGTTCTTAATTTGGTTTGTCGTCATTAATGTCCTCGTTGGAAGGTTGTCTTTCCGCCTCATCAATCCCATTTCGGCGCTTTACTAGCTGTGTAGGTGATTAAACTACGTTCTTCCTCAGAGATCATGATTTCAGCCGCCGACCCATTTTGAAGTAAATAACAGATCAATGAAAACGACACAAATAGTTAGTGCACTCGCGTGAAAATTTGAGCTTTAATCAATCACATTTTCGACAAACAAAGGCCTTTTATATACAACATTGGAACTATCCAGGTGTTCCAGAAGCAGCAGTTCCCGGTAATGAAGGACCCCCGCATGAACAATAAAATTCCTAGGTAAACGATCGACCGACCAGTCTAGCCCCGTCTGTCTAGCGTAATCGTAGAATAAATTATTAAAAATAAAAGTAGTTAGTTTTCAGTACTCACTGTTATTAATTTTTTTATTTATTCGTTGTGTGTTTGTGTGATTAATAATTTGTCCCCAAGTTCGCGTCGAACAACCTTCCATAGTGTGGAATACCGTTGACTGCAGCGTCAAAAAATAAAAAAATGCCATAAGGATAGGAATAACGGAAAACAGTAAAAGTATAATGAAAGGGTTGGCGATGACCAATCCAAAATTTTTATATACAAATGTGAAATTGTTGGCGATTAACTAGAATATGGAAAGGAAAAAGTATTTGAAAAATTAATACAGTTTAATGACGAAATAATTATGTTTTTAAAAGGAAAATTTTTAATTTCCTAGCCTCACTCAGCAGAAACTGTAAATTTAAATTGATAAACGTTTTAAATTAAACTAAATGTTCCAAGTTTAATCTAGAATATTTAATCAAATCTACCCCCTGCGTACGCTTGTTCAATTTTCAATTTAAATTTCATTAAACAATAAAGATTAATTCTTCATTCGTAAATTTTAATGTCTTAATTAACTTTTATACATTATAACGATACATTTTAAAATACCCTCTCTCCGGGAGGAGGTGTAAGGAAAAATTGAAGGGCGATGCGAATGAGGAGAGAGGAGATCGGATCGTGCCTTCTAATGGGACTGTTTTGGACGCGACCCTAAAATTTGGGGGAAAAGAGAGAACCCAAGATTTGACTGTCTTCTTAGATAAAAAAAAAGATTTTTCGTTTGTTTCCTTTTAATATTGTATATGTGTTTTATGTATTTGAGTCTTCTTACGTTAAGTTAGATTTAAATAGGAGCTAGATCTAGATTTATTTTTCAAATTATCAATTTTTTTTGTTAAGTTTGCAGATTATTTATTGATTATTTTTTAATAAATTATTAGTTTCTCTTTCAATCTTACTTATTCTAATTTGATATAATAATATAAGTAATGTAGAGTAAGTAGCATTTTTTTAAGTCCGAGAAGAACGGACTCGAGGGAGAAAGTGACGTCACTTTTTTGGTTAGAATTTCAGTCTTCAGTACTCAGTAGTCAGTTGCTCTCTAGCAGTCTATGAGCACGAATCTGCTTTCTTCTCTCTCCTTTCCAATTCGTCATCAAGTTAGTACAACCAGACATATTTAATAAAATAATAAAAATGAATTTGTGATTTAATATATACATTCTTTAAATATAATTTTTAAAATCTGGCCTGAATTCAATTTTGTTCTCTCTTTTAATATGTTCATTTAGATTTTGTTTAATTATATATTTTTTCCATATTTAGTCATATTTAGTTTCTATCAATATAAATTAGTGGGAAATCCATTATTCTTTATCAAGGTTAACCCCTTTACTCCACGACCGGCACTTATTCTCTGGTAGCGCCCGGACTTGGAACGAAGAAATACAATAAATTCCCCCGCCAACAGTATGGATAGCATTAAATTATAAAAATAGGAATTGTTAAATTGAACTTACAAACAGCAGAACAATAAGAAAAAAAAATCAAGGGACCTATCATTGCAGCATTGTAATTTCGTGAAATAAAGAAAAGAGACTGAACCATCTGCATAATACATGGTATATGTTAAAGGCAATTTATATGTAACAATGGAGCTTTTTATATGATAATCGCGTCTATTTTTGCTTTCTTGCCTTTTCTCCGCCTATGTGCCCTACGAAAGGGTACACAGTGAAGGTTCCGGATGGAAAGAAGATCGGCCTGCAAAACGTCCTTTTGTCCCCAGCGACATTTTACTTGCATTAAGCCTTTTAAAGAGAATCTTGAATGATTCGATCGGAAACTCCACAACGGTAAACATGAACATTTCCATCCGTTTAATTCCTACTTTTATAAATTAAAAAAAAAAGAGTGTTTACAAGTTCTGTACATTTACAAATATAAAAAAGTCAGGTGGAAAAATCTTTTGCTTTAACGGACTGATGAATGTATTAGAGCAGTGATTTATTTCTCATGAAAGGTTTTATTGAATAATTAATTTAACTTTACTATTCGATAAATTAAGAAAGATTTCTTTAGTTTCTTTCTATTTCGATGAAGCATTCTCTCATTCTTACTATTATCGATTTGATAACTCGATTACCGCTTCCATTATCCAATCTTCTATTGGGCCAACTCGGAATAAGCTCTGCCCAATAAAGCCCAGACCATACAACATAAACTAATTACTACAAAGTTGCCAATAACTCCTATTTTCACCAAGAAATGAAACATTGTTTTTCGCTCGTAACATAAAAGAGTTTAAGTGTAAAGACGTTATAAGAGTTTCGCGTAGAAATGCAATAAACTTTTCATAACACAAACTTCTTCGATGGAAGTAGTATATTTATTTATCCGTTGTTGATACAATTTTCGGTATAGTTGTTTGAGTTTTAATAACAAATAAATTAATATTAACTTAAAAAATTCTCCTTAGTACCACTTTACCAGTCTTGAGTATAGTATTGGTCATGATAAAAAATAATCTACTGATACAGCATATATGTATTTATTGTTTAACAATTTCTTTGTAACACTTATCAAATTCATATTTGTGCGGATATTACGGATATCTAATTTATTTAAGCTCAAATCTGCTCACGCATGTACAACACACAAAATGCACTACTAATTCCAGGTTTTGGATTTTATAATAAGTTACAAGCAGGCCTCAAGAAACACCCATCCCAAGTGTTAGGAATCCGAGGTCAGACCGAGCATTGTCTGTCCTAGGGGGTAGGTCATTTCAGCCCCCAACGCAATCACTTCTTGCAACCCAAACCCATTCACTCTCTCGCAACTGTAAATACATTATTTCTTGTTTACAAAACTTTCACTCGGCTAGGACGGGTGAGTACGCGATTCCCCCACCACCCTTTACGCCTTTTATGTAACTAACCTTGTTGAGGGTCGATGGGGTACTCAATATTATGCCATCGGCCTCTCAGACTATACATTCATTCCAATAAATACATTTACACGCTAAGAAGACAAATCGATAATCGATACAATAACAAGAATCTTGTTCCCTCCAACAAAAGGAACAGGAGACACAGATACGCAAGCACAGTTCTCAAATCGGACGGCATTCCTACACGCTCTCTATATAGGGAGCCATTGCACCTTTTACCTAGTTGGGACACATCGATCAACCTTTTTCTACAAACCGGACAAAAACGTGTCTGTATTTGCCTCTTTCTCTCGGTCACAACACTGTCACTCAAAATTACAGATTAAGGTTCTTGTAGCTATCATTGTTTAAGGCACCGATGAAATTACTTAGCTGTAGAGGTACTATGGAGGTACCTTATTTGCATTTTCAGTTAATAACAATGTTAATCAATAGGCATGCTTCGAGCTTTACTAAGATGGATTATTCAAATTTGGATAGAAAGTTGTCTAAAACTGTTATCCATCAGACGTTTACGTTGCATTGATATAGAGATAGATTTAAATAAAAATGAAACTTTATACACTCTGACCTCTGTCATAGTTCTAGTTAAATAATAGTGAAATTTTCATGGAATCGGTTGGTAAAAGTTTCACCCTTTAAAATCAACGAGCATTTATGTAATTAATTAGGATTATATAAAATTTCTTCATCTGCAGTGTAATTGCCTTGTATTAAGAACAAATTTGCCCTTTGAAAAAACTGGCTCGCATTCTGGTTAAAAGGTCGTCTTAAGACAAGTTAGTAATTAGTCGTGTAAAATATCAACCAAAACATTATTTTACGAATAATTTTAAAGCTTAAGTGTCGTTCTTGAGTTGCAATGTCTCATACAACTTTCTTGATTGCAGTACGAACGGCCTTCTTTCTAAATTGTCGACTCTAATTTATTTTGGATATTCTGATTAAATTGCAATTTTCAATGACCCCATGATTTCGCTCTGATCGATCTCCAGTGGCCTAGTATCCCAAGGGGTTTAGCGCTTATTACAGAAGCTGAAATAGACCGGACGTCTCGTAAATAAAAATTTGCTCTTCGGGATGAAAAATCGGAAGAAATTTATTTCGAAGCATTTTCTCAGTGTAAAAACTCGATTTCGCATAGGCACAGCAAAACCCAAATTTTGTGGTTATTTTCTAGCATTATTAGACAATATAGTCTAGAGAAAATTTAAATTTTTCTTAAAAGAAAGAAAATAACATAGGTTTTAAAAAATGCTGTTTTTGTTGAAGCTTTTATTATTTCCTCAGGTCTTATCAACTTATCTTTTTAAAAACCTTGAGCTAGTCTACAGTAGTACTAAATACTTACAAAGGAAAAAATAATTAATCAATGTCAACTGATTTTAAAGAAAACAGATCAAAATATTGCATTGTATTTAAAAGCAACCTTCGAGAAAACGCGATTGTTTGAAAAACAGCGGTTTGTACTAAGATAACAAAATTTCATGAAGTCCCATAAGGTTTTGTTTGGTTTTTACTGTGTTGTTGGATGGATCCTGGTGAGACGGTTGCTTTTAGTTGTTTTTAGCTTTTTATCTCCTATAATGACACTCAAAATTGTTATTTCAAAAAGCAGCACAATGTCAAGAAACCATTGCCGATTTTGCCAAAAATATATACCCCTTGCTTCTCGTTGGTGAAAATATAAATTTATTGGGTTGTCCGGAAAATAATGCAGGATTTTGGTATTAAACAAAAAAAAGAAACTAGTTACTTTAAAGCAATGTTCTTTAATCAAAATAATTTCCCATACTCTCAATACATTTCTCCCAACGTGTTGGTAACTTATTAATTCCGTCTGAGTAGAATTCAGAATTTTTAGAATTGATAAAGTCAATAAATGCATTTTCCAGTTCCGTTTGATTTTTGAATATTATGTGTTGTAAGTAGTGGTCCAGGTGTCTAAAAAAATGGTAGTCAGTAGGCGAGAGGTCCGGAGAGTAGGGTGGGTGAGGCAAAGTTTCATAGCCAAGCTCCAATAATTTTTGTGACGTTACACGTGACACATGTGGTCGAGCGTTGTCATGCAACAAAATGGGCCCTTTCCGATTGACCAAAGAGGTGGTCAGCGACGGTCGTTTTACTGACTTTGAGTTGCTCTGGAAGTTCTCGAACAGTTGTTTTGGGGTTTTCTTCCACCACTGATCGCAGAACATCATCATTAAGAGAGGAAGGCCTTCCACGACCTTCTTCATCTTCAAGGCTGAAATCTCCCTCCCGAAATTTTTTAAACCACCTTTGCACAGTGCACTCATTAACACAACCCTCGCCCCAGACTTGGTTAATGTTTCTAGCCGTTTGGGCTCCGCTTCGGCCGAGTTTAAACTCGTAAAAGAAAATCGTACGAAATTCTCGCTTTGACATTATAAGGATGACTGAATTATTTCCAAGTAGCGGAATGCTACAGAGGTAAACAAACAATATCATTTGGAAGAGGATTAATAAGTGTTGACATTCATACAAATGAGTAATCCTGTAAACGTAAACAGAATATTTTATATAGATTTTTTTAAATGAAAACTTAAAATCCTGCATTATTTTCCGGACAACCCAATATAAACAAAGCTGGATATCGCGAAGTAAGTATTTTGTTATTACGGTAGAAAGAAGTATGTTCTTTTAAATTTTGAGGTGGAAAACACTATGCTCTCGATCCAGGCGTTGAATGGCTTGTGCATCCAAACAAAGTTTAAAACTTTTCATTTTAAACAATAGAAATAAATATAATAAAATACTTGTGCTTATCAGAATTATGAAATCATTAAACTAAAAGGTGAAAGGAAATTGATAGTATTTTCTTTAAAAAGCAATTTTCTGACATTTCTAAGTTGATATCTTAATAGCATATGGAGAGATTCGATTCTGATTCTGAAATAATGTGGGAAGTTTAGGAGCCGATAAAGAGCGGAGTTCTTCGCCAGCCCTCTGCATGTTTTTACTTATTTTTCTGGTCTTTCACATTTCTTTTTCTACCTGCAGCCATTTGAACTTACAAATCTATTACTTATCCTCTGCTTTTTATACATATCCTAAAATAATAGACTCTTATTTGTACCTGAGTTTGGCCACTACAAAAATAGATGTGTGGTCACATCCACTCCCTCCAGAATATCCGATATTCCTTGTGGCGGTGTCGAATCCACCCCATTCTTACTAATACACTTACTTTTGAACCGTAATGTCAAACACTCAACCCAGATTTCTCGATATTTCTATGGCGGAGTTAACAATCCCACCCTTTCATCTTAATAAATTACATTATTCCAATAAAAAAACACAACATTAAACAGACGCAAACATTATATACATTTATCCCTTCAGCCTTGAGGTACCAGTAAGCGATCTGTGCCCGGCGTCGTGCCCTAAGACTACGTCAGGTGCGTGGAAGTTTCAGAATATTTCCTACAAACGTCAAGCTTTGTACAATTAAAAACGTGCTCGACCATTATTTTATTTTTGCATAAAAACCAGAATGTGCCGTGAATTGGTCTTATAGATCTATTAATAATCTTGTCAGTATTACCTTGTCCTTTTCGACCCATAATACGTACACCGGGGACCTTAACCTAACTCGATTTAGCAAGATTATTTATATGTTTATGAGGTCGAGCCAGTAATTAAAATTATTAGTTTTATATCCACTGGGCGTACAGATTAGGAAGCGTCATAATATGCGCATAATATTTCATTTAAATTGACAATATTTAATCTTACAAACATTTAATTAAAACATTTTTTTCTGTATTATGCACATAATAGTTATATTAGTAATGTAATATTTACAATATTGATATCAGCATTGATAACCAAACTACTAATGATATTGATGATAAAAACTGAAAATAATGATTCTTTTAAAAATAAATTTATAACGCTTCTTAAGGTAAATTCAGTGGAATAAAATGAAGTAATGAATAATATTTGCACTGGATATTATTGGAAAAATGCAATAATTATAATAAATCAAATGAAATTTCAAGCAGACAATTAAGCTTTAAAATAACAAATTATATAATTAAATATAGTATTTACACAAATAAAATTAATTGTTGAAATAATGTAATTTTATTGTTAAAATGTTTGCTAACGATATTTTTATATAATTGCTTTTGTTCATAGGTGTTTCAATAGCAGAGTTACTTCATGTCTTAAGTAGCTCAGCTCTATTTTATTTCATTTAAGTAATTAAATAATTTCTCGAAGTTGATTTCCACAAGGAATTATACAACAATAAGACTGAACCTGAGACCTTACCCCCGCATTGTTGAATTCTATTTTAAATTCTATTTTTAATTAATATGTGTTGTTAGTTTTTTCATTTTTCAAAGAAGCATTACTAGAATTTGAAATAGTTACATTCGTTTGCTCTCATGTCGTACAGCATGAGGAAGAATGCCGCGCCGTAATGTGAAAGTTAAGGGCTCTTGGTGGTATTGATCTTAATCCGCCACTTGCGGGACCAGGGATCGAGGATGTTATGTGAGTATACACGCTGCCTTGGGGAGCTAGAACGGGGTATACGGTTGAGTAGGAATTTGACCCAGAAGAAGCGATTGTTGAAATAGGATTGAGGGATGAGTGCCACACCCAATTCAACGCTTGAGCAATTTCGAGAGACTCAGACAAAACTTTTTTTATGATCTAAAATAGTATTTTTTGCGATTTAAAAAGAGGGTTTTACTTCCAATTACATTAACGTAAATTGACGAATTACGATATATTACCTATTTGAGTTAGATTTAGATTGGTGTAAGGTATTTATATATACCATCGGTGAAATATCCAAAATATCAGGAGAAAAGTGGTCGGATTGAGCTATGCTGTGGTAGCCATGTTTTAATGCATGAGTAAAAAGCATTAAAACCGAAGAACCTATTTTTTTATATTAATAATTTAATATTTCAGGCATATAGTAATTAACAATCAATATATTTTACAAAATAGTAGTGATATTGAATTGCATAATTACTTTTTTACCACCTAATTATCAAGGGTGATTACTGAATGTTGGCGGAAGAAAAGTTAATAATAAATCGCTGCTTTTCAATTTTGTTCTTTCATAAATAGCTATAGTCCCGGTTCTGTGGTGCAAATGGTAGTGGAAAATGTGGAATGGCATTTGGAACCTCCTCAAAACTCCCCCCACCTGTCAACCTCCTTTGCAGATATGGGTCCGCCTCATACGCTTTACGTGTGCTCCTGGTTGCCACAGTCTGAACTAGAGCATAGTGGAAAAACGGGGTTTGACGGCATGTTACCAGGAGGTGAAAAAAGGTAAGATGGGGTGATGAGTGGTCAATTAATTCTTCGGAAATAACGGCTTACTATTTCGCCTCCCTTGGAGCCCCTATTTTGAAAAAAGGGTGGGCCAACTGTATTGAATTAATTGTACTGTGTAATACAATATTTAGTGACCGTTAATTTCATATTGTGACATAGGTTTTAGAAAAACATTTACTTTATCGTGCCAACGCTTTGATCTTTATTGAGATCTTCTACAGGACTTTGTTTGTTTTCTGTGAAGATGTGTCATTCTTGTGTATTTTGTTGAAATCACGATCTCCGAATAATCATTGACTAACGGTCACTAAACACCACAAGTTTCGATCTATATTGAGATCATCTTCAGGGCCTGGAATTTATAAACATTTTTTAAATTAAACAAATACGTACAAGGTATTAACATACAATGATGTACACAATATAGAACGTTTTAGAATTAAAGTATTTGATCTCACTCAAAGTGTTTATTTTCAATACAGACGTGGCACTGTGGGTTTTTTTTTTTTTTTTTTTTTTTTTTGGAGGGTTTGCAACACCAGAGGTTATATCAACCCTCCTCTGGTTTTTGAAAAAAAAAAAAAAAAACATTTGTAAGTATGTGTCCAGCGGCCCTGCATTCGAACTCGGTTCTTTTACCTTACAGTGATGAGCGCCGCCTAAACCATTGCGGCCACCGACGCCCCCCCCCCCTGTTGAGAGCTTCAGTGAGCTTTTTATATTTCAATTAATTATACTTTTCATCTTAAGTCTTGGTTGAGTCTCACGAGCGGAATTTGAACCCAAGGCCTTTGGCTGAGCACACAGAGCTGTTCTAACCACTTGAGCTATCGTGACGTGACGACGTGAGAAAAGCACCTACCTAAGGTCATGACTTCGAATCCCGCTAATCAGACTATCTTTTTCATCTCAACGATAAAAAGATTAATTTAAATAATTAAACAGATGTTAACAGATATGTTAAACATATATGGAATTGTATTATTTTTTGTTTAAATATGTTTGATTTTGAAAGAAAAAAAAAAGAAAAGAAGGTAAGGATAGAAATTCATTTTTTGGATGAGCGGTCGGCTTCTTTGATGTAAAAGGGGCCGGCAATGGAAGAAGGGAAATGGTTTGTCGTTCGTGCCTGATTAGCCTTTCAGTATTATTATAGCCCGGGTGATTAGGAAAAGGAGAGATAAACTGTTTGCGATTTAGACTACGTAGAATGGTTTGATGTGTGGAGTGTAATGATTGTTTTGTACGTTATATTATGAGTTTTGTGGGTTATTTGTACGTTATTTATACTAATACTTTAATTGATAATGTTAACGTAGCTGCGGCTGTGTTTACAGGTGTCTGTTGTGTAATTGATAGTGTGATGTAAACCATTTTTAAAAAGTTTCTTTTTTTTAATTTATTGCTGTAGGATTTTCTTTGGGTTTTTTCAATATGTTGTTTGTACAACTATTGTAATAAGTACAAATACTATGACCAAACCAAAAATTCCATATTAATTCATATACGTATTTGTATAATTTGAACAATATTAATAAATCCCAGGCCCCGAAGATGAACTGAATAACGATCGAAACGTTGACAGAATAAAGAAAATCTTTTTCTAACCTATTTCACACCAGACCGCATATCATGGTCATTAAATAATCGTTAACTGTATTTTTGAATTATACGTGAAAAAATAATTACCGGAGATAATCACCTTTTTCTCGATATGAAGCTTATTTTCATCATTAAAACTGAAATTTGTAATTGTTTTTAATTGCTTTACATTGTAACATGCCGTCAGACCCAGTTTTTCGCCTTTAGGTCGGATTGTGCTACCAGGAGCTCCATTTGTGGTGTATAAGGTGTGAGGTCGTCCCTATCTCTCTATATCTGGTGGAAGAGTGGTGGAGTTGTTAGGCTGTCCCAGATGTTAAAATTTTCTACTAGTGCAACTCAATTATTAGTATTTATAATTTATCGCATAAATAACTCAGAGCCAACGTACTTCTACAATTGAATCTGAAATCTCCGAAGATTTAATAACGTTTTATTACCGCGTGAAAAAAATCCCATCAGTGTCCATTGATTGAGACAATCAAACATTGAGTTCGGGCGGTGGCAAATTGACAATTAGCTTATTTTCAGCCTCTCGGGAAATAAAACCGCGATTCGGAGCGTACCTACGCTTATAACAACGTTCCAAGGGAACAATGTAAGAAAACGAATTTGCGCCTGAGAGGCAATAAAGGACACTTTTATTGCCGATTTCAGTAACCGGGAATAATTATTCACAGTAGGTGGTATCTCTAGTGATGTCGTGTTACTAAAGTTTGTGAATTAGACTGTATATTTAATACAAACTACAATGTATATTTAATGCATGATATTCAAACTGTATATTTAATCAAAGGAACAGTGCCAACCCTCCAAAGCTAATTTTATTAAGGCTAATGATTTTAATGAATTTGTAACCTATTGCTAGCCAAAACAATGATATTGAAAATTTTGTGTTGGCAGTACATTTACTTAATTTTCATTTTGTTGTGCAAGGTTGATTATGTCTGTTGGTTTGAGAGTAGCTGAATACTTCTGGAACTGGCACTGTGTCCGTTTACACTCATAGATTTATGCCACTCAGTCTTTCGAGGTTAATTTTCTTGGAGGAGAGCCGTTATTTTTTTCTTTTCCATTCAAACTAAATCCAAAATAAGTAGACAATCTAATACGGTATACAGACAACCAATATGAGCAATGAAACTCACTAGGGAAGTACATCTCGATCGGAAAAAGTTAGAGAAAGTTTTTAACACACATTTCATCAGACAGCCAAACACAAAAGCATTAGCAAGTAAAAATGACACATTGAGAATAAACCGTCAATACAACTAAAACCTCGACAACCTGAAAAAAAAAAACTACAACCTACCAATATCATGGGTATCAGGGTACAAAATAATTTATGGTAACGAACAAGCAGACAGGCCAGAAAATGATTCTTCAAGACTTGTCATAAGCCCAGAATATATAAGCAAGCAAATGAAAAAAGACCTGGAAAAAAATGGCAGTCTAACAATAATATGAATTCCTGGACACTATGGAATTTGAAATAATGAGCAAGAACTCAAAAATACGTGAGGTGAATCTGCAAGACCATAAGGGCCAGAACCAATTATTTGAATAACAAGATCAAACATAGAATGGTCTATATAAGAATGAAAAATAGACAAACTCAGAGGGGCTAGACACAGTAAGCTTATGATAAAAGTACCCACACTAAAACTGGCAAACGTATTGCTGCAGAAAGGCAGGTTAAAATGCAGGGGAATGATAGGACTCTACACTCATTACTGGCATCTGATAAAAAACTGTAAAATATGGGTATATTCAACGATGAAGCAATTTGTACATTATTCGATGAGGAAAAAGACACTACAATGCCGACATAACTTAAGGCTCCAACATGACCCATGGAAAAATAATTGCGTTAATAATAATGACCTTTTCCTTTATAAAAAAAGAGATGTTAATTAAAAGTAGGAAACGTAGCAACAGCAATTTAGCAACAGCACTTAAGAACGCCAAACCCCAATTCCAAGTATCTTTCTATCCAATTATTATTTCCTGGTATATTAAGATAGGGTCTATTTTAATTGTTTTATAGGTTTTTTAAGATAAATCTTCAAACGTGTTTGAAGTTGTGCTACTTGGCTTACTGAGGACTATACCCGACTTTACCTCTGTAGATAAAAAGGGATAATAAAATTTAAGAATATTTTGTTGATAAAAGTTTAAAGTTACTTTCTTCACGTCTTGTGTATTACTTTCTCCTATATATGTATTGTGATATGTCATTTTAATAAAATAGCAATTTAAGTTTGTACAAATTTACAACAATAACTCGGGTTAATATTTCTAATACATTACCTGGAAATATTCCATTTTTCAAATAATTTTTGACAACTTGGCTTATGGCTTTTATTCTGCATAATTTAATCTTACGCTTGGTAGCCCTGAAAGTAGCATAATAAAAGCCAAAAGGCTGTAGTGCAAAACCATGTTTTTTCACATCACGGATAACAAAACATCCAGAAGACATGGTAGATAATCACTCACGAAATATATAAATTTTATTGGACAACGGATTGTGATTCGAAAACTTGGACTGTGTTTAGCAAACAATTATAAAAACTAAGAAAATTATATCTTAGTCGTATAGGTGGATCGTGGATGGATGGATAGTCGTATAAATAAATATAATAATTCTATCAGTGTGTATTTTCTCTTGTTATATATTGTTTTTTTCAATATTATGTACCACCAGTAAATTCTGACAGACGTTGTCCTAATTGATAAATGATTTCAATAAAAATTATTGCCAAGATAAGAAAGTAGTTTTCACCGTCTAAAGCGATTACTTTCAATGACCCAGTTACGTTACAATGTGTAAAATGTGAATGTGTGGAAAATTTTCGGAAGTGAGCAGAGAGTCTTTGCACAAATTACGGTTAAACCTCTTACAACTTGTAGAACATGCAATGTTTCATGTTTTATCCCTAAAGTCAAAAATCACTACAAAGTTGTCAGTCATATAGCGTGCGGCCGAGTAGTGTTTCCGTTTGCTTATTATACAAAAAGCACTTATCAAAAGTGATTAATCAATCAATTTCATATACATATTGGCTACCGACAGCTAGACTGACGTTTTCTCCGAGAAGACGAGTATTTAGAATAATTTTTGACCATGATCAATATATCCATTAATCAAGTTATGGGTTTGACGACGGATGACAGTTTAGTTTGAATAACTGCTGAATTATGAGGAAATTTTCTTATTGCGTAAAACATTTATGGAAACGTGAAGCAATGTCATATCTAGTGTTTTATTTACCTTTAGAATTCAAGCATTTACTAATTTATTTATTTATATAATATACGGTTATCAACTTCTATAGTCCACCCTTTTAATTCGGAATCGATTAATATGATGGCTTTATATTTTTAGATTTAAAATACAAAAGTTTTTATACTGTGCCGTTTTACACAGGGAGCGAATTTGAGCATTTGTTGTAAACATAAATTTGAATAAATGTTAAATCTGGAACAATATATAACAAACAGCTGAGAGTTTTTTTTTTCAAAACGAGTTCTTTTTTCCAAAATTTTTCGAGAGGGAAAGAAGCCTTGAAGATAAAAAAGAAGGTCATGGAAGATTTCCTTCCCTAGATGATGATGTTCGGCGAGCTTTGGGCGAAGAAAATCCAAGAATATCTATTTGAGAACTCGCAGAGGATCGACTGTCAATAACCACTTTAACAATTGGAAAGGTGAACTATTTCGAACGTTTGGGTTCCTTCTGCATTACGTTAGCGCAACACTTTTTTCCCTAACATTAGGGAATGTTTTCTGGATAGAATTATTATTTGTGATGAAAAGCGAATTCTATGCCATAACAGTAGATCGTTTGGCGGGCTTCATTTGGGCTGATGTACAGCTTCTTGAATGCTAAATGTCTTGCTCTCGAATTGAAGCAATTCACAAAAATTGACCTTATTGAAGTGATCTTTGGTCATTCGGAAAAACGAGAACACGAAACTGTTAGGTCTTGGTTACACTATCCCTATTCTCCAGACAATTTGCCTAACATCACTTTTGTCAGACACCTAAACACATTTTACAGCATAAAAAAAATATTAATCCAAAGTCGTTAGAAAATGCGTTCACAGAATTTGGCTCAAAATTATACTCAGAGGGTATACAGAAAATGCAATCACGTTGGAAGAAGTGTATTGAGAGTGATGGTGGGTAATTTAATTAATAAAAAATGTATAAAAACATCTATTTAATTATTTTTATTTTATAACCATAAATCTGCATTATCTTCCGGACAACCCAATACATTTTAATCTATTGTGTATTTTTGTGTACTTTTCAATACATTACTGGCAGGCATAGAGGATCAACTTGGGTTTTGGCAATCCGGCAATCCCCGCGCTCACTCTTAAATATATTCTTTCCTGTTTACATTATAAGAAAATAATGCAAGTAGGAGTACCACTAATTGTTAATTATCACTTTCAATTAACACGTTTTAATTCCAATCAATTATGCCTTTAAAACATTTTAAAAAATCAAGAGATGCTATGAAATATAAGGGTGTATAGTAAAATTCCTATATATTTGTGAATTTTTTTCTAGCACAAAATAATTGGACTCTTAAAAGACAATACGTAAATTACTCTAATTACAATTCCCATTCTCTCAATTAGGGCAATGCGTTGCTCAATATTCCTGCATTACCCTTTACACAATATATATATATATATATATATATATATATATATATATATATATATATATGTAA
>CM077100.1:13276943-13314265 GCA_039619505.1 Cimex hemipterus
ATATATATATATATATATATATATATATATATATGTAACTTATGGGATTCTCAATTTTCCACCATCGGCCATCTCCAACTCGCATTCACTCTAAAAAATATGTTTGCTCCTACTTTTTCGCTGGGGAGCAGCACTGTTTTTTCTCTAGCTCTTCACTCGGACATTGCAGGGGATCATCTTCTCACTGTCTGTCTGTTTCGGACGACGGCGGGACTCCGTCGCTATCGGCTTCCGGAACTGGGAAGTGCGAAAATATACAAATATTCTTTTAATTTGAGATATAATATTTTATTTATATAATAAATATAAAATAGTGAGAGTCTTAATAGGCAATATGAAAATAACATTACATCGAAAATAATGACAATTAAAAACAAAAGGTATATAAAATTAAATTTGACAATAAAGATTTTTCTTTTAATAAAAAAAATGAAAAATATAAAATCGGTTTTTATTTAAAATATCACATGCCCATTAATTACAATGTGTGGTAATTATTAGTGACCGTTAATGGATAATTATTCCGAAATCGTGAGATGCAGTCTGATCACCAGAATTATAATAATTAAAATTAAAATTTATATGCAATGAAGTTTAAATTCAATCGATTATTCTATTAATTCAAGATTTTTTAATATAAATTAATTAGTTTATACACGGACAGGTAAAAAATCTCACCCATTTGTAAAATAACTTGATTTCCATATACTTTTATAATATTAATCTAAGTTTCACGTTTATGTTAAAAAAAATTTTAAAAATGTAAATTGATAACGAAAATGAAAAAAAAACGGACAGATAAAATTTGTTTTAATTTTGTTTTAGATTTTTAATTAACATTTCAATATTGCGCATGTTCTCCTCCTGCCTTAATTACATCTCGAAGTCGCTTTGGCATACTTCCTACCAGTCTGGAAATGCCTCTTTGTTGGAGGTTAGCCCATTGTACACGAAGAGTCCTTTCAAGATCGAGGAGTTAGTTAGTGATGGATGTGCATTCGTCTTTTGAGCTTATCACATAAATGTTCGATGGGGTTCAAGTCTGAAGAACGGGCTGGCCAGGCTAAGACCCTAGTGTTACCCTGTTGAAGGTACGTTTGTACTATGCGAGCGACAATTGGAGTGCATTACAATAGGATTGTCACTCATTTCATCGAGGATAGGCAACTTATGATGTTCCAAAATGTCATCCGTATAACGAGTTGCCGTCAAAGAACCACGAACAACCAACTCTGTGCGACTCTCAATTGAATACCCGCCCGCACCATCAATGAGCTACGTTGAAAACGTTGGCTCTTGGAAAAATTAAAAGTACCTTTCATTTCGCCTTCCCTACACTTTTTCACGCCCATCTGGAGGTCGGAGAGCAAATCTACACACATTAGGCTGATAGATCTGTACGAGTTGCGATGGATTGTCCTACTTTTGGTATGAAGTCCGCTCGTATCTCTCGCCATTTTTTTAGAACGCTCCACACTAGCCAGGCTCTAAATATTCTCACTAAGTAAATCATGAGAGTCTTGACGTTGTTGTAGTAACGCTGAGTAGATTCTATCTATCCATGGCGCTTTATATGAGCTGAATTTCTCAAGTGCTCAGCTTATGGCTTTAGGTTGTATTATGGATGCCACCTCCTTCGTCTCTTCTTTTGTGGTTTTTTTGATTTGAGGGCTCAAGAATTATTTTTTTGTGGATTATTTTTGCTCTTGGAAAGTGATTTTTAATCACTAAAGAGAGTGTTTCTTTTCTCTTTGTGTAAAGTTCCTATCTGTTTTCGAGAGGAAGCTTACCTTGGCTAGATTTTTCTAAGTTTCAAAATATATTAATTAAAAACGTGTAAACCATCTGTATAGGTTGAATGAAGTTTATGTGTTAGTGCCAAAATATTGTCGACGGTAAATCTTTATTTCTCGAAGATGTAAAGTAAAAATACAGCCTTCTTAGTGAATTCTCATTAAAATAATTACTTGGTTTGTTTAATTATTAAATAATATCAATATTTAATTTTTTGTTATTTTTACTTAAATGAACAACGTTTCTAGGTTGAATAGTATTTAGAGAAAACCTAGGTTTATACCCTTTATAATCTTAATATTATTAACGAATCAATAGAATTAAATGTTAATTTCTACCGCAAAAAATATATTTAATGGTTTTACTAAGCATTAATAGTTATTATTGAATTACGCCTTGGGGCATTGTTTGACCACAGGGCAGGGTTCAAATAGATGAACGGTCGAGGGCGATACGGGTCAGTATATACATCCTAATTCCACCGAAATTGTAAAGGACCATTCATTAGGTCAGTAAGGATAAGATAATATATCTCACAATTAGCATTCCGGTTTGAAAGCAAACGGAGAAACTTAGTTAACGAAACTATGAATTGCCATAGAGACAATATTGCAAATTCCCAATCAGACTGACCTAGCCGCCATTTAAAATTAAAATTCCATTTTGGGTATATTAACAATTATAGTTTATGAATTTTTTGTCAGGTAATAATGGATTTTTTAAAATTATTTTCAGAGTTGCTTTGGTTTAAAGTTACAATATTTACGGGGGATAAATACGGTGATCGCCGGCCCTCCGCTTATAAAAATTATTTTTATTTATTTTCTTTTTCTCATTTTTAATACAATGCAGCCATTCGAGCTATTTTTCCTTTTTTAGGTAGCTTTCTTCTGTATATTTTCAAACATTAGCTTTAAAAATACGCGAGCTTCCCCCTGGTAACCCTAATTTTGAGAATTATTAAAATACAAAAGACCACATAAAAATAGATATACACGGAAAGTCGTGCCAGAAATCTGATGTGTATAAATATCTACTAATACAACGAATACGTTTAATAACAAAAAGTAAAAAATAAAATAATCCTGGTATAATCACCAGTACGGCGTAAAACTATGTTAAACCTTCACGACCGCTCCGTCACGATGGGTTTGTGTCTATTGCTTACAATTTCTTTCGTATAAAAAATGAATATTTCTGAGCATTTTGCGACTATAACAAAAACGCACCAACTGCATAGGCCCATGAGTTAATTCCACTGTTTCCCCATTTTCATTTTGTCTGTTTGTCTAAGATACCCATTTGTTTACAAGTCCATGAGCCATTCCATAGAAGAGCTCAGGGCCTACGGCCGGTATAGGAGCCTTCTTCTTTGAAAGGGCGTACACCCACTCGTTTCCATGTACTGCTACCTATTTTGCAACCCAGCAGAGAGCAACTTTATTTTGTATACTTAATTTATTTAATTGGGTTCTGCAATTCAGCTCCATCTTCGATGTTTCAGTTTAGTGCATTGATGACTGCCTGACTATCTTACATGAACGTTACACTCTTGTTGTGACATTCGTTTAATTTGAACAGAGTACATCTATCTATTGCGTGGACTTCACCTGGAAGATACTGTTAAATGTTCCCATTTGTTTTACGTTCTAGATCAGTGAGTGTACTTGAAAATGGTGTCATCCTTACTTGGGGTCTATCCCTCTTTCCATCTGTTTGGAATTAGATCTATTCGGAAATTTTGTGTGAATTCACACAATAATTTATTTATCAGGCTGAGTCCCCATAAAACCGACGATGTGCTATACACAACTACTATGATTATGACTAAATAGAAGTCACACGATAGTCCTTTTGAGCTGGTGGTGCATTGTTTTTTTCCTATGGTGCGCAGAATATATGCACACCCTGTATATTCACACTGGTTTGAAGACTGTGCTCTCTAACAAAAATTAATTATAAATTAAATTAAATTTATAATCGCTTTGAAAGTAAATGATAAATTTTATGCCTAAAAATGCTAAAAATAATTGGATATTAAGGAAGAACATTTCTACTCAGTATTGTTCTAATATTCATATTTCAAAATTCATAAAATATTGATTAATTTAGAGAAGTATAAAATTTTAAAAAATATTATATTCTGGAAGAAGAGCTTGGCGAGATATTCTCAGCTTTTTATATAGATTTTATTAACAAATTTATGGATGAAGGGATGAACCTACTTAAGGCCATCTTTGTTGCACAAATAACAACATTCGTTATTTAAGATTGTTTTGTTAGAACGAGGGCGGGAAAGAGGAGAAAATTACATAAATAATGGTCTGGATTTTCTTTCATGGCTTTTACAACTTGGCGGCAGCGGCTTTCGGGTGGGGAGACACGTCAAAGTGTGTTCCATTTATACACAAAACACTTGGACCACTCTTCTTAGTGCTTCTCCCCCTCGTTGATCCCTTTCAATGCAGCCCTGATCCAGTTGGGCCCCATTGAAGAAAGGTGTTCACTTTTAGAACGTTGTAAGGGGGGGAGGTCTCTTCCACCCAAGCACGCACCAGCGTAGGCAGGGAGAAAAAGACACATTGTGACTTCTTACTTTTTACCCGTCATTGATTCAACCAATCCTCTCTACACCGGCCAGAGTTAATTCAAAGAAAAAGTAACTTCAGCAGGATTGATAAAATATTTACATTATGGCCTTTTCACTTTTCCTTTAATTGCTAAGAGTAGAGGCTATTTGATCAAAAGCTATTTGCTTACCAGACCTGTTCGGTTCAAGTTGAGTAATCCTTTTAAACAAGTTCTTCCTAAAAACTTGTAATATCTAAAACTTTACTGGACCGGATTTTGAACAAGCTGTATGAAAAAGTTGATATTCATCAAAAAGATAAAGGATGTACAAAAAACATTGAACATTCACAAACTGTAAAAATTCTATGATTCTCTGTAATCCTAATAGACATGATTTTTTCAAGATTAGATTCTCTTTTTACTTAATAAGGGCATTAATAGTATGCAGGAATCAGTTCGATTGGTCATATATTGTGTTTCGGCGTAATATAGTTGACCCAGTTTTTTCAATGGCCTTGGACCATTGATGACCAATCCTCATTAACTAGCTTATTAATATTACGTATACAATGAAATAGACACTGTGAAAATAAAAGTCCGTGTCTTTTATAAAAATTCAAGTAAGTTTTATTCGAATGAGCTAATAAAATATAAACATTTCATTATATTATATTTGGGGATAGCTGTTTATTTTTTTTTTTTTTTTCAACTGTTGGTGCCAGATCCTCCATTGCGATCCACTTGAAAATCTTAAGAAAACGGGACTTAAACTATATATAAACTGCGAAGCGCTCCGCGGGAATGTGTGCATTCTAGTTTCATTAAAATTCTACAGGACCATTACACCAGTGAGGACATAGAGATAATATATATCTTGCAATTAGCATTCCAGTTTGAAGTCAACGGAGGAACTTAGTTAATGGAACTATGAATTTCCACCGAGACAATATTCCAAATTCCTAATCACCCCGAGCTAAGCCGTAATTTAAAATACCTTTATGGGATTAGTAAAATAGAGAAAATTTGATTAAGTACTGAAACACAATCTAATACCAAGTGATGGAATTGTTGTCTGGTTATAATGAGTTCAATTTGTTAATTGCAAATAATGGTAATACATTTCTGCCGCCGCACATGTTGGATTTGTGTCAATTTGAGCTTAAATTATAATAAATAAATTTTAATTAGGAATAAACTGTTATGTTTTTAATGCATTTTTTCACTGTTTATTTATTTGTCACAAATGTCATTTATTTTGACAAGGGCGCTGGGAGTTTTTAAGATAGCTTAAACTGAAACGACGTGGTAGATCGTTACACTAAACCATTTAACAAAACTAAAATAAGTTTGAGAGAATACAAAATGTTCCACAAGATGTTTCACAGCATAAAATGCGTTACATTCCCTTTTCCCAGGAAACATTATTATTTATTAATATTTACTTATTTTTTATTTAATATTAACTTGATTTATATATTGGCAAATACAGCATGATAGCCTAATTTAGTAAAATATATAACATAAACTATACAATTATTCATAAAAAATACAAATATTGGAAATGTATAATATATATAATTATACAATACTTAATATCTAATAGTATATTTAATAGGGGGAGTTAATGTAAATTACTATAACACCTTTTTCTTACGTTTTCTATGTTTATGTCGCCGAATTCCTGTGTTCCGTTCAAAAATTCAAAAAATAAACTCTCATAGTCTGTGAGTGTCTAATTTCAATTTTCCTTTCAACCGTTTGAAAGCTTAATTGTTTATCTTTCAGCCCACCTCAATAATGTTTAGATTGTATACCATTTTAAGTAAAGAAATAATGATGAAATCAAAAAATACCTTCTATTTTGTAAATTCGCTATCAAGAGAAACGTACAAGGGATCATCGATTTTCATGAATCTATTTCTGGTGATACTAATACAAAACATAACACACGAAGGAGATTTGCCATTGGTCGCCGGTAACCGAGAATTAAGAAAAAATAATAATTTAAATTTTAAAAAGTTCATATCTTTGTTGTGCATGAATTTGAAGGTTATTAATATAAATTTAATCCATGTTTTACTTTATTATTAGCACAGATATTTTATACTTCAGTTGATTTGTTTTTCGCTTAGGATAACAAAATAATATTCAGTATCAACAAAAACGAAAAGATTCATCTAGGAAGCAAGCCATTTTTAATTTTTTTAAGAAACTCGTATTCCTTTTTAAGCACATTTTTAACATCGTAACATTCATCATAATTTATGGCTATTTATACAGTGTGTCTCACCTATTTATTCCAGATAAATTTAAAAACATTTTTTGAATTAACAATTGGTTATTGGTAGAAATTTGATTTTCCCTTTTTAATTGCTTATGTTAATCTATTTTTAACTTGTTTATACTTACTAACCAACGACGGATTTTTAAGTAATTTTCTGTATAATTCTAATCGAAGTAAAATACGGTTTATCATCCAACTTTTCAGCTTAACATTTTTTTTTGTTTATAATAAATTGAAAATTGATCATGGATGCAATTTATAAAATGTATACAATTCCGATTTATTTGAGTTTTTATCTCCAATGCACCGAGCCAACTTTTAGCACCAAGAAATTTATATAAAATTTTCAAAATTAATCCTCTCTGATACAACGTTCATCATTTTCTATTAATTAAAACTGGCTTCCCTTTTATAGAAATAAAAAATATTCCTATCACATGACTTTGTACATATCAAATGAATGTTGTGATTAATATAATGATAACAAATCAGTTTTTTTGTGTCTTGCTTAGTGTATTCTTGTTGATTACATTATATAATGTTTCCCTGAGAAAGCATTCGTTTAGGTCGGTTTAGCTGGCTTTATGCGCACAGAATTTACAGTGAAATTTTTAATAGGCAACCAATTATGGTCCAAGCTATCCAATGTTGTTAGCGATAGGCATATAAATGGCATAAGAGAGCACCTAATCAGTCCTGATTACTATGAAACGTTTGCAGCTTACGCCTTGCCGCGATTAAATTTTTAATAAGCCCTGGGGATTATTGACCACAGGTTGTTAAAATTTCTCCTCTCTTATTTCCTCCGTAGTTGTTAACTAATTTCAAAATTAATCGTGATTCTCTTAGTGCCAGGGTCGTAACTGAAGACGACTGGCGTTCACCGAGGAAGGAATAGCGTGACAGTTGGAAATGAGCACGGGATTCACTGTATAATCGTTGAGGGCTGTCCTGGGCGTAGCCTCATACTAAAAATTACTGCGGCAAAACAACTGACCCGGTCGCACCCGTTCCACCGCGTCGCGTTGATTAAAACATAAATGACACCTTTACACTAATAAGCCTCTTTCAATTTACTACATAAATAGTTATAAATAGTTATAATTTGCTTTCATCTTACTTCCAGTTATTAATGGGTAGGATTTCAACTCCTCAATTTTTTAACTTAAATCAATACTATTATTCTTTTACGATTTCAAGTTTAATTTATAATTCGTAACTTTTAACGTTAACATTTATAAAGTTAATTTTTTTCCTTTAAAACCCGATTTCTGTCGGCCCTTAAAGTATTGAAACTTGGCGGAGTTGTTTGACTTTTCCCAAGTTAATGCAAAATCCCGGTTAATAACTTTTCGCGTATGCTATTTAAGAAAAACCTTCATTAGCCCGGGGAAAATTGAAAATCCTGAAAGTTTTCTTTATTGGTAGGAATGCGAAGATCGCTCATACAGCGAGACACTATTGTACCAGGCTTTCATTGCTCTCCTTTTAGAAGTTACAAGATCTGACGGAGATGTAATATTTCAGACATGGGCTGCAAGGTTCTTATATATGAAAAGTAAAATAATTCCTGTCTTACAGAAGCTCTATACGTTGAATGTTGCTGACAAGGCGATAAACCATTTTACAATACAGTTTTCATACTATTTTCAATTAAAAACCAATAGGCTACACCACGATTCGAACTCAGGATTTATACAAAAAATAAAACTTCCCGCGTTACATGACAAATTAAAAACAAAATATGTCCTAAAAAAAATTTTAGTCAGGGTGTAGTTGAGTTTATGAACAATTCAATTTTATTTATAATAATGAAATAATTTATCATATATAGATTATTATAACATTAGGATAAACCAAATTTAAGATCAACTTTTTTGTTCATATTGTATTTTGAAAATTAATTTATGTAATTTTAGGAGAAAAAATGTTAAAAGTAAAATTATACTTTTGGGCAAGCATACGAGTGCTTGTACAACAATGGCACCTTAATATTAGGCAAAAGAAAATGATATTAACATTTTTTTAATACTTTTATATTAGTGAATAAATACTATTGCTTCAGAGTAAGGTGGCAGCAATGAGTTCCCTACTACAATACCGATTCAGGCTGGCGTCCCACAAGGGAGCATTGTTTGTCCCATCCTGTGCACCATTTATACTGTTGACCTACCTGTACATCCCAACGTCAACCTACGCGGATGATACTGTAATTTTATCCACTCCAATCCTACCCAAGTCACTGTCAATATCCAGGGGCTAATACTCACAAAAGTATCAAGCGACAGGACAATAAACGATTTTGACAACTACAAAGGACCGAAATAAAACCTGACGATGAAGAACAAACTGACTCTGTAGAAAACATTATTTTGACGTATTTGTACAGCCGGAACGGAATAGTCGGGTACCACCAAGCCATATTACATCCAATGCATCCAAGCATTCCAATCAGAAATCCTGAGAAGAATTCTCCAAACTCCTTACTAAGTCTTCAACTTCACTATCCACAATGACCTTCACATTCCGATTATCAAAGATTAATCCGTTCCCGCTTCGTCCAGTTTCACTCACATCTTTCAGCCCAATTAACCTTCATCGTTCAAGCCCTCTCAACTACTTCCCATCCGAAGAACCCTCCACATCAAAAAATAATATAAGCATAAAATATATAAAATAGCATAAGATATATAAAAAGTTACAATGAAAAATCATAGTAAGGAAGTAAAATATGCCAAAAAATGTATTTTGAAACAAAATCTTATTTGTTATAAGCACTCTTTAAAGCCTTTAATTGAATATAATTTTTTTAACAAACAAAACTTCGACATTTAAGGAGTGGATCAGCCGGAGGCATTTTTTTCTACGATGTTCAGTGTGACTTAAAAATTTATAATACCTTTGAATTTTCTCAAAATTACAATCGTGCTGCTCTTCTTTCAGATTATTATAATAATCGTTAATTTTTAAGCGCCCTTTGAAATTTATGCAGATTCCAACCGGGTGCTTCTGTTATTTACACATGATGTATTCAGTTCAATTGTCACAATAAATATTAACGTTAATTATGTAAAAATAAAAAGGACCTTATTTACGAAGATACTCTACAGTTATAATTAACTTTAATATTATATTGGTGGTACTATTACATAACTAGTCATTTGCAAAAAGAAATCGATCTGGCTATTCAAGAAGGTGGAATTGGTATGCAATGTTTAATCAATGTTATTAACGTTTCCTTATCCAACTATCGTACACATTTGAAAGTGATGGGATGGGGGATGTCCTGCAATAATTTCCCTGAAGACCGATTCTGCGGTTAATTCTAGTCACTTTCTGCCTTATTTGTAACTATACCTCATATTCTGACCGTTAACTGTTGGAGACTAAATTAATTTACTTACCATTAATTAATTTACCATGTTAATTTTAATCTACGGTAATACCAATAATATTATTAATTTATAATTAGAGAAATTTAATAAGTCTTAAATTTAAGTCTTAGAATAAGTTTTCCAACATGCTTAAAACACTTGGTATATTAGCTAGGACATAATTCTACTCACAGTATGATAATAAATATAACAGTTTTTCTACAAAATACAGTAACTCACAAAGTATAAAACTATAAAATTTTGAGCCATTTCAGTTTTTGTTAGAATGTAAAATAAATTTCAACAGTATCACAATCTATAAATGAAATCCTAGTGTGAAAATAATTTTATGCTGAATCGAGATAGGTTCACTTATTAGGTCCGTCTTCACTCGCGGGTTGCTGGATTACGCAAACCCATTTTGACATTGCGCCATTTGAGTGAGGAACTGTCTGTCACTATGTCCGAGTAGGGGATTATATTACAATAATATAATTAATTATAACAATGTCATTAGGTCTGCCGATTGTCGCTAAGGCCGTTTGCAGTGGGGGGGTGGCATGGCGTACATTGGTCGGCCGTGATGTCTGTTATGATTGTGCGTTTTTTGTTCTCTTCCGAACGTTTGCGGGTTTTTTTTATATTGTGTTTTTAATGGTGTCAAAATAGTGTGTGAATTATGAGTTTGTTTGTATAATTATAAGTTTTGCCGTCTTTAACTGTTATTTGTTTATATAGATTCTCAACTATGTTGGTTTTCGTCCTTGTTTTGTGTTGCATATTAAAGTCATGCTTGTATCTATTGCGGTTGGTTCGTGGTAGGGATGTATTAAGTATTCAGCGCAATTTGATTTCCCGTCGTCGTCTCTGAAGAATTTGGGATGATCATTGAATCGATCTCTTAATTTCATTTCAGCTTGTCCAATGTATGTGTCTCCGCATTGGCATGTGATGCTACAAACACCATTATTGTTTAGCGGGTCAGTTGTGTATATGTTTTATATTTGTTTTAGTAGTTCACCTGTGCTATTGTTGGTCTTTAGTATCTATTTTTAGTCCGAGTTTCTTGAAAAAGTTCGTTAGTCTGCCGGTTTCTTTTCATATGTATTTTCTGGATGGTGATTGTGTTGTATTCGTTTTTATTGTTATACTGGTTATTGTTCGTGGTTCTATGTTGTAATTTCCTGTGTTGAGTGAGATTGTTTTTATTATTTGTATCATTGTGTCGTATATGTGCTTTTTTAGTGTGGACAGATGGGGTGTGCTTTTATGCTGTTATCGGTTTAGTGGGTTTTTTGCATATTTGGAGTTGGATTTTATTGTTGGCTGTTGTGAGTGTTACGCCCAAGAAGTTGATGCTGTCGATGTTTTCAGTTAGTATTTTGAATGTAATGTTTTTCTGTATTGCGTTAAGGTTCTTAAGTACGTTAATTCAGATAATTTTATACAATCAGTGTTTTTTTAATTATTTTGTAAATACAGAGTTTGTATAGAAAATCAATTTTGTTTTATTAGACATTCATTAGATCCCGGGATATTCTATCAATAAGATTTTCATTTAAAATTTAAAGCGTAATCCAATACATAGGATTTAACGCGATTGTACTTTGGGTGAAGATGTTCCTAGAACAAGATGGCTACAACTACCTTTGTCCTTGCAAAGTATATACTGAGGTTTAAGCTAGACAAAGTAGGGATTTTCTTCACACCAATCACCCCATATATAACCTAAGCCCTCAGCCTTTTAACACTCTCGTTTGTTTTAACACTACGTTTTTTCCTGTTTCTATATTATCGTTCTAATGTAACCGAATTAATTAAGCCACATTTACCCGGTTGAAATGTCTGATTAGATAGATGCCAGTCGATAGTTTATTTTTACACAAAATTTTAATCTCTAAAACCTTCTGTCATTTTCTCTGTGCATATTAAATTCGAATCCCTATACTAATTAAAACGAGAGTTTCTGGAGAGCCGAATCCCGGGCCGCTTTTCAATTTGCATCTCGATCAGGAACACAAAGGAGTAGATTTAAATTATAGGGATATTGAGAAGGTTTAAATTGAAAATAAATTGTTCACCAAGGGAAGTCTTTCATTTTTAGCATTGGAAGCAATAATAAATTTTCATCCTTTAAAGGTTCAATAGACAAAGCTGGATGTTTTTTTTTCATATTTCTGCAGGAAACGTTTTGTAGTATAGTTAGCACGCATACGCATTTGGGGATTTAAAGACAAAAGGAGGAAAAACTGGGACTTTCTAATTTTAATAATTTTTATCACATCATCAGCGATTGTATTCGGGCCATGAATAAAGATCTATTATTAGGAGTTTAAATTCGACAACAATCGATAAACTAGTTTACAACTTATTTCCTTTGTTTTCAAACATTTGACACATCGATTCAGAAAAACATTTTCTTTATCTTGCCAACGTTTAATGAGCCCTGAAGATGATCTTAATAAAGATCGAAACGTTGGCACGATGAAGAAAATATATTTCTAAAACCTACGTCACACCAGACAGCATCTCAGGATTTATGAATAATCATCGACAAATGGTCAGTAATCACCACACTTATCCATTTATTTATTTATCATTTAGTACTGACTTACGTTCAACTCTGTTGACCATAAAATACCAAATAAGGAAGATAATTGATATATGAAATTTAATAATTCATTATACATTATTTATTTACCAGTTTATTTTTTAACGAAAAATTTACAAGTTACAATACAAATTAACTTTTCGATATCATTTTTATGCTAAAATGATAAATATAAAAAATTATAAAGTTGTAAGGTCATTGTGGATGGTATCATGTAAATATTCTCCTAACCATCGTCAATACTACTTTTATGTAAAAGTGCATTGACGATGGTTAGGAGAATTTGTAGGGCTTGGATACATTGGAGGTACGTACATTTTGTTGAATCCAATGTTTAATCCGATGTGTCCACAAGAGTTTCAAAATAATAATATAATCGAGTTTTTTTGTTTTTTAGAAACAGTTTTGATCGTTTGCCCTGCAATTATTTAAGTAGCATCTATTTAGTTGTCTTTCTACTCGTGTGTGTGAGTTCCGTGTAAGTGGTTTGTCAATGTATAGCCCAAGATAGCGTACTATATTAACTGGTGGGAGGAGGATACTATTGTAGTAGATGGGAGTATCGGTTATTCTCCGAAGGTTGAAAGTGATATATTCATATTTTTGGATGTTAGTCTATGCTTTGTCTTCTATCATGTCTTCCACCGCTTGAACCACTGGTCAAGGGATGTGACATACGTTTGCAGATTTCTGGTGTGACATGATATTTATGACAGCAAAGGATAGAGGTGTCATCCGCAAGGTGGCGAGGATATTTGCAGGGATGGTATGAGAGTCTACGTAGAGAATGGGCCCTAAGATGCTTTTTTGTGGTACCCCTGTCTGTGCAGCAGCTGATAGAAAGGGGCTACCGATGAATTGAACGTATCTGTCAATTTTAGGATCAGGTAAAAGGGAGGTCACTTTCTTAAATTTCCAGAGCAGTCCCCAGTGCCATACCCGATCGCAGGTTTGCTTCACATCTAGGAATAGACTGGCGTGGCACTCCTTTTGCTCAGGGCGTGATGACACTGCTGAACAGTATAATGAACACGTCTGAACCTAAACTGGTGGTTAGGGATAAGCTTAGAGGAATTAACGATTAGTTCAATGTGCGAAAAAAGCAGGAAACCTTTTTCTAGATATATACGTCTGTATTAATTTAGTGAGATAGTAGATTAATACTGGATCACATTAATAATGTGAAAAGGTCAGTAAAATTATAATCAGAGCGTGTGGTGTGAGGATCAGCGGATCAGCAGGAAAAATCTTTCAGGCGATGAAATACCTCTAATTACATATTATGCTCTTTACAAATTACGACGTTTTTAAATTTTATATTTCTAATGTAAAAATTTCTTTACTTACTTAATGAAAATTTAAGAGGATATAGCACCCCATTATGATGAGAAACGTGCTTCTCTCGACGAAAAGGAATTCATGTCCAGAAATATGGATGTTCATTTCACAATCCCCGGCGTGTGAGATCATATATTTCATATATTTCAAGAGAAAATGGATCTACCTTTTTAGACCCGGCCAACCGGGTTAAGCGGAAATCGTAATCGAGATTTTATTTTTACTGTTTTATCAAATATAAACAGACGCTTACAATTTCAATCAGAAAAGTCAAGAGTAACAATATATTCATATGATTTTAAATATTTGTAATTAACATGTTGTTAATGTTACATTCGCTGCCGAATGCAAGGCCATTTTGCTGGAGAAAGAAAAACAATTAAACAAGTTGAAGTTTGTACTAAAAACAAGGAATAAGGCGAATTAGAAGATTTTTTTCTCAAATATTCACTGTTCCACATAAAAGCTATATTATCTTATCTTGATAATATTGTTATTCTTATTCTATAGGTTGTTATTAAAATTTATTTTTTATCTTGCCCCATACTACTCCTTTTTGGTTGTCTGAGGAATAGAATGGGTCAAGATAAAAAAAAATAAATCGAACCCCTCTGGTTTGAAGTGTAATAATTCTTTTAGTGTATTTTGATGTATAATGAAGTTAAAGTAAGGAGCTATGACAATCTCCTTGAGCATATTTGATTGGAAGGAGCAGAATGTTGGATGGTGTGACAAAGCCCATCAGTTCAACACCGAATTCCAATGTACACATCGTAAAATCTTCTATATCGTTAGTTGAGTTTTTGCGTACGAAACTGATTTCAGCTATACAAGTCTTAAGAATTGTCCAAGTCTTCTGTTGTTTTCACAGTCAGGATTGTAATGAAATAGGCTATATTGATATGTTCAATGAGTATCAAGAATATTCATTTAGTGAAATAATAAATTCTGTTATTCAAAGTATTTATGCTTTTATAAAGTTCGTTTCCCTCTTCATAAAACCACTATTAGCCTAGTGACCTTGTCGCCAGGCAGTTCGAGCACTGCCCAGCACTAAAGCGAGATAGGGCTCAAGAAATGGGGGTTATAGAAGACACGTTTATTCAGCGTGAGAAATGAAAGTGCAATGTCTTCTGGGAGTTGCTGTTTAAAAAATAAACTGTTTCATTGGGTGGACCCTTTTCCCTCCACAAACTGGTATTGTGCTCTGACGAAAAAAGTAAATCTCTTTGTCATTTGTGTTGCACATTGCTCTCTAGAACGAAGGAAATGGTGTCAACTGCTCTCGAACATTGATTGGTTTTAAATCGGTGAGGAATGACATTATATAATTCTAGTGTAAGTATTAAAGTTTTTAAAAGGAGTCTTTCGAGGATTTTGGACATCACAGAATAATGAAAGCAGGAAGATATAGGGTTGGAGAATTGTGAGGATGGCACTGTATATTGTGGTTAAAATGCTCCCTTCTGAGGAATGCGGAAGATTTTCAAGTATACTGAAATTAGAGTGGAATAAATACTAAACGAGTCTCCCTTCGAAAATTAGTTTCTTAGATGGAAGAACACCGGAACAAGGGAGAGTATAAGGTACTAACTATACAGTACTGCAAGGTGTATAAAGGTGCAGTGCTGAGGGGGAACTCCTGCAATTCCTGATATCCCTAAGAAAACCAAGATCAGCGATGAAATCTTGATAAAAAGGACATATTTCTCGAGGCTTAGCAAAGATTTTCTTTGCAATTGGCCTTTTAGCTGATTTTCAAGATAAAATTGTAATATTCAAGGTTGATATCAATTGTAATGGAGAAAGTTTTATCTTGCACAGAAATAATTAATATTATATAATAATATGATCATTCATAAAACCAATCAGCATAAGTTCGTGGCACTTGATGGTTTCTGACCTGTAAAAATTTTAAATTTTAACAAATATACATAAGAAAAGCGGCCCAATTTACACAAACCAGATTTGTTTTATTAAACACTAACAGCTGCTAAATTTAAAATTCACGTTTAAAAAAGTTTTAAAAGGGAATAAATAACGCTATTTAAAGTAGGAAACGATTTGCAACTAAATCGATGCCAGCCTTGACAGTCGTTTTTCTCCAGAGGCACTCATTACCCTCAACTGCACATTCATTATGTTTTCCATTACCTTTCTTTCGGGTAATGGGTATTAAGGTAAAGCGGGGGGGGGGTTCCAGACTGGTGAAGAATCTTTTGAATCCAAGGTAGTTGTACATGCAACAAAACAACATAAACGTTAAGTAAGCTTTGAATAATTTCATTCAATTCAAATATTTGTATATACATATACATAAAAGGACGAACTCTTTTAAATTAAATTGTCTCAAATTATTATTTTTACTAATCACGAATCTTTCCTAACTTTTTTTCATGAAGAAAATATTTATCTGTAAACGTTATATGTTATGTATTAAGAGTCCATAACTCCAAAGCGTTCAAAGAAAGTATTTTATTTTTGATAAGTTAATTTCTGGTAATAATGTAACCTTCAAGAAAAAAAGAAAAGTTGAAAGGAATAAATTGTTTTATCGCCGTCGAAAGAGTAACTAAATATTCATTTGAGCTAGGTATGTTAAAAACAAATGCTGTTATTGTGAGATGGGCGTAAAACGGGGGAGGAGGTAAGATATGAAAAATGCACGTTTAACCATAATCCATTACCCCTGCTGTCGTGACAGTCGGATTTACTTCACAGTTTCTGACGGTACATGTATAACGTTGCAATCAAATTGAAACGGACACATTTTGACTATGCATTGTAAGTTGCCAATTAAAATGAAATATAATACAACTTTTTATTATAATTCATTTGTTAGACCAAAAAATATTGCAGCAATGTAGTTACATTTTTCATAGATGACAACTTATTCATTTTCTTTTTTTTCTTAAGAAGTTGATATATGTTTTCTTGAATTAAAAATATACACTGTTTTTTATACATTAAATTCAGGAATGAGGCATTATCGTCACACTCATGCAATCTTTTCACAATTGCCATCTACTTTAAAGATTCTTGGCTGTTTCTGTTGAGAACTTCCAGTTGCAATATTTTATTTATTTATTTTTAGTACCATATTTATACACATACAATATTTATCATTTGCGTATATCCTGAGGGGAACCAGTAATCATAGTTGCTCCCCCAGTTTCTGAATAGTCTCCGCTTTAGTCACCATGCCGGGTTGTAGAGGTTGGTAATGTTGGACATGAATCGGGCTAACGTGTTGAGATGTAAGGATAGTTTTTCATGGCATGTGGAAAATTTGGTGAGTATTCATATATTTACAAAGGATAACTTGAGGTCGTTGTAGAGGATGGTATTTGAGTCATAGCAGGCAGCGTTGAATATGATTCTGAGGATTGGAAAGATTGAATTGAATTTGTTGGATGTTGTCCATGGTGGTTTAGAGGTGTCTCACAGTTCTGATCCGTTTGCATAAACCGGTTTCAGTAGACGGCGGGTCGACCTGGCGGGATTTTTAGGAAGCATATTTTCTGGACGTGGGTTAGTGTGTATACTTCTGTAATTTTGTGTAACGGGAAAGGATGAGTTTTTGAGATAAGGCATTGGGAGGTCGGTGTATAGAGATTCTATGTCAGTTCTATGACAGCATGGTGATCGGTATGGTGTATCGATGGTATAGGTATGTTGTTAGCGGGTTGGAAATGATAAAGTTTGTCTAGATGCATTTTTTAAATTGTTATTATCCATCTTGTGATAAATTGATTGCTATTGTTTCGATGGCTTGGATATGGAGGCAATCCTACTAGTTTGGAAAGATTCACTCACCCGTTATTGTTAAGTCCTTGGTTTCAATTCCGCGAAACTTCAGGATAGAACATACAAGACACACGACTCACGCCGTGCTCGCTTTTCATTAGATCCGACTCAAATAAAGTCCATAAAACAGGTTAATCAGATAAGCTGTGATAAACACGTCTTCGTTGTGCAAGATCAATAGCACGACCTCGGAACCCAAAAACAAGCCTTTCTCAGTGTCACTGGACCCATGAGTGTTGGTGCTGGCGTTGCTAATACGAATTGCGGCCCTGGAAGCGTTGTTGGCTCCCACCACTTCAAAAAGCAGCAGCTCACAGTCTCTTATATGGACAACCATCTGCAAGAATAGGCCATGTAAATAAACAATGGAAATTGAGGGAGGAGATACAGACAGATGCCATATTAGCCATTCCATTGAATGGTAATACTGCAAAATTCAATTTTACTAAAAAGTACAAGGTACTGGTACGAACGGGAAGAATGGGCCAAAGGAAAACCGCTAAAGGCAATCTCCTACTGATACACTGACGGCTCCAAAACCGACAATGGCACTGGAGCTGGAGTCTTCGGGACGAATCCAAATATCAAACTGACGGTAAAGCTAGATAAATATGGTACAATTTTCCAGTCTGAAATCACAGCGATTGAACATGCCACCAGGGAAATAAAAAGACTCAGAATACATTCCCGGAAGATAAAGACCTGACCCTGGCATAGGTCCCTGGGCACGCGGGGCATAGAGGCAACGAAAAGGTTCACGCAACGGCCAAAGAAGGGGCCAACATGGACTCTCTGGGTCCTGAACCCTACTGTGCGTCCCCTTAGCGTCCTGCCAATAAAGAGAATACATTTTAACATGGATCCTTAATGAGGCCAAAACCTGGTGGAACGATACCACAGGTATGAGGTATGCGAAGAGATAGATTCTAGAAAGACCATCCGCAAAATTTACAAAAGATTTACTAGATGTTAGTCGCAATCGAACTAGGGTTCTGGTGGGCCTCGCTAAATTATCACAAGCCTTTGCAAGATTGCTGGCACTTTCATAATTACCAGATCCGAATAGACTCACGTTAAAAAAGAATAATAACTGTTCAAAAATACTCTTGTTCTATGAGCTCTTTATAGTACTTCATCATAGCTAATGAATTAAGGTCTAAAGATGAACAATTGTAGGTTACTTTTTACAAATGCTCACTTGATTAACAGTGCCTATTGTACTATGTATTACTTGTGGATTTAAATAACAAAAAGTAAGTTCAAGTCAGAAGTTCGTTGAGTTATTTTTTTTCTATAGAAGCCAAAAGCGCTCAGAAAGGCAGCCCTATTTACATAATTTCATCATTAATCCATTCCATTTCAAACAAGCGGAGGCACTTGCCGTGTCACACAAGTGGCTTAGTCTGCCTTTCAGAGAAACATGGCTCAATTAGCCATGCGGATACTTGACTTCCACACTCATTAAACAGTATACACTTAGATGTGTTCAGCTTATGATTTCGTGATTAATTTCAAAGACATGTCGGAGATGGAAAGCGATTTCTGTGAAAAAAAGTCTTAACTTCCATTATCCACTTATAGGGGAAGTTAACTTTTAGATTCATTGGGTAGTATTAGCGGTGATTCATGAAAAAAAAAGATCAATTCAACCAAATATAGTTGAAAATAGTCATTTTGTTCTGATTGATATTTCCGGTCTGTAGAAAATTATTTAAATAAAAAAAATTATTTTCAGGAAAAAAAGAAAAATTCCCTGAGAAAGGATATAGTTATGATTAAATGTGAATAACTAAATGGCGATATTTCAAAAAAGCTGTTTATAATTTGCTCTGTAATTAAAATACATTACATAAATCATACCTTTCTAGTTTTCTAATTAAATTGATTGGACAATGCAGTCAAATGGTTTATGTGTGTCCTTTATGTGGATCAATGATAAAATTATTTTTATCTCTGTCTTTCTAAAACATAAAAGACTATGAAGTAGTGCAGCCGATATTGATATATGAACTGGAAGTGTGTGGTTCAGCATGCCAACATCCAACCGCCTCATCAAAGAACTGTTGAAAAACTGATGTCCCTGTAGCAAAGTCGAATTGTTTTCCTGTTCTGAAAAATTAGTGGAAAATGAAGATTACAAAACATTTCTTCCTTACTAGCCCTTTTGCTTTGTTCCAAAGAGAGCGAAAATTCAATAACTGGCTAATTGGCTTCTTTTATTGAATGCCTTGTTACAAAAACTGTTGCTAAAACAATGTTCGTTAGTTATATTTTATATTAATTTAGGTATATGTGAAGTTTTCTTCTTCATCTCCATCTGATTTGATGCATTGATTTTTGTTATTATTGCTTAATTGTTCATTTGTTGCTTTTGTTATTATGTGCCTTTTTTTGACTACTCCTCTCCTAGATTATTTATGTTGGAGTTATAATAAATAAATATCAATCTGTTAAAAGTAGCACTACCATGAACAAAACCAATGTGCAAAAATAAATTTTTGAATACTTTTCATCGTCGCAGATAATCAGCGATGAAATCGAATGCTCATCTGATGTTAAGATTAGACGATAATAAACAGAGAGGCATGAACGTCTCTGGTATTATACGAGTCAGTTTTACGTTATGAACGGACACTTCAATAAAACAGGATAATTATGTCAAGAAACGAGTTCTGAACGTTCAATTCCAGATGGAGTTTCTAAAACGTATCTGGCCAATACGCTCTTCTTCAAAAACCCTACTTGTTGATGAATTCAGGGCGGATTAAAGATTTTCCCAAATCATTTTGTTCCTTGGGGGTAGCATTTTGAACCCCACACCTTACCCTGTATTCATAGTTCATATCCCATCCCATTCCCTAACAGCCAAACAACTTTGTAGTCGTTGCAGAAATCGTGTCAAACAACTCTTATCCTGTGTTTCCATTCAGAAACTTCAACAACACATTACACTACTAGAGTCTTTGTGTGAAAAGAAAAGAAAATAATTAACATAGAATAATCCACTCACACAACATCCGTTTCATTGACAATTATTTCTCCTCCGACACACAACAAAAATTATGTTGACACAATACGGGGCACTTGCATTTATATAAATATAATCTTATTCATTTGTTCATAACATAAGTTCAAGTCAATATTTTATAAGATATTTTATGAGCCAACTCTCAAAAAATATAATTTCATACCACAATATAACAATACTCTTAAGTATAACCGCGGCAGTATATTTTGGAAGAATGACTATATTCAGACATACACTGATGTGGGATTAAATCGTTTATTGTACGAGGAAGCTGCCGATGTAATTTTATCTATATTAATCGATACGAAATGTTTACACGTAAAAGTTATAAATACTACTTAATACTATATTTTGTTCCTATATTTTAAACAACATTGGGAACCATAATTTACAAATCATAAACTCCTACTGAACACAAACGTGTATCGTCTGCATGATAGAAAGCCAACCCATGAATTTTCAATGAAAATATATTTATATACAAAATTAAAAGAACTGGACCTAATAGAGTTCCTTGAGGCACTCCACAGATGAAACGTTCAAAATTGTTAAGACTATCATTAATTTTAACGACAGGTTGCTATGAAAAGTTATCATTTATATACAAAATCAAAAGAAGAAAAGGCCTAATCGGCTTCTTTGACCATATTGAAGATAGTCATATTGTAAGTCAGATTAAAAAATGATGTAGTAGATTTAAGTAAAAGTACTCCCCAAGTAAAGTACCCAAGTAAAAGTATTTAAGTAAAGTACTCCCCATTTATATATGAAATATGCATCAGATATACGTAATATTATTTTGTTATTAATCTTTCAAAAGGGAGGTTACTTAACCGTAACTTTGCCTCCCTTGTCAATGTGTATACGATTCGGTTATTACAAAAGTTTTATTTTATTTATCCTTCCAATCTGAAAATATTACATTTGTTATATATTTGTCCAGTTATTGCCAAGATGTGTGCCAGATTTTGGATCGTATCGCAGGCATCATCTATACGGAATCAGACTAGGCCAATCTTGGTTATTGATCTAGCAAACAATAACAAGTTTTCTGGCGTAATCTCAATACCCCGCCGAATCCCAGGACCGTTCCTTTCAAACTGGGAACCAACAAAACCATGAATATAAATTTAAAAACCTAAAAGCAGTTTCAGGGGTTTTGTTTCAGTGAGGTTTGGGGGTTTTCCCAATTTAATATTCGACAACATTCCTTAGTTTCGAGAGGGAAAAAACTAATATTAGGAAGCATTCTTTTGTCTGTTTACGTTTATTAATTATAAAATCAAAACAATATTAATTTTTTTATATCCTTTGGCTTTCTGTCTTTTCGGATATGAAAAAGTTCTATCAGGCTAAATATACAAATGTTGACTTAGCCGTAGAACTAATATTCTTATCACTTTGGGATTTGTAAACCTTCCAAGAGCCTGGAAAATAATCTTCAGCGAATATTCATTGCCACTTACATTTCGGTATTCCCTTGAGCTCTGTGTCCAGCCCTTAATTGCCCAAAACCTAGTCCGTTATTTCTCTCCTTCAATTACAACTAGAGCCTACCTGTTCATCAAAACTCTGATTTCGTGTCGGCCAGAATCCCACACATATCATCATTCACTCGTCTGTTACTGTGTCAAATCCTCGAAAACTTATGTCAGTTTAAATTAACCTGAAAAAAGTAAATACATTGCTGCTTTTGTATGTTGTGTCGTTAAAAAGCGATCATTTATAATTGCAGGCATCTACAATAAAAGTTATTGTCGCCTTGACTATTCTATTATATAAAAATAACGTCCAATGGTTAAAACAATGAACGCTTACGAGAATGATATATACATGAACTATAAGTATGCTCATAAATTGCAATTCATGTAAGCATAATTTTCGGGTGTTTACGCCACTTGTATGCCAATCTTTCACACGAAAATCCTACGTTTCATTCTTACCCAGCGTTAACATTAATAATTTAGAATACAAGGCATTTTCATAAATTCGATGGTACGATCAAAATTAATCATTGCGAATAAACGATACGTTGAAATTTGTCTTCCAACGACTTGTAAAAGAAATTTATCCTCGTTTGTTTATTGATTGAGTTTAAAAGCTTAAGGAAAGACAAATAGAAACGAGACTTAAGTAATATCAGTTGGCAAGTCAAAAAGACATTTGAAGAAAATTATTTTATTTGTTAAGAAGGTTTAAAAAGTCTTCTCGAAACTCTTCTTGTGTTTCAAAGTTATGATTAATTATACAGTGGCATTTAACTGGAAAGTTTGTACAGAATTTTAAATGACTTAAAATAGGACAGACTCCCGTCTCATCTGGCATTCACCTCTTCTAAAACTTAGAGGTAAATTTGGTGAGAGAGAAAAAAAAGGGAGGCGAACGAAAAGCCTTTGGATTCTCTAGTTGACTTGATTAAACATGCATGAAATCGAGACTGTAAATAAATATTCACGTTGGAATTCGTAGTATAAAGAGTTACCAAAAGGAGAAAAAAGCAGAACGAGTGCACCACAAATAACGAGTTACTTACTTTTCTTGAAATGTGACGAAGTTTTATTTGATGTAATGTGCTTAACACATCATGTGCTACACATTACCATCTGCCACTTTTTAATATTTGTTTTTTCAACACATCAGATAAACGTCGTGAATGTTTTATAAAATTAAGAAAAAGCTGATCATTTCAATATTCTTTAATTTGATTTAAATTAAAATGTTTAATTAAACGTAAAATATTAATTATTCAAATATCGTGAGATGCGGTCTGGTGTGATGTAGGTATCAGAAAAACATTTTCTTTATCGTGCCAACGTTTCGATCTTTTATTGAGATCATCTTCAGGGCTCAAAGTGTTTGTCTTCTGTGTAATTGTGCCATGTCGTGTTGAGAGTTGAGAGTAAAATATTAAGTATAATCAGAACTAAAAATAGGAAAAAAACATTCAATTCTTTCGTCAAGCTTTTTAGAAATAAATCAATTTCATCATGACTTGGAAATTATTCCTAATAATTTACAGCTCGAACAAATATAATCATCTACTTAGAGTATTTGAAATTATGGCTTAACAACATAACAGATTTACATAAAAGGTAAATTTTTACATATAATTTACTCATGCCATTACCATTTTCAAATGTAATTTTTTAAATTTTGAAAGTCTTTTCTCTTCTAAAAACAATGATATCAAAGATTCATCTTTTCTTTTGGAGATAGAGAAGTTTCCCTTCAGAACTCCATAATTTTAATTTCCATTTATTGTGCTGTTTTTGTTTAAACACAAAATTGGAATTTTATTCTTTTTTGAACCAGTCACTCGTTAAGTTGAAAACGTCAATATCTGCCAGAAGGGATCGATGAATTTTTGAGTCTCTGATATCATTTTTCGAAAAATGAAAAAACTCAAAATGTGTGAAAAACGTGAAATAAAAATAAATTGTATTCATCGACTTCTGAACGAAAACATCATATCTCCAGAACAAATTAATGTAATTTTATATTTTGGTGTCGCTTTTTTATAACTTTCAATTTACATGAAAAATAAGGCATTACACTTAAAAAAAAATAGTCACCAACTTAATTCGCCCACTTATTAAAATTTTCTAATAGCACTAGTTTACATTCGGAACCATATTTATTGTACAATAAAATAGGCAGCATAAAAATGAAAGGTCGTGTCTTTTTGTGAGAAACACTTATAATATAATTAATATAATATTTTAAAAATGGATAATGCATAAGGTTTTTTTTTCATTTTTCCTTTCTAAATTTATACAAGAATTTATTTTCTTATTATCAACAAAATATTACCGCTTATTAAATTTTTTAGTACTGTAATAATATAAGTATTCGTTTTTGAGAATATCGAATAAAATCGTCAATATTTTCAAAAACAAATCCTTAAAATATTACTATACTTACGAATTTAATAAGCGGTACAATGTTTTACATAGAAAGAAACAACTTTGGTGAAAAATGATATGAACCCTAAGCCAAAAAGACGGAAATGTAATGAGTGCTCTTTATACCATCTGCTTTTTTTCAAATTCTACGCAAGCTGACATCAAAAAAAGATTTATATTTTAAAAAGTCATAACAAATCTTCTCCAGAAAGTTTTTCAAATATGAAAAAAAGACTGCAGGAAATCACTCATAGCTCGAAACTGAAAAATTTCAACGTTGTATTTACCTAATTTTACCAGCTAGCAAAGTTTGTTTTTGACATTCCCATCCGTTAAAATGCTGATTTTCTCTTATTAAAATTTTACTTTTACACAACGACAGCCTTTCAAACCTCATAGTTTTCCTTCATTTTCTGCATTCACTTTGCAAGACAGGCCTGACGCAGAGCAACTAGGCATTAAATGTGAAAAATGGGCTGCTGAAAATTTGGTGAATCTTACGTTTGAATTTACAGATAAGAGAGAAAATGGAGTTGACATACACACTTGTTTACTACATTTATAATGCTACTATGTTACTAAACAAACCTGTAACATAAGTAAGCTTTAGATTAAGGTTAGTTCTATTTATATGAATTAATACTTTTAAACATTTATCTTTGTCTTAGTATTTTGCAGATTTAATATCCACGAGTTATGCGACTTTAGGATTAAATTAAGCATTAATTATGTGCAAATAGAAAGAACCCTCCGTCCTTTCTCACATGTAGCATATGCCTTTTCACAGGGAAAATCCGCTTTTACTGTAATCAAACAAAGCATAAAAATAATTTTTTCAAATATCTATTGTTATTTTTTAAACTTTTTTCTATCACAGATGTACATATTGCCTCAATCAGAGATTACGCCAAGGAGATTGCCGGCGTCTTTCATTTTTGGTATCTGTTGAGGTTTGTTCGTCGAAAATCCAAGTTTTTTATTGCCTTGTTTATGGACAGGCAAATTTAAGTTCACAAACAATGGGATCCTAAGCAGGAGAAATTTCTGTACATGGCCGCAAGAAAAGCCACACGTTACACTTGAGACTCAACACCAGACAATTTTATCAGCAGATGTATGATTACCAATAGATATGCTCACATTTATGATGAAAATTTAAACAGTGAACGGTTCATCGCATTTTTGAGAGATACCCTTCTTAAATTTTTGGAATACAGTTCGATGGATAATTCGAAATAGAGAGGTTTCTAGGATCACCTATTCCCTAATCTTGTACCTTGGCCACCACGGTCACCTGTTTTAACCCCATCATATTTTTTCTTTGGCATTAACATAAAATTCTGGTTTATGGAAATTTAAAGCCCATAAACAGTCGACAGGAATTAGGAGAAAGGATCCAGAAAGTATGTGGTGGAATTGGAATAAAAGAGCAGGGATGTGTGTCTACTAAAGCGGACGTCAGTTTGAGCCTCTTTTTAATTGCTAGTTTATCATGGTGAGAGATCGGATAGTAGTCCAAATGAAGCAGTGTTGTCAACACAGTGCTTTATTTGATCAATTGCCCTGATGTCTAACCTACGATAACTTCAAGTCGGTCCATACTTTACAACATATTTCCAGTTTAGCACTTTTCGTTGTTAAACGTTTATTTTAATTAAACGTTCTTCTTTTTTTCTTATATAGACATCCTACATATCTGTAATAGAAATTTGTGTTTGTATAAATAAAAGTATATACCTTGCAAAAATTAAATGGGGGTATAGTTTAATATTTTTTTATATTTTGCATTATTATGCACTTGCAGTATTGTATTTTACTGTGCATTGTATATACTCGAAGTGGCTGGTCGTATGAAAAGGGAACACTTTATTTACCTCAAACGCTTGCTTAACTCCACGACACTGATATATGACAGGAACTTATGTTCAGAATATCTTCAACAATCAGGATAGATAGAAATCAACGTACTTAATCCCTTCCGAGTTGTTAAGACAAAGAGAAGAGGTGGTTAATACCGCCGGGAACCGTTCCATGCGTATAGTTTTCTTTCTGAGGGGGCAGATTGCCCTCATCCGCCTCAAGACAATTCACGGATCGTTGATAATCGGCGGAAGTCATCAAGCCTTCCATCTTCGAATAAGAATGGGTGCCATTCGAATAGGGTCAGTGATCCGTTCATCCTACTTTTATCGTTTAGTCGAATTTTACTTGACGTCTGACCGCCACAAAAGCTTATTTTTTTCTGTTTATTTCTTTTTCTTTTTCTTCGGGCGATTCATGCCCAATACCTATAAAAGCTGTCGCTGCAGACCGAATGTTTATTGTGAAAAGGTTTTTTTCTTTGTCTATTCTCTTTTCGGCGAAATTAGCTGACTTTTTTTCAACAATTGATATATTTTAATATAATATTTCAATAATATTAGCACAAAAATAGGTAAGCATTACCTCTTGTACAACTCACTATTAATTGAATTACCTGACTTTTAGAAAAATAACGGTAGCCGAGTGGTTAGCGTGAGAAACTCTCGGCTAGTAGACCCCGCCGTCGCGGGTTCGATTCCCGCCGTCGCCTCTGGCCTTTTTTTCACGATACCCCTCCCCCACAAAACAAACACGCAATTTAATAATTATAGAGAGTCTGGCTAGATATGCAATGTTCATTAGGCTATTAAATTTAAAAAAAAACATAAAAGGTAATCTATTAATTACACCCAACATTATTCACTTTCCTCACTGAAGAGGAAATCGGGACACCATAGGCTCTTTAAACCTCTTAAAGGATTGAAAGGAAGGGTTTGGAATGAAAAGTGTTGGAGGGGGGATGAGGATCCAGGGTTATACAAAAGCGGCTATAACATTCACTCGCGTTTTCGAGAGGCAAATGAGATAAGAAAATCTGTAGATAACAAGGTCAGATAGAAAAAAGCTTGGGCCTTGGTTTGAAGAAGTTAACTGGAATTACTGGATTCTTTGGAGTACGCTTGGTTGAACCCCACCGTTCAATTCCGTTCGTCCAGATTGGTTGTAGTAATAACTGTAGATGAGACGTTTATTTTAATAGTTTATAAGTAAGAGCTGTCATTTGTTGGCAAGTAGTGTTTAGTCGTTTTCATTTGTTTTATTATTTTGAGCCGTGTGTGGTGGTTCTAATTAAGACCAAAGAAGAATCTAAACAGGAAAGGTGGTCCTCGAGAGTTCTGAAGTTGCTGCTTAGTGCTGCTTCCTTTGATGAAAGGATGGTGGGATCGTCTGCACATTTGATGAGTACTGTATCTGCATAGGAATATCTGCAGTATATGCAGGATGTATGAACGGGGTCTACGATGATGCCTTAGTAGGCTTAGTTTATGGTACATAAAGATGGTTCTTTCGTACTTACCGGAGAGATTAGATTGTAGGATGAGGTAACGTAAGGTCCACATGGTTTAGATATTGCAGAGCAAACCTGGTTGTCACAGATGATAGATTGCTTGCATCACGTCTAGAAAAGAACTCGAGCAGTATTTCTTCAACCCAAGGGAAAAAGCGGTTTATGTCTACCACCCTGTGGCACAGTTGAAAAGTAGAGTGATGCCGCCTTAAACCGAATTAACGGGATGGAATGAAACTGTCTTCAAGGATTTTGTCATAAAACGCCAGTGAGTTGGTTATATAATCGATAATTTCCATTTGATAAAGAAGTCGATAATACTGAGGACTAAGTAGTAAATGGGGTTAGGGAAACTAACAGCTTTTCAGGAATATTTCATACGCAATTTGTGGGGGTAAGGTCAAAATAAGGGGATTTTTTTTAACGGGAGGTGACTGATGATGAATTTGCCCTCTCATGGAGTGAACGGTTTAGAGGGAGAAGAGAGTAAGTAGTAAAGGGCATTCTATGTCCTGTTGATTGTGTTCGTCGTGTCTGGGATTGCTTAGGGAAATGGGAATTTGTGGCATGAATTTATCGTGGATGAATAATTAAAACAAAATAATACAAAATGACTTTTTTAACAGCAAAAACATCACTAGGTCAATTGTCAAGAAAACGTAAACAAATGTGGACTTTCGTAAGTATGATAATTTTTCTTAATTTTACAATTAGATTTGAAAAACATTAAATACTTTTTACATGAAAAACTAACAATTTATTATAGCAAAGAACCAATGAATGAGAATAAAGTAAATAAAAAGCCGCAAATGCTGGACAGGAATTAAAAATCGTGTATTAAAAAGCTGGTAAGATCAGAAAGACCATAAGTTAAACATAATTGGGCCACAATTTGTGAAGTGAAAACACATCTTTTTTGAAAAGACAAAGTATTCCATCCTAACCTTGTAATTATAGGCATTTGGGACAAAGGAAAGCAAGGCTCCAGCTCAGGCCGCATACAAACTAGGTTTCCGCACTCATCTGAAGCAGGGAAGAATCAAAAGGTTTTAATTAGTGTCACCAGTGAAGTTTCGAGGCTCTCAAAACAAACGTGAGACCATTTACAATGGTCTACAATTATCCAAAGCTTAATTTTGTCTTTGGTTACATTCTGGTCTCTTTTTCCCCTTTTGTTCCAGATTGAAATAACAATTGCTTTAACATCGTACAACTCCCCGTATTGATTTTAACTTTCTAATTTGTACGGAAGTCACGAACATTTATGGTATGTAGATAAAATTTTATGCAAACACAGAATAAACTTGGGATCCAATTGAAATCATAAATAATACCTTAAAATCGTTATTTAATTTCATTGGCCGTTTGTGTAATGAAACTGGATTTTTGTTTTTTAAACCATGATTGTGACGTTGACTTTTGGACAAATCATTCTCTTATTAATTCATTAGGTTATGAACTACACGATAGTAAGGGAATATCCAAACACACGGTATAATTTAAAAGTATCATCAAGATATCGTATTGGTCTTCTTATACATCTACCATCAAAATACTCATAGAAGTTATAATGTTCATAACTACTCATAATATATAAACTAGACTGTGAGTCCGGAAAATACTAACATTTCTTTGCTATTCTCTGTTTTGCAATTATTTGAATTATTCAATCATCCAAGTCAATATAATAAAAATATGTGGACGTCTTTTGCTGACAGGAAACCATCCAATATGGGAATTGTGCTTGACCACAGAAGGGAGAATCTGGGTCCCCTGGACCGATTCTGGGAAGTAGTATAGTAATGGTAGTTTTAGGTCTCTAGCCTGTGGTGAGAATGAATGTATTTATTGGCGTGAATGTGCGTAGTGTATAAAGGGTGATAGAGGAATAACGAATACTCCACAACCCTAACTGAGTGAACAGATGTAAATAAAAAGGAATGTTTTTAAGAGAGAGGGAAAGTGTGAATGGGTTTGGCTCAATAGCCTGATTACGTTGGGAGTTGAATGGACGTAGCTGTTTGATAGACCCTGGAGCCCAACTGCCCCGGATCGACGGATAAGACCGAAGTTTGAATCCGGACTACCCACATCCGCGGTAAATTACGTAAATTACAAAACTCGAATTGCCGGTGGACGGTACGAGTGATAGGCTCAACTCTGCTCACGCGTGCATATGCCTGTCTCGATTTGTGCATATATAACTCAGTATTCCCAAAGACAGGTCGCTACATGTTTCCTCTTTTCATTTTATGAAAATCATTGTTGCTTATAACATCATTGACAGGGCCATAAAATTCACCCGTATCTCAGAATCGAGACAGAATATAGACAAGTCACCAATATACAAATAGAGAAACAAACAATATAAAAACCGCTGTGAAGTTGAATGAGTTTCACTTCCAAATAATTTTTAGACGTAATTTTTTTTAAATGAGTGAGAGAGAAAGAGAGTGAGGCTAACAATGAGAAACAGAGTCAGAGAGAGGGGAGGAGAGTTAGAGAGAGAGAAAGAGAGAGAGAGAGAGAGAGAGAGAGAGAGTGAGAGAGACAGCAAGAATCGGTGTGATGTATTTATGTATAAATTTTTACAATCTCTGGGCACTCTCAACACGACATGGCACAATTACACAGAAGACAAACACTTTGAGCCCTGAAGATGATCTCAATAAAAGATCGAAACGTTGGCACGATAAAGAAAATGTTTTTCTGATACCTACATCACACCAGACCGCATCTCACGATATTTGAATAATTTTTACAATATTGAAGTAAAAGTTGCAGATAATACACTTTTCTCTGTTTAGATCCTAGAGATTAATTACACCTTGTCATTCATACTTTAACAAATTTTACAAAATGAATTCGCCTTGCATGCTTTTTCTTAGTTCTGTGCATTGTAATTTTATTATAGATAACAATAAAGTAAAAAATATATCGGTATAAATAAAGTCCAAAATGTGGGCCTTTCAAGAAGAGCAAACTGTTTTCAAATACCGTGCAAATTACCTGGACTTAAAAAAAGCACTTCATTCATATTCTAAACTTTTCCCCGCCCCTCGGAACGGCGTCCCCTTCTGAAAAACAGTAAAATGTGCGCATTCTGAATGGCCAGGGGAAAAGAGAGGGAAGATATTATCCCTGGAAGTCTTTAGAAAAGTTGACAGCGTGCTCAATCATTAATGAAGAAGTACGAGTAAACTTCCTATTGGAGAAAGTTTGACGTCGAACTTTTCAGATTTTCAGCTACTATTACTAAGGAAGACATCACCATAGAAATTAGAATTTCTATTTTCCAACTCACATTTCTTAAGTGAATCCCTACTGTTATCATTTAAATTAATCCGTAGGTGAGTAGTTGTTTCCATTATTACAGGGTTTATTTGAGAATAATTAAACCGTATCATTTTAATATACTTGTCTCAAGATTTCACTTAACTATTAAACTTTTCTTTAAAAACATACGTCAATATAAAAAGTAGCAAACCTCTATTCATACCAATTATCGTTCTTGTAAGAAAACCAATATGGATTTCAGTCATTAAGCCTGTAGAAGGTACACTTTTTGAGGCATCTAATTTTATATCAAGAGCTCTTGAGAAAAAAAAATGAAGTCATAGGATTGTTCAAAGGCGTTTGAATCTGTAGATAATGAAGTATTGCCTGAAAAACATTTCGGTATTGGTATCAAAGGATCAATTTCATTAGACCTCATTTGTTAAGTAGGTATCAAAAAACGAAAATAAGTGAAACTTTCAGCAATCCCACTTAAATTAATTGTGGTGTTCCCCAGGGAAGTGTTTTAGGGCCTGAACTATTTTTACATTACAATAACGACTTGCTGATGATACTGTTATACTATTTTCTGGTAAGAAATATGATCATATAATAAAAAAATATTAACGATGAAATAATAGTAATTAAAAATATTCTTAGATATCTTTTTTTTTTTCAAATACACTTAAAACAAAAATCATTAAATCAAAACAACTTAAATGGAAACATAGTATTACATTCTTGTATAAATACATTTGACTGTAATTCCCTGATTATACTCTTAACTAAACAAGTTAAAATAGGAATAATTTTTGGTAGTAAATTAAAATTTAATTTTCATATTGATGCCACTATTAAAAAGTTTAGAAATTATGTTTTAAATTTAAAATTTTAAGAAATATTCTTTAGCCAAATTTAATGAGGTCTGTTTGTATGTATGTATTTTGCATTAGCACAATCATGACATGAGTCCTCATCAGTGTTAATTTTTTTTTTAATTTTATTTTACGAAGGGTCACAAAAGCAGAAGTCATATAAACCCTCGGAGTGCCGGTATTTCTGAGAAAAGCCCCTTTGTAAGTATGTCGGGTTCTAATGCAGGGCCGCTGGATTCGAACTCGGGCCCTTTACCTTACAGTGATGAGCGCCATGTCAAACCGTTGCGGCCACCAACGCCCCCAGTGTTATTTTAGAACTGCCTATCATGTAAAAAATATTTTTTGTTTAGATTGGGTTTTACTCTTAAAATATATTCTATTGATAAAATTCCACGTAGTGTACATACAAGTGAACTTTTCAGCAATGTGAATTTTTATTCATGTTTCTATCTGACGTATCGGTTTTATCAATGATGACCTCACGGTATCAATCTATACTCTGACTAGACTAGACCTGTTTTTCCTGTTTTTCGGATTTACTTTGTGTACTACTACTACAATCGGCAAGTAGAATCTACCATTTTTTTTGTCTTTTTTTTCTTCTCTCCTTCTTATTCAAATTATTACTATCTTTTCTCTTTTTTATTCTTGAGAAAGAAAGTTTTTAATTACAGCCTAGGTAATTTTTAATTAACATGTCCGCTCACAGCGCAGGCGAGGAGCCCCCGTCATCCGAAGCCCCTAACAAAAACTTAAACATTTACTAAACTCTTCCTCTACTTCTAGTCCTTTTGATCAAATAATGGAACAGAGAATTTCAAACTTCGCTTACGTAAAAATAGGTTTTCAGAGAGTGATAAAAGTGATTTGTGTTTGTCGCGAGCGAAGTAAGAAACATAAGTAACGCCGGCTCCGTGCTATTTAGCAAGTAGCTATTCAGGGATACGAAACTTAAAACAACCCTCCAAATAAGGGTCACCGGCATAACCAAAAAAATATCAATGTATTAAAGAAACCGCGAATTACCTGCAGGAAAGCGACAATTTGTGTATTTGTGTCCATTCCAGACTTCTTCCAAAAAAGTCAGTGTAATTAGGAATATTCATCTCGAATTATGAAAAGGAGAAATTCTTTCTAATCTGTCCCGTATCGTTCCTGTTTTTGTCTGTAGAAAGAGTGAAATACTACTCAACTAATGGCGATCAAGTCCAAAACACGCCACTACAAGCCTGTCTGATTACTTTTTCAGGACAGTATCTGCCAGAACACATCACTGTTTACAGTAGCTACTGGTCCGGTTCATCCTTATGTGACACAGAGTGAGAATTGTCTCAGGTTATCAACTCTTCTTGGTGAGGTGCGGTGAGGAGCATCATCTCAAAGATTGAACGTTTCCTGAGCCTGTCTGCGTACATTGTTCACAAAAACATCTCGCGAATGATAAAGAATGCGAGGTAAAGACGAAGAAAAGACGACGTAAAGATAAAATCTCCAGAAGAAATAAATAAATATTTACTGTACCTTCTTGCGCTGCGGTTTTATGTAATAATAAATTTAGTGTCATAGACATTCTGCAAGAAAAGGATGACATAAAACCTTAAATTATTACGTTTGTTTAATCATTTTTGGTCTAAAGGTGATATTCCAAAGGGTTGGTGCGGTACTTTAGTAATCCTAGTTTTAAAACCAGGTAAACCATCCGACCATCCCAGTTCGTATCGCCCTATTTCCTTGGTCTCGTGGGTCCAAAAAACGTATGAACGTATGATAAAGAGTGGCTAGTGAGGAACTTGAAGTATCCAACCAGCCAATACGGATTCCGAAAAAATCTATCGGTCTATCAATATCTAGATGCCCAAGCATGTTTAATAACAGACACATATATTGCTTTCTCCAATAAAAAATGCGTGCTTGGGTTGTTTCTTTATTTTTTACAAATCGTCAATTAGATCAATAACTGATTTGGGGTCAATTTTTTTTATGGGCAAGCCCTCTACCTCTTACGTGAATAAAGACACTCTCCGAAATGCGTGTTTGATACGCATCCTGGGAGGATTGCCCAGTACAAGTAGTCAAAGTATTGTTATTATAAAACAAACACAAATTGAGTGAGTGTAAAATTTCTAGCATTGTATAAATTCACTTTTTTCACATCCGACATGTTTATAAATCCTAGGCCCTGAAGACGATCTCAATAAAGATCTAAACGTTGGCACGATAAAGAAAATGTTTTTCTAAAACGTACGTCACACCAGACCGCCTCTCACGTGCTCCAAATAATTCATAAAATAGGTTGGAGAGCAACGCCAAATTGCCCAACTTGTGACTCCATATCGACACCTCGACATACAATATTGGAAAGCATTGAATTGAACAGCAAAGGGAACAGGTTATGAATAACTTATATAGAACTGACAATATCATCAAGCCCTTCAGTTTAGAAACACTTTTAGCTTTCAACGATCTGATTGTTTATGATTTGTTTTATAATTTTGTAAAATCTCGATCTAAGAGATATTTAAAATGCTTATATATACTTTATAATGTTTATAGTCAATTATACTTTACTTATTATTACTTTTTGTACAATTTAAAATTTTTGGAGTGGCTGGTGGGGCGGGATGGGGACCATTCGTGGTCCGCACCGGTGGGAAATCTCAGTTGAATTAAACCCCGCCTGGAGGGATTTCAATGGAGGCAGCACATGCACATTCCCCACATAAGACGCAGGCCAAGTAAAAGTTAAACAGGAGTAGACTCCACCTCTGCCTCTCCTCCTTTATGTGAAAGATATGTGTCATATTATTTTCCAAGCTATTTTGATGGTCGTATTACCTATTTTTTAATAAGTGAACTGTTTTTGCTACTTATGTCTTTTTACAGTTACATAAGGGGAAATATACATTAGAATTTATCTTCTATACGATTGACCATCTCTCTATGGCAGTCCCGTGGTTTAGGAGGACATTCTGACCACAACCCTAATCCACGAAACGATTAGCATATACGTTTTATCTTTATTTATTTTATTTATTATTTACCGAAACGCCGCGTAAAACACTATTAAATTTGGAGTTCATAGGGATTTTGAGTTTAATAAAATTTTCTCCTAAGTGGAATTGTTCCCGGACTTTGCATAATGAGCATCAAAATTCAGTGAAGGAGTCATGGGTACACCTAAATATCTATAGATTTTTACTTTTTCTATTTCCTTGGATTCAAAGAACATTTTGCAATTTTTTTACTCCTAAAATTTAACCTCCCATCCTATTGGGACCATTATTTTCGACTGTTCTAAATTAAACACCATAAAGCTCACAGTATTCATCCAGAGAATTGATCATTAATTGCAATGTAAAAAAGTTGTCCTCAATTAGCACAATATCAACGCACGCAGTTTTATATCTCCTACACTCACCCTCCCCCAATTTCCTCTATTATTTTAGATATAAAGAGAACAGTACCGGGGACAGCTTTGTTTGACACCATTTATTGTATTAAAACAATTTACACATACTGCCGCTCGTGTACTATCATATTAATTTCTTAATATATTTATAAATTTACTGGGCAATTCATAGTTAATTGTTGAGTGTAGGATCGACCATGGATCAAAAGGTTGGGAGAATTGGGGGAGAGTTGCTGGTCAATTGAATGAGACAATAGACACTTTTTCCAAGCTTTCGGAGATATACTTTCTCTCCTATATAGGCTCTGAGGAGGGAGAAAATATATCTTCAAAAGTTCGACAAAATTTTCTCATTCAATTTACCAGCACCTGATTTTCTTTCAACTCATGCTTAGATAACTTATACAACAATTTGACATTTTAGGATCGAGTCGAACACAGACAGCATTAGAATTTACAAAAAAATAAATATATATAATTGTTTTTTCTAATTTTTCATTCCATTATTAAAATAGGAATATCGTCTATAATAGAATACTGTTGACGCAATCTTCATTTGGAATCCTCTATTTTTCTAACCATATCATTAGCAGTTTTTTTTTATATATAGCATAATTACTGCGTAAGGATTGACATATAGAAATGAAAATACCCCTCTAGAAAATAAACGACCACCAGATTTAATCGAAATCAAAGTTATTGTATAACACTCTAGATGCAGAAGAGATTCTCGGCGTATCACATTTTCATCAATACCATATTCCAAAACTTGGATATGCTAAACCGCCTCGATACTTGGGCTTGACAGTAGTTAGGGAGCAGTAATAACGGGGAAATGCCAAGTGAACCCTCATTGGCCTTTATAGAAGGGATTCGGCCAAAGAAGATAATGGTGTTCATTGGCCGATATTGGACGACAGGCATTTGCTATTATTTGCTTCCTGAGAAATAAACGGGCAATTTCTTCAAGCACTGTTGCCGATTAGACGAACCAAATCCAACTTTCATGGAATATCTAACATCATTAGTGAACAGAACTCGATAATTTCAATTTCTCGTGTATCTGGTTAAAAATGGGAAAACAATTCAAAATTTAACATGTGCCGAGTTTTTAAACCTAACTTTAAACAACCGCAATTAGTTACTTGCACGATAAATTAAAATTATCGTACCATTATTTTAAGCTGGTTCTAGTAACTAAAGGAATTATTTTAATTGGTATATAATTTTTTTTATGTAAAGTGTGGTTGAGAAGAAAAATATTCAACCAATTGAAATTAAAATTGTTGAGTTCAGAAGGAAAATTTCACTATCTTTAAAACGAATCGATGAATATTCATGAATTGAATTATTGATGAGTTTCTGATATCATTGGTTTTAGAAAATAAAGAACTTTCAAAATTTGTGAAAAAAATAGGGCATTACGTTTGACTTGCCAACTTATGAAAATTCTAATGGGACCAGCAGATTCTATGTCAACAATTACCTTTGGAACCATACTTACAATTAAATGTACAATAAAAGGGCATGTCTTTTATTTTTAAAAAATCACATGGCATAAATAATTAGATAGATACACCACCTTGAGTATTGTTATCTACTTGCAATACACCCTATATTAATATAAATTTAGGTGAAGATAACCTTATAACTACATATATATATATATATATATATATA
>CM077100.1:13314665-13328536 GCA_039619505.1 Cimex hemipterus
CCTAAGATGTACACATGAGATATACATATATATATATATATATAAAAATTTACGTTTGCCTTTCCGATTTTTTTTTAAATTTTGCAATTTTGGCAGTCCACTACATAGAAGACCGCAAGCGTTTGCCTGTGATGAGGTATATGCCTGAGATGCTGATTTGCGAATAGTCGCCATCCTACTCGATGCCTATCCAATAGTAGAAAACCTGATGCGAGACGTCTAGAGTAGACTATTCTCTGGAAGCCCTGTAATCACCGCTTTAGAGCTCACCCTTACATTACGAACGTTTTGAGTAACTACCTATTAAGGAAGCCGTTCAATGACTGTTCTGTAGCACGATATATCAATAAAACGATCGTCTAAAGCCGACGTACATCGCGGTCAGCTACTTTCTTTTCTAGATGATAGACCGCCTTAGATCGTGGATAGTAGAGCGCGACACATCCAGGACTTCAGGTCCTTTGAGAGTAATTAATTGCATTCATTCCAATAAATTAACATCCCTATAGCCGTAAGGTACCGGAAAAAGGATCTGTGCTCGCCATCGCATTATTATTATTATTATTAGGCATTATTCTTTGTCATTGTGTTTTAATAATTTCAATTCTTTTAAAATGTGCAACACTTTTTTAAACAAAGGAAACGTAAGAAATTAATTTATTATCACACGTTTATGCTACAAATCCTTAACCTGTTTCCTAAATATAAGCTATTATGTATAATGTCTCAAATGCTATAATATACACATTATTTCCGGTGATTGAAGAAATTTCAATATTAATTAAATGAAAACAAAGGGAAATATAGAGAGAATATTTAATGCTGAAGGTACAATCGGAATTAATATCTTGTTTGTGTGCGAGGGCAAGAGTTGGGGCCACCTAGGAAATTACAATTACAAATTTAGGTGCTTTCTACTTGTTCTCAGCGACACGTTGAGCCAGAGGGCATGATCTTGAAATTACGAGGCAAATGCTACTACAGAGGCTGTAGCTCCTTGCTGGACTGGAAAAACTTAAGCTATCGTCCATTGAAAATTTACAAGAATAGAAACCTTCTTGCAAATTTGATTGATCAAGTCCTACAGTTAAATTATGCAAAAGCATTATTATTATTATTATTATAAAACTTTGAGATGTTGGCTAACAATTTGTTCTGTGATCGTTTGAAACTATGTTATGTAAATTATAAGGACTGTTTACATAACAAATATTTGTTTATGAATCAATCTCTTTATGCAATTATTATTAATTTGTAATTCGGTGAATATTTCACTTTCCTTGAAAAACAACGAGCAGAGAACAAAGGCTTATTACCGGGGCTGATCCTAGGAATACCAACCGTCAACAATCCAGAGCCCGGCCCAATCAACTGTCACGACATCAACAACAGCCACTTTGCATGAGTCAGACAACTGGCATGTAGCACACGATTTAAACCCAGAATAAGACGAGTGTGTAGACGTGCCCGTGGCTGGTTATGAACGCTTCATCACTGCATGTCACTTGCAAACAATGTGGATATATTGGCTAAATTACGCCACCGGAAAATGTATTTGGAGTGTTACAGTTAATGAAGTTTTGGTGCCGTACTAGACGCCTTTACCATTGTGGTTGTAATAGATTGTTTTAAAAATGTCCCAGCACAAGAATATTTCGCTTTCTGACACGAAAAACTTTAAAACTCATTCAATTTTCACTCCTGGTAGAAAAAAAAATCAAACCCCATAATGTTTCTCGCAAGTTACCTGTATAGTTAGTGATCAACCTAAATGGAAAGGAAACTCATAGTTCCTTCAACGAGCTTCCTACGAATTATATTGTAATAGTTGGCCCCTTCACCATAGGTTTCCAAACTGTCAATAGATGTTCATAGTTGTTATTTTTTTAAGATAATACTTGTTAATTAAACTATAGTCATGTTGTAAAAAAGTCGAAAACTTAAAATACGTTATCAATGCTTATGTCTTAGAAAATTTTAAAAGAGGCACTGACAAAATTCCTCAAAAAAGAACTTCTAGCCAATTCTAGCTATTAAAGCATTTGCTTGTAGAAAGATCACACCTATAGCCGTCAGTGAATGCATCCAGAATCTCCAAAATCTGGCGAAACATAACAACTTGTCAATATCTTGGATACCAGGACACAAGGGAATTTGAGATATTGAAAAGGCAGATATTGGCTAAAGGAAGATCGGCAAGGCCATATAAAAGCCCTGAACCTATATTTGGGATAAACAGAATCCTCTATCCATAAATCAAGCACAGCAACGTAACGATAAACGAACCCTCCATCAAAATTGGCAACTCACTGCTACAGTTACAGAGGGCTAAACTCATAAGCCCTATGTACTGGTCACTAATATCTGAGAAAACATCTGCATAACATGGGTATGTATATTCAATGATGACCCCATTTGTACGTTGTGCAATGAAAAGGAGGACACATGCACCCATATCCTCTTCGAACGATAAGTAACAGCTCAATGTTGACAAAACTTAAGATACAAAGAAATGTTCTAAAACTTCATAAGAGAACGATCAAGTCGATTGCACTGAACTAAGGAACTAAGAAAAATACAATAAACCTGAATGTTCGGGTGCTTGGGAACAGAAAGGCCCCTCTTACTAAATATCATAATAGATTCATAGTCCCTGTGAAGGCTGTTGGAAGTGAATGTGGGTAGTAATGTTCATTATGTACATCTGCATTCAGTTTTAATACATCATGTTGAGGTTTAAATCTACTGTTTAAAAAAATTTGGAAAATAATGTTTACATAATGTTAAAATTACATTTGTATCACAAAACATTGTTTTATTGTTCATAAAGCCTAAATAATAACATGAAAGTTATACTTAATGAAATACGTATCAAATATGTCTGCATACATTGCAAAATTTGCGACAAAATTAATTAACATGTAAAATTAATAATCATCAATATTATTTATTATCAATCATTAATATTATTAATAATCTTCTTCTTTATTTTTGGGCACTTAATGATCAGTGTTTCATAAAATATACTTATTTTTGGTTATGTCAGGACCGAGATGTTTTAATTCTTGTTTGACATCTTCAGTGACGTGACGTTTATTTTTTATACTGGGAGTTCTCAATCTTCTCATACATGTTACATGAGGTTAAGTCCGGAGGTTGTGGAGGTGTTTTTAGTTGGTAGAGATCATTGCGCCCTGTCCTCCGTTTTCTCAACACTATATATAGATAATTCAAGTGATTATCTTGTTGGTAAACAAACTTCACAAGAAGTCCAAGTTTCCGAGCACCGGGCTTAAATTTTTTTCTAAGATTGTCTTTATGAACATATTGGGCCATGATCCCTCTAATCGTTTTTAATTTACCAACTCCTGATGACGCCTTACACCCCTACACAACTATCCCCTTCCATGCTTGCGCATATTTCTTTTAATTTGCATATTTTACTTTTTTGACACATTCTAACATTCCCCTCAGAACGGAAAACATTAACTTTTAATTCATCCCCAAAAATTACACTGTTCCAAAAGGTAGATGGCTTGTTTATCTACTATTTTGAAACTCTCTTTTTACTGTTGGCTTTACTGTAGGGCTTTGTAGCTAGAACCATATTTTACAAAACGTTAAGAATCGTTTGAGATGTTACATTAATGCCATTAATCCCTTTGAAGATATCCAGCTAGCGCAATAGTATTAATGGGAGACTCACAGTTCAAACTTTGACAATAAATCTTATGGAGTGTATATAGAATTCTTGTATTAACTGTATATACATAAACAGTACGACGTGCTATTATGAAAAGAAAATAGTGCCGTTCCAAAAAATCTAATTTCAAGAACTAATAAATACATGTAAAAATATGGAAAAAAGTAAATTGTAGGCTCCAAATGAGGTAAAAGCTAAAAGCCCACTTACCAATTTATACATTTTTATTATTATTACTGAACATTTAAGGACAAATTAATTAAAGTATTCGTAAACAATTATACTGAAAAAGATTTATACACATTTACTCTCCTAATTGGCAAAAACTTATCCAATCATATAAACATATTTTTGTAATTTTATATCAATTTAATGAGGTTAAATTAATTAAGATATGAAAAGGAATATTGAAGGTTTCTTAAGTATAAGTTGGAAAGCTCGAATCATTATCCAATTCTCTTATAAAAGGCAAAATACAAGTTGATAAATTTTTCATTTATTTAAAGAAGTTTATTATTGGTTTATTAAAAATAATTATTAACAAAGCATTATTACTCATTTTTTAATGTTTAAAAGCGGATTCAGAAGCAGCTCTCCAGGCAACAATACCTGAAAATAGAAACAAGTTAGCTGGTGAATAATAGATCTTCTTTAATAAACTAGATTTGTTCAAAATTAAAAAATCGTAAATTTATAAAATAATTTTCAAATTTTTTCAATGGGAAAGTGAATATGTACTTCCTATTCCAATCACTTATCTTTTTAATGACTAAAATTTGACAGAATCTGAAGAAGTAAAAGAAATACAAGATGAGAAGGAGTTAACGAGGTAATCACCCAACTGAATGATTCGTGTCTATCTCGTTCTAAGCACATCAATCAAGATTTTATCCATTCATCACTCGCCAACTGGCCAAATTTGCATAACGTTAAGTCCTAAAAAGCCTTACTGTTAATAATAGATGATCCATTCGTTTGATATTTTTTAAATTTATTGGTATCCTATTCATATAATTTCACAAGACTGAAGGAGCGGTCTCTTGTTAGTTTTTACGCGTCTAATGATTTTTTCTTTGATTTTTCCCATTAATCTCCCCATTATTGCAAAATCTGTAGCTACATTTAATGCACATAATTCGATGCTATGGAAGATGTACAAGATGTACTTCTTTCCCTTAGAAAATATTACGAATGCTCTACAACTAAGAATTAAATCAGTTATAATCTAAGAAAACCTGTTGCTTAAAGAGGCATTAGTTACCTCAGATACGATGACTATTTAAATAATTGTATACAATAGGTAAATAAATTTATTATAAATACAATATGCAGAATGAGGTTACCTCATTTTATGGGAACGTTTTTGGGAAAACCCCGAGAAACGTTAACTTATTTCAATTTCTCATGAGCTAAAAAGTTGTGGTCCAGATGGCGATATACGCAATTAACTATTTTAAATTGCGAGATACTCTTTAATGTTCAATAGTTGAAAGGTTTATTGACGTTTCATTGAACAGAAAAGTTCTGAAGTTATTTGCGTGAATGTGAATTATAAGTTCTTTTCAATTAATTATTCTTTAAGTAAGGTATTGTTTGAGATAAAAAAAGCCAGTGTCACGAGAGGGATTCGAACCCACGACCTTCGGCTAAATACGCCGCTGCTCTATCACTAGAACTATCGTGACTTCGATCCACTCGAACACCATCTCCCATCTCGACACAATCTTTCAAATTTTCACTCCTTTTTGCATTTTTCAAATGACGAAGGTCGTGGGTTCGAATCCCGCTCGTGACAATGACTGTTTTATTTCAACCAATACCTTACCTAAAGGTTAATGAATTTAAAAGAATTTATTTAGTTATAATTATAAGTGGAATCAGTTATACATTTATCCCTCTCGTGGCACTTGCTCTTTGGCCTCAATCAAGACCTTAAATAAAAAGGATAATGAATTAAAATAACTAATCCGGTCAATTTTCACTACTAAATACATAAATTCACTATTTTCTTGGTCCGCACAAACAATTAATATATCACAATTAATTACGGTTTTTAGTTGAGATGAAAAAATATGGCAAAAGGAGGGAAAATTCGTAAAGTGAGGCAATAAATCGGTTCTTGGCTGAAGAAATAGGAGAAGATTTAGTTTTTCCGAATATCAATGCTTGAAATTAAAATGTTCATTAATGAATATTTGAAACAGCTAAACCCAGATTCCTATCCCGCTATCCTGGAACGGAAGATAAAACTTTTTCGCTTTTAGGAATTAGTCAAAAAATATACGTTGCCTAGGGGGGATTTTCTAAAAATGCCTCAATAAAAAAATATAGGAGAACAGAATTTAAACTCATATAGTATATTCAGATATATAATTTACAAATAATAGCCGTTATGTTTCATAGATAGCAGAGATAACGTAATAGTATATACTCAAAAACCTTTATAATATTGATGAATGTAACACATTTCATGTTTTAATAAAGTTATTTTGGTTTTATGGTTTTACCAAAGGCAGGTTTAAAAAACCAGACCTGATTATCGCAGGCGAATGACGCACAAAAGCGACTCAGAGAACCACATTGAAGCAATAACAGTCAATGACTTGATAGTTCTGAGAAAAAGGATCGAGTCTATTGACTAAACTAAGGAACTAGGAAGGTACAATAATCCAGAAGGCTGCAGTGCCTGGGGCACACAAACCCCACCCCCTAGTACCTTTGCTACCATTCCATCGCAGGCGAAACACAATGTGCAACAATCATCTAATTAAACAGCATTTAAAATTAAGACAGTCTTAGAAGAAATGGTTCGGCTTAAATGTGAAGGCTCCGATTACTAAGACTACTTCGCTTACATCTTCCAACTCAAATTTGGTTCTGACGAGTCCACCCTTGTCAGTTACAATCCAATTATTTGATTTGTTTCAGATAATGAAATTGGCTCAAATCCAATATATCCAGAATTTTAGTAAAAGAATAGAAGTTATGTATATTTTCCAACCCGAAATCGTGGGAACCTTCTTCTATTGGGCTGGATTAAAATCATGTCAGTATAAAAGGCAATTTTCAGTAATCGTAGCATGTTTATAAGGCCTTTTGCAACTTGGAGCCTCTCAGGAATATTTCGTTCAGACTTCGCCCTGATTCATTACTCCCAGAGGCTTTCAACACCACTCTAACTTTTGTCCTCGAACTATTAAGTTTAGTTAAACAGTAGTGTTGGAGAGCATAATTATTTGCCACCCTCATGTACCAAACAATCTATTCATGACTGCGTGTAAGCAACCATTGTCGTAAATCTGCTTTAAATTTATTAGCGCATAAAAAATCTTTTAGGAAACAATTTTCCTAAACAGATGTACTAATTGTTGAAAATTGTGTTTTGTATTGGAATCACACCAGCAAAATCAATGCTGTCAAAACGTTGTTAACATACTCGAAAGGTTCTCTCCCTAGAATCACAGTTGGGTTTGAACTTTGTAAAAACTTTGGGTATACATATCGGCATACATAATCGGAGATGGTCGAACTTAACTTTGGAGGCGTGGGAAAAGTTTTTATCAGAAAAGAATTGATATATAACAAACACCTTTGCAGCTGTACTGATAATGGAGACAAGAAGAACGTGAAGAACAAAGATAACCAGTGGTTATTAGAAAAATCAAAGTTTTTTTAATACTTAGGTTTTGATTTAAATTGTTCCTAATTGGATGGACCATAAGACTATCCGTAGTTACGATTCAATATGGACGTAATTGGAACTCTCTGGACGGATATTCTGTGTCTAAATGAAAAATGATCAACCTCGTGATCAAAATACAAAAAGATTAATGCTATACATGAAAGTAAAACGTACGTTATAGATTGTTGTTTTACGTTTTCTATTCAATTACAACAGAGCTGAGAAACATGTGATGCTTGCTTTCGCACCATATGGCAAGTTGGCTTGGCACAAGCTTGATAATTAATCCTCCTTCCTGTCTAGTAACTGTATTAAGTGACAATCAAGTGAAACAATACATTTTAATCAAAATCGGTGGCGCCATATGTATTTTATTAGACGCAAAGAAATTACCATCTCCATCATAAATAGTTAACATAAATTTTCTTACCATTAATTATCACCATAGGGTATAATGATGACGAAACTGAATTTCATTTTCATAAGACATTAACTATTATTACTGGACAAGGCATTTGATATTGAGCTCTATGAATCAACTGTATTAATATTCTACTATTTTTTAATTGCCTACTTTACATTTAGATAAAACTATGACAAAAGTTTACGACCTAAAACCACCCTGATAACACTGTCTTAATTATACAAGTATTTTAATCTAAATACTAAAATAGGAAAGTAGTGGTCTAAGTATAGCAATTTCCGTTAACTACGTGTAATATATTCTGCCCTTACGTATTCTGATAATAGGAGAAATTAGAAAGTCGTATTATAAATTATAAATAAACTTGGTTAGATTGGAGGATGAATACTGATATGCTAAGTTTCAATCTTTTATTAGACTTTTGGATTATTTGATTATTCTTATCAACTTTGGTATTCCCATTCTTTAATTCGATAATAATACAAAATTGTAAGAGCGTAATAATTTCCAATATATTGATGCAAACAATTAAAACGACTGATTTAATGTACGAACGAATATATTAAATTTTATTTTACATTTAATTCACCTCCGTCCTGCATTCTCCACTCAGAAACACTCGTGATATTGGAGAGAACACATCTGAGGTAATATGTAACCATTTTTTTTCTGTTATATTAAAAAGAACTGACGTACGGGCGGAAGGTGGTTTATGAAGTAATAGAGTGGCATATTAATAACGTTTTTCTTCTTGGTTTTTGGATTTTTATTGACCACATTAAACAGAGTATTCTGAGTCAAAGACTTGGTATCTTGTTAGCAAGTTAGTTTAACGGGCAGTATTTATCTTTATCTATATCTTAAAATTCTGAGTTTTGTTATAAGAAACACTCGTGATTTTCATAATCCCAATTCATCTCTGACAGAGTACACTCTCATTCGTATCTATCTTTGACTTTTCTACTGTTGTATAGAATTACCACTTTTCTTCTCGTTCTGAAATTTTATATAAAGTTCAAAATAAATTTGATAGAATCCTTCGTTTTCGAAGTCCTCTCCTATCCTCCTTAGCACTTCTTTTTTTCCCTATAATCCTTCAGCAATCAATGGGAGACTAAAGTGTTTATTATTTTGTGTTTATTAATTTCAATGTCCCAATAAATGCTACCAGGCATTCATGCTTAATGTACCTTTTTTGTAAAACAATTTATGGATGTAGAGGAAGGTTGTTATACGTGTCCTTGGCTCCATATAGAACGCGTAGGATGCTACCCGAATGCCTCTGCTGGGTCCCACGACACATGAGAGTAGAAGGCAATGGGAAAGCGAACACCCTCGCTAGAGAAGGGGCAGCTACACCGCTGACAGGACCCGAACCGACCGTCGAATAGACTGCGACTCCTAACAGGATTCCTAATAAGACACTGTAGATTAAATAGACATCTAAAGAAAATTGGAGTAATCCAAGATGGCACAGGCAGATTCTGCAAAGAAGCACAGGAAACACCAACACGTTTACTATCAGACTGCGGAGCAACATTAGCCCGCAGGAGAAAGTGTTTTGGGATGTACAATGTGACCATAGAAGAGCTTCAACCAATAAAACCGGGTCTATTAATCAAGTTTCGTGATGAATTAGGACTCACCGATGTGCTTTAGGCAGAGAGCGGGGGATACAATAGCAATCTTGAAGGACCTTGAAGGGCGCAGTGTACCCCCTGAAAACTTTCAGTCAATCAATCAATGAAAGAGAATTGTGCTTGACCATGACAGCCAGAATCTCAGACCCCGGAGAAAACAGTGTTGCTTTATTGTATATAATAGTTTTGTGTTTTTACCATGAGCGAAAAGTGAATGTATTTATTGACATAAACGTTTAGTATGAGAAGTAAGATGACGAATATTGAGTACCCCATCGACCCTTATTTAGATTAGTTATATAATAGGTGTAAATCCTGATAGAGGAATATCAAGTATTCCACAACCGTAACTGGGTGAATGGTATGTAAATAAGAAATAATATATTTAAAAGTGAGAGTGTGAATGGGTTTGGATCTAGAAATTGATTACGTTGGGGGCTGAAATGACGTATCTGTTGATAGCCCCTTGACCCCATCCTCGGTAGCTGCAGAGATTAGGCCGAGGTCTGGCCCTGGACTGCCGGTATATTACGAGAAGTAATAGGAACAACTATGTACCCCGGCTATGTGTATGTATGTACATGTACATAAATCAGTAATCAGTATAATCAATAATAATACAATATTATCATAATATTGAAATATCACAAACTTGTAAAGGTACTATTAAATGACTATTATCTCTAAAAAGAAGTTGAAAAAGTTTCCAACGATAAAACTTTTGCGCTTGGTATTCTTGTTTCGTGAAGGGTGTAGATATGTATTGACAGGTTGGAACGAGAAGCTTGTGTTCGGAAAACTGCCTTTATCACTCCTCCTCTCTTGTCAGTTCAGTTTACCTTTGGGAGACGCGCCATTGATTGATTCCCGCAGGACGAGGACAATTAGCAAGGACAAAGCTGATTGGAACCAGCCATTCGCCTTTGTCAAACGGGCCAGCAAAATAATTGAGGTTGAAGTCACCGCATCCTCAAACGCCCAGGGTGTTCTGAAACGTCAGTCAAATATTGTTGAATATTTTTTTAGACTTAATTTTACATTTGAAAGCCTGGACTAGTATGTTCGTTAGTCTAAGCATCCACAGACTTCAAGTTAGCACGTTGGTCAATTATTTTGAGATAATGAGATGCGGTCTGGTGTGGTGTACGTTTAGAAAAACCTTTTTATTAGGTATAATTTAAATGATATTTATAAATCTCAGGTCCTGACGATGACCTCAATAAAAATCGAAACGCTGGCCAGATAAAGTTGATGCAGTTCTGCTTTAAATTTAAAAAATGTAGTAATCATTTGAACACATTTTGTTCATATTGAATATTGTTTATTCTAAAACACTTATTTAAATTTTGTTTAAATAAACATTTTTCTTCCTCTTTCATCCATATACATATTATACCTAATTTTTTATCGCAGCCCAGTGGAGGTAAAAAATTATCATTTCTATCCTACTAGTAAAACACTAGTATCAAAAAGCAAACAGTATAAGCGAGTTTGTTATAATTAACATAAATCGGCCGAGCCCTGTGTGAGAAACCGACTCATTGCCTAAATGACTGCTCATTAGCATACTTGTCCCGAGTAATTATATGTAGCAAAGGGCCTAATATGTACAATTTTCCGCTATCTAATCCTACACTTTGAATCGCTGATTTTCAAGCGAACCGTCACAAGTCGGCAATAATCCCATCAAACAGGTACTTTTATTGCTTAATATCCAAAGCTATAAGGCTTACACAATTTTTAATTTGAAACAAAGAATCAATGGTAAAATGAGAGGCTATAAAACCTAATTGTTTCAAATGTTACGTTATAAAATGTAAAAAAATATTCTAAATTAATTTTATTATTCTCATTACTTCCTTAAAAGAAAATTCGCTTTTGCAATAACAAATTATGTCAAGGAGTTTCGAAATTTACCAAGTAGTTAGGAAAGCCCTTCAGCTAAAAATAACCTCATAAAAAATTACACATACTTTTACACTCACTTTACAGTTAAAATATAAATCCTTGTTCTCCTATTTCTTTTACCCAATTTAACAGTAAACCTATAATTATATCTGGTGACATTGCTTCTGTTTCAATGCACAAACTTCCTTGTATCCTGGCTTGCATTTTGACAGCGCGATGTCAACGTTATAAGTAGGTAGAGGGCTTCTTTGTGCAGTTTTCCTCAGTCTGAATAACTTGTTGATATCTTGGTACCAGGACAAAAGGGAATTTTGGGAAATGTAAAAGATGACACCCTGGCCAGGGAAGGATTTCAAGACCATTGGAGATTGACAAATTTGCGAGAAACTCACTAAGATGATTCTTCAGCTTATCTGCAATTATCAGTAGCTTCGGTGTTCTTACAAAGTTCTTGATATTTACAATTTTTTTCTCCAAAACGATCTTTTAAGCAAGCTTTTGTGGAGTGACGATACAGTTTTAGGTTAAACACATTATAACTTTTTTGCCCTTTAAAGTATAGTAAACCTGATTGTGCCATTAGAGAGAAGGATAAATTTCCCATTGGACAGTGATAAATAGGTTTTTAAAATGATTCCTTTGAGCATTTCAGTTTGTGTTTAATCATGAAACAATCCACTTTTTGCCACTTCAGCTAGAGATTTAATCTGGATTTAAACCCTGAGCAGTTGCCAACCACCGGCTATCCAAGCAAGAAAAACTTCTTCATGTAATCAGCTTGAAAACTATATACTTTTTTTCCTAGAATGAAATAATCATTAATGAATAAATAAGGTTTGAATAAGAAAATCATATTCAAAAGGTGGCGAACGCTTTCCTTTACTTTTATTCACATTAATAACAAAATACAAAATAATAACTTTTAAAACTAAAAGTCATTATTTTCCGTTTTTAAGAAAAATTCAAAATTAGTGGAAAACATTGACAAAAAAGAGAAAATCCGCCTTAATCCCCTGATTGGAACTTAATTACTTAATGATTACAATCCTTTCCCTTTGGTGTTACAATATAAGTGGAGTTCTATTACTTCTATTTCGGTAATAGTTCCCCACGGTTTATACTAACGAAGAGTCTATGATATTTGCGTACCGTGCCGCTCGGAGTAATACAGCCCGGGTAGTGTAGGAGTACCGAGAGCCAACAATTGGTCAATGTTTCCAAGGATCTACAACAGGATCTGCGACAGGATCGTTTGCAAGATCTACACACGCTCAGGGAGCTCGGGAAATCGACGCAAGCCGAGTGGAAAATATCTTGAGACTCTTTGATTAAGAACCGGAAGCGAGTGCATGGAGAGTGGCCTTAAAACTCGATATTCGTAGCCGTCAGTCTACAAAGTTCTGAAGAATGTTGGTAGAAACCCTTTTCATTACACACGAACACAGGAATAGATAGCCCTAATCGTACGGAATTTTGCGAAGAATTCCTTCACTTAACACGTCATGGCCGAAATTTTTTTTAAAACTGTGCTTTAGACTGATGGGCCGACCTTCACCCGTCGTGATTTTATTTTTAATAGCCGTTTGAGCTAATCTAAATCCTCATGCTATCAGAGTTCAGTATGAATTCCGAGTAAACATTTGGCTGGGGGCAGTAGCAGGAATTCTTTTAGGATCCCTATTTTTACAACAAAGGTTAAATGCAGAAGAATTTCTAAGCTTATTAGAAAATGACCTAGGGCCTATGACTATTCAAGAGAATTGTGTAGGCGGCAAGTGATACCGGCTTGTTTCACAATGTCAGAGGTGCAACACAATGGCTAAATTTAAATGATTGCGATAGGTGGTTTGGCCTTTATTTCATAAAATAACGCTTATTCGTTTTCTTTTTTCATTTCCTCATAAGTGATTGAATAAATGATTAAAGAAAACGAAAAGCATTCGCCATTTGAGCATGATTGTATTATTCAAACCATATTTTTCCAGTAATGATAAATTTATCTTAAGAAAGAAGCATGTGGGTTTGAAGATTATATTACATGAAGAAGTTTTCCTTCCAGCCACAGTTGAAAATTGCTCAGTTTTAAATGCAGATTATGACTTCAGCTGAAAAGACTGGATTGTTTCATCATTAAATATAAAATGAAATGCTTAAAAGAATCGTTTAAAAAAAAAAAAAAAAAAAAACATTTTATCGCTGGCTAATGGGAAATCATCCATCTTGCTAATGGTGCTATCAGATTTGCTATATATTCAAGAAGAAACATGTTATGAGGGTTTTAATCTAAAAAAGCGTTTTGGAGAAAACAAATTAATTTATGAATATCTCCGAAACTCTTAACCGCGGTGGGTCATAAGCAGGTCAAACTAGTTCAGCGCTTCAACAGTCCTTTCACCAGGAACAAGAGCAAAATTGTAATGATTTGTCTCCAAAAAGGGATGTTTTTTGGTTTAAGAGCACTAAATATGGCTTATTTACCACCTCAACCACGTTTATATATATTCTGCTGAGTCG
>CM077100.1:13333536-13346774 GCA_039619505.1 Cimex hemipterus
TCGCTTGTGGAAGGGCTTATGGCGGCCCTTTAAATTGCATTGTCATAGATCTTTACGTTAAGCTTATGGATTTTACCAGAGACCGAAGCTTTTTAAGGACTCTTCATGTATCCTTCAGGCCTTGGCTCCTCTCTTTCAACAGAAGCAATCCCGCCTACAGAGGAAATGTTGCAATGTTTTTTCGTACTGGAATATTCGAGTCTACATGCTTCCGGGGTTTGCAGTGGCCAGTCAGCGGTCCTTGTATCATAAAAATCCTAGGTTTGTTAGTATATCATTTGTTTCTGCGATGGCCCTTTGTTTAAATTGTCGCATGTTGCTGATCCTGGGATGCTTTGTTTAAACTAAGGATTTATTCTTATATTTTCTTTTAATCTGGTAGTAACAGGGTTCAGAATAGTTAGATTTCCTGAAATAATCTGATTTGGACAATTTATCGGCCTCCTTGTTGCCCCGGTATCCAAACAATGGCAATTTTGTTGTCGTTCTGCGCCCTTGGTATAGTCTCTCGACCTTAATATCAATGAGATGAAGGATGTGCTTTCTGGATGTCGGAGTAGATGGTTATTATTTTGGTAATATTAAGCCTGCCCATGTTCGATAGCCTGAAAGGAAATGGCATATTGCTTATATGGGTATAGGTCGTTTCTTTACTACTATAGATACAAGCTGCTGCTCCATACTTAGTCTTAGAACCATCTATATATCAGATGTATTCTGCATTAACTGTGCTCGGTTTCTTTCAGTTTGCTCTATTATAATTGAAAATTTCTTATCACATCTGAATTTTGAGGTCATGGCGTCAAGCATCCCAAAAACCTTGTCCGTCTCAAGTTCCCTGAAGCTTTAGGGAGCACTTTTTATGCTGGTGGGATTATTGGAATGGATCAATTTATTGGTATTTGAATTTTGGCTCCAGCCTTTTCATGGATTTGTAGTGGTGATATATTCAGGATCTTCAAGGCAGCGGTGGGGTTGGTGGGTAGCAAGTCTTCGAGTAAGTAGATCCTGACCGCTCACATATAATGACTTCGTTCACCAAGCCATTCATCCATAGATCATTATCAAGTCTAACAATCTCTGTGTAAACCATGACAAAGATTTAGATTTATTCCTCAACTTGCCCACAAAGAACTATTTTGGCATCGCAATTTTCGCACTTTTTGAGCTTTTCATTGAATGTTTAACATGTGTTACTTTTTAGTGTAAAACTTAAGAAAAATAATTCACACTCGATTCTAACCATCCCCATAAAAAACATTGGGGCAAACACAATAAGTTGAAAACCTTGAAAAAAGTACGACGATACAATCCAATCGTAAGGTTTAAAAAGGTCATATTTTAATTGCTGTGAATCGTTGCCGGCGGAGATACTTAAACGAAAAATCGCTATACAATCTTACGTTACGTACAATATAGCAATATTGTGCATTAAAAAAAAGTTATTGACAATAAACCACCTTTTTTCACGATTGAGAACAGGTGAGAGCCGATAAACTCGAAATATTCGTATAAAAAAGTTTGCGGTAGCAGTAAATAACACGAAACTGTGTCGGCACTCCACAAGAGCTTGCTTAAAAATTTATAAATTCTGTCATAATTTATGTATAGTCATATAACGGAATAAAATATAATCGTGCAAATGAAAAGAATTGAAACTAACAGTTCGTTTATCCATTCCAACAGGCTAACAACAGGTAAGGAATTAAAAATATTTAAAAAAATACACTCGAGGAAAGAGCATTTATAATGAAACTTTATTTATATATTCACTCACCTCTTTTATCCTGTGTTATCACGAGTTTTGCGTCTAAAAGGTAGTAAACTACACTCTTGTAGGAACACAATACCGATGTAAATTCTGCTATCGATTTCCCAACATACTTCGTTCTTTAGTTTGAGCCTTTCGGGGTAAAATTGAAAGGCCTCCATATACAACTTATTTTTGTAAATAATTGACACAATTTCTTCCAGTGGGCGGTTGGCAAAACGTGAAATGAAGACCAGATAAAGGTCCCCTGACTGAATAAGCGGTTCTCCGATTATTTTCCTCCCAGGAGAAGGAAATTAAGTATTGATATTCATTTTCTTAGGTGCCTCCCCCCTGAAATTTTATCATTTCAGATATTTCTGGACTCGGCGCTTACTCGGCTGAAGGGATGCATGAATTTTAATTTGGCATGAACTCATTTATTCAATTTTACAAAAGGCAGAATCCATAATTAAACGACACTGTAAATTTTATTTTCGTACTGTATTGAGTGCACTTATCAATCACTTATTTCGGCTGCCTCAGGAATTGTAATATTTAATAACGAAGAGTTCCAATTATTCAGCGCAAAATAAAACGAGATATCATTAATTTATTCCTTATTATGTAAACAGCCTTTTCAACAAAAATAAAAGCCAAATTTCCTTTGATGAAAAAGTTCACCTAACCAAGCTTTATTATTGCATTCTTTTTGAAGTCTATACTATGTATTATTTATAAATCCTTTACAATTACAAAACAAACTTATGTACAAAATTAACCATCAAATATAAGTAATTTTTAAAAAATTTATAGCACTTTTTTTAAATATTTCGTAAATTTTCAGGTCAATTAGACATGACTTGATTTATTACTTCTAAAACAATAATGTTTTAGAATTAATAATATTTCTAATAAAAGAAAGTATTCATTAAGCTGTAAAATATTTAAATTATTTTTTAATCCATTTTCTTTAATTTTCTATTTCTGTTTGGTGCTAAGGGGAAAAATATACTATTAATTCTCCGAAGAAATTTGTTTAAAACTAAGTCTATTTTTAATCAAAATATTAAGATTAATTTGCAATCATTATTTAATCTTAATATTTTGGTTAAATATAGACTTAGTTTTAAACAAATTTCTTCGGAGTAATTAATAGTATATTTTTCCCCTTAGCACCAAACAGAAACAGAAAATTAAAGAAAATGGATTAAAAAATAATTTAAATATTTTACAGCTTAATGAATCCTTTCTTTAAGAAAGAACGACTTAGACTTTGCCAAGGATGACCCACAGACATAGATATTATAAGACATCTATTTGTTTAAAACTTTTGATGAGGGTGGCAGGGGGATAAGAGGCATTGCAGGCAAAATGAAAGTAATACCCTCATTCGGTTAAAATCTTAACTTACGAGGCGAACGTATCCGGTTCCTCAATTACGTTTCATTGCATACAATGTACCTCAGGTTCTAGGTCCTGTTTTATTTCTTTATACACGAGATGCCATCACGACTGCCATCCTCACTGCTTAGTTTGGTTATGAAATGAAAAGTTGAAAAGACGGAAGTTGCGCACGCGACGCATAGTTACAAACATGTCACCAAAGAATGATGTAACAAATGAAGATACTGATAAGAAGGATACTCGAAACCGAGGTTTTGTATTTCCCAAGTATAGCAGCCTATTTACTTATTGCACTTTTCCTAGTTCCTTAGTTCAGTTCAATGGTTCAGTCCTTCTTTTAAGGACGCATTGTCGTAATTCTCTTTCTGATGTCTTCTTGGTACGTAATTACGTCTCCAATGATGGTTCCTTTTTACGGGATTGTGCTTTTATAGCTGCTTGGCTGCCTGATCTTATGAAAAAAATTTTGGTCAGGTATAAATTTGTGGCACTAATATGATTTTTTAATTTCGACAAATCGACCTGTTTTAGCCATAAAAACCAAATAAACCATTATTTCTATGTAATTCATGACTTAGAAAATTGATTGACTCCAAATTCACTACATTAAAGTTGAAAAGCCAATTGTAATACAATTCCTGTTTTTACGAAGATAGCCTGACGCATTAAAATTGGACAAGTAAAAAGGAATTTCCAATTATCCGATCGTACTTAATGGATCACTAAAAATGTAGAATGTGAAGATGTGTAAAGAGACTAGCTGAAATTTATGTCCTTCAAAAGGTTTTAAAATCGATTTTTGCATAAAATTACTTCGTTCTTAATTGACAAAAGTAGCCTGTACGCCGGCTGTAAGCTGTGTTCTTCTGCCACGGCGTAATTCTATACTTTATGTACAACGTTGGCTCGAATCGTAATTCGCCACTCAATAATACACGCAGTGGAGATACATTTTTCTTCTAATTTATTTTCAGCATGAGTAGTCATTTTTACCAAAGTTAAAACTTTCGACAGCGGTTAAATGTTAACAACCGACTATCTGCCAAAGATACCCCCTCTCAAAGTGCATAAACAATTTCAAACCCATATTCCTTGTAGCCGAACTGTTTCAGGGAGAAGTGCATATTAAATATTAAAATGACACTTTCCTAGAACTGACTTTGACAAACTGGTTTTACAAGATTTGTCAGTTTTCTTGTATATCGATGATACTGGTTCGTCACTGGTCTTACATTAAATAAAGTCTAGTCATAAATGCATAACACCAAACTATTTTACAATACTTTTTATTAAAATCATTCTCATTTAAAAGAGGCAAGAAAGGCTCTCTGATTTTTTAGTAGGCGGGGAGGAATGGCATGGTTGTATTCTCAGCCCAGTTTTATTTGAACTTTTGGATTATCTTCCATTCGTTCTCGAGTTTAGTCTTCCTATCAGCGGTGAGATAAAAATTGACCTTTATCATTATGACATTGCAGTTTTGTCTGTACCTCTGTAAAGTTAGTTAAAAAGGTCTTCCTCGCACAACAACCAATTCGGTGATCATGTCCAAGGAAATGACAATCCAGAACAACAATGACCCACCTTACAATGCCACCTGAGAAACCCTACAGCATGGGGCGTACCTTTTTTCCTGAGCGTCTCCATATGAAACTTCGCCCATCCGAAGATTTGTGATCAACTCTCACCACATCTGTAATGAGAGCCCTCCTCCATTGTCTAATTTACATGTTTCCGTACAAATTGAAACATGTCCATTTTCTGAGTTGTGGTAAGAAGAGGTCGACGAGGTTACTGAGGTTACTTTCGTTGAACCATCTTCTTATAGTCCTCGAGGGAATCAAAACCTTTCAGGCTTGGCTAATCAAATTTCTTCTCTCATTCCCGTAATGCTGCGGCTTGCTTGAGCCTGAAGACGGATGAATCTATCTGTCTCGTCTGAAGACGTAGGTCGAGCCTGCCCTGGCCTTCTAATGTGAAGCCACCCTCTCTAAACCGCCGAAGATCCCTTGCTATAGTGATTTACACTCAGTTTCCTGGGGACTTCGCGATGGATGTAGCCTTCCTGTAATAACGTTATCATCCTGACACTGTCGTACCCCCTCAAACGCCATTGAAAAAAGTTTAAGAACAAGAATAAAATCAAATGAATCAACGAAGGAAAAAGATTAACTTTCAAGCGATCTTTAGGCGTAGCAAAATGGAAGGGCATTGTGGTGGCCACCTGAAGTTAACACGGTACCCGCAGGTGTCATTACCAATTCTGGCATGGTCTCGCCCTCCACTCTGCAGCCAATCACAGTAGAGCTTTTTCCCCACTGGCTTCAGACTCATCTTCTCGACGAGTTCACACCGACGTCGTCAGACTCATCTGCTCGACGAGTTCACACCGACGTCGTCAGACTCATCTGCTCGACGAGCTCTCGCCAATCATTAATGGAGCACCGACAGCGACAGCAAGAGTACTCGCAGCATTAGCCTCGAACTGGCCTTCTCAACAAAGCCGACTTGGCTACTGGCCGACTGCTGCAGAGTCAATCCACTCATGGATTACACTGTCCAGACTTCAGCCAACGGCTACTCGGTCATAGCCCACTACCAACGGCATACTCGGCCCCGGCCTCATTTATCGTTTCAACACTACAAAAAAAAACGGCCCTTTTCAGGACCTCCAAACCACCCAGTCACTAAAGGCATAATGCCACTTTTGATGCAATTTAATTAGTAGTGGAATTAATCAGTAATAAAGTAAATAAAGGAAGTAAACAAAGTATTATTTGTTGGTTGTTAGATTAAGTTAACCCCTAATTATCTTTAACTAATGTAGAAAGATAATGGATTTAAGTTTAAACTAAATAAGTTAATAGTAAGTCTAATATTGGCAAATCGTTGAAACGATAATCTCTACAAATGAAATACAATTATTTATACCATGCTTATGCGTTAACGGTGCTAGAAAACAATATTAAAATAATTAAGCCACTAAAATGCTTAGTCAGAAAACAAATATGTAATTATAATTAAGGTGGTTTTACTGAAATGTAGGTTCCATCGAAAAGTTCAACCTTTGCACAGAAAATAATCAGGTAACGGGTAGTAAGAGAATAAAAAGAGTGAAGTCACTAACGAGCCTTCAACCGGAAAACTTTGCCATCCTACAACCCTCTCTTTTCCAATCTACTTCGAAATAAACGTGGTAAAATATCATGTGCGCAAGGTCGGAAAGTCATTTTAAGCAAATTGGATTAAAAACATCCAAGAACTTGGCAATATTATCCGCTTATGTACAGAAATGCATGAAGAGGGTGAACCATTCTACTCAATTAGATACAATGTACGATTTTTCCTTTCTCCCTGTTCTTCAGAGACTTAATTCAATTAATCGCTAATTTAACTAAATTCAACAATTCCTTGTAAGTTTAACTTTTGAAAAATACCAACCATAGATTTTAGAGCATGACAGTTAATTAATCCATGATATATTTTGTAATATATCATAGTTATAGTTATTGATAAATTTCTTCCATCCCTCAGACAACTTCCATTGTTCCATACTAACAAGGGTTATGGATACAGTTTTAATTTAATTTCATCCCTCTCATATTTTTATGAAATGATAAATAGATAAATTAGATGCAATGCAGCTATTCCAGTGTTCTCTTTTTTCTGCTCTACGTCACTTTGGTGTACGTTTATGTTTCCCTTCTGTGCCAACCTTCCGTACCGTGTCAATGAAAAATATAAAAAAATACGTATCTACACAGAAGGATGTAGGTTTTTTTTTTTTTTTGGTGGGCAGAAGAAAATCGGCGAGTTTCGTCATCTTCTCATCATCAGAGGTCACAGTATCAACGTTTGGTGTGAACTTCTCGGAAATAAATTAATTGGGCCATATTTGTACTAAAATAATTTAAATTGAGCTCAGTTCCTTAATTTTTTGAGGGAGGTTTTACCAAAACTATTAGATGCTTCCTTCCAGGAATTAAGATTCTCATAATGTACTTTGATGAATAAGCAAATTATTCAAATCAACGAAACAAAGAAAATGCGTATTTTCAATTTTTTATCATAAATTTGCTATTTTTGACCAATTGAATCCGATTGCACCATTTTAATCAGCGTAAAAAATCTTTTTAAAAGCCGACAAAAAGTTTGAAAAAAGCACTTTTTTTGTTCCGTTGATTTACAATAATTTGCTTCTTCACTAAAGTAAACGTTAATTGACATTATTGTTTTCATTTTCTCATTGCTTGTTAAACTCGCATTATGAGAGCAAATCTTAATCCCTGGAAGAATCATCTAATAGTGTTGATATAACCTCTCTCAAAAAATTGAGGAATTAGCACCATTTTAATTATTTTCGTAGAAATAAATTAGTGGCCCAATTAATATATTTTTTTAGAAGTCCGCACGCAATAAACTTTACGTTACGTTTATGGTGGCGTCGGAATTAGAAGTTTAAAATTATAAGAAAAGAATATTTTTTGATTTTCGCCAAAATTTGTCCTATCGGTTTTTTTTTTTTTTTTTGGGGGGGGGTCTAAAAATCAATAGCAACTTTGTTTCTTAATAAAAATATGTCGACTTTCTTTTATTGAGCAGCAAGTCGTAGTTTGGGTTTGTAAAAGGACTTTTTGGAGAAATATAAAAAATTGGAGGTTAGGCAAAAAAACTGTTACAAGCTGTTTTTTTTTAGATGGAGTATTTTCTGAGCAAACCAGAGGTACAATAGTACACTAGTGAGTTTGTCACCCTTTATCAATTTTATGATACAAATAAAGTTAACCCAGTTTAAGACGGTTTCAAATTATTTCGCGTTAATCACATAGTAAAACTGGATAAAATAAAACGTCTAATATTTCATAAGAGTTTATCCCTCACTCCTGACTCCATGTATTGAGGGTAAATACTGCGTTAAATAATTGTCATCCTTAAAGGCCTCTATGTCATACAGTATGAAAGAAAATCCGTTCTTAATCCTTGCTGCTTATCCCTGGACAAACAAGGATATGGTAGAGGCTAACAGCCGATAAAAAAAAATTCTTTGCAAACCCCGTACTTAATAAATGAGTACTACTGAAAGAAAAGATCGCTTTTCTATATAATATTTTTATTTTTATTTTATTGTTTATTTGACTCGATTGAAATACTTATTCATGTTCAAGGAAACCCATTTATTTGAAAGTTAATTAGGATTTTTTTAACACAACATAATTTGACGAAAAGCTCCAAATTATGAAAAAATCTTATATTTCAAGACAATGGGGTTCAATTGCAGTAGTGCTATTGGGTCATGAATTCAAACTTGAATCGAATTGAATTGCAACTAACCACTTGGCCTAGTTTCTTTCAATAGCTTCAATACCTGGTTGATTCTACACAGCTGTACGTGTTTGAGAAATTCCAACCAGAAAGTTGAACATATTATTTACAACCATTTAAACTTACAAAATTCTTATCCAGTATTGACTACATGTACCAGAAGTACAGTCTAAAATAGAGTTTAGTTTGAATGCAACTAGTGTCCAAATTTTTTAAAGAATTGTTACTTGTTGAATACAAATGCTCTAAAATGAACACCTTGGTTAGTTTAATTATTCAGTGGGAGTAGTCGATATAATGATTTGTCAAAATCCTTTTCTCGTTTTGTTTTTAAAAAGGGAGAGAGATTTAATTTAAAGATGGAAAAATCATACGGTCACGTATGACCTTTGAAAGATTGTTTCATCCTTTTCCATTTATGGGTAGTTATTTGTGCGGAACTGATCACCATTTTACCTTATTGTCTCCAAATGCCGGTAAATGGTACCGGTGATCATGAACGACTAAAGGTAATGTTCCCATGCAGTCCTTATAGACGCGCAGAATCGAACCGAGTTTTTTAAGTTAAGCCAGACATAAAATGTACGCTAATGATTATAAAAATTACTTTTATTATATCTGGAGAATGAAATTTTATGAACCGAAGGATGAATATTGCACTTGTTCAATTAAATTGGCTGTTAGGTGATATAGAAAGCAACTGTGAACGCATGTTACAGCAATCTAAAGCTGAGCATCAGCAGGGCGCTGATCTTATTCTGTTTTCTGAATTAGCCTTATCAGGCTATCCGCCAAAAGATTTGCTTTTACGCAATAATTTTTATCAACACATTACTAGGCAGCTTGTTCACCTGAAAGATACTAGTCAGAATAAAGCAATCGTTGTTGGTCAGCCGTGGCAGCAAAATGGACAGTGTAATAAGGCATTATCATGTTCTCGTAGCGTCAAATAGTGGGCGTTATTTTAAGTAACAATGGCCTCATTATGAGGTTTTTGATGAGAAGCGCTACTTTCATTCTGGTCTCGGGAGGTTTGTGATCTCTACCTGCTGGTATCCCACGTTTGTTCGTTTGTTGAATTTTCCCTCAAGCTAAGATAACGTCGCGACTAGCCTCAGCTGCAGACAGAATTTAAACTAATGGGGCAAAATTATACGCACATAACTGGTGTTCCTGACTCGGTTATGTAATAAATATCTATTTCAATTATCCAGCACCCTTAACAGAAATCTGTCTACTAATTGAAAAAAAAATTAAAAACTGTTCCAATTTTATACTAATTAAGCTATTCATTTATGATTAAAAACACAAAATCAGCGATTTTCGTAGAAGCTGGTATTTAATTTGAAACAACCGAATATAGTGTATTTAATTTTGGGCTCAAATGAAAGTTGATTATATTTTTAAATATAAGGACAGTACAAAGTTTGTGGGAAAGGAGCCAAAACAACCTACACACTCGTCTAAACTAGATCAATATTAGAAACAAGAGTAATAATTTGAATTAATTCTTTAGTATACTTGTTTAAGTTCATTTAATCACAATTTGACGGATCATGACATCCATATTGTTTTATAAAGAATTTATCATATTTTATTCCAAATTGAATTGTTTTTAATTTAATAGCTCACATAGCCAACATCTTTTTAATAAAAATTGTAAAAGCCCCTTTAGCTATTTCCCAAATCGATAAGTGTTGTTTCTATTTTACCCAACCCAACGCAACGGGTGAATCGAGCTGCTAAAAGAATCAGATTTGAGATCTGAATATATTTAGTTGCAAAGCAATGAAACAAAGTAAAGTAGACATTGATGACCCAGTATAAAAGTTATAGCATTTTCCCTTCTATCTTTTCCAAAAGGGGCGAGAAAGGGATTTAAAACTATGTTTCGCTTAATGCGTTTTGAATGGCCCGGCTCAGACCAGTCTCGCATTTTCATTTGTAGGCGACCTTTGATGGATATCTTACTCTCAGAATATTTAATTAGGTTGAACACCTTGCTCTTTTATCCAACCTGTAAGCTTTTTTACCGAAATACCCCTCAAATAAACAAATTTGGGATTAAAAAGGGAAGCGTAATACTAGGTCAAGCAGTGACGACTTAATAAAATATTACAAAAAAAATTATGAGTTTTAAATAAGAATGTTTTGCTACGGCTTATGAAAATATGATCCTCAAACAAACCCAGAGAGCCTGGAGCTTCCTCACACTTCTGTAAATACGCAGTTATGATTGGAAAATTGTCAAGATTTGCCGAAACATCATGACTCCACGAATTATCAGTACAGCAGCGCATGCTTCAAGAACAACAAAAAATAATAAAAAGTTGATATATTTCAATAACTCTAACACCTTGAAGCAAGGATTTTATGTTAGCAACTTAACCCTGAGTTAAGGCGAGAAAGGTGCCATAAAGGACATGTCTGTCCGTTTAAATGACAAAGGGGTGATTCATTTTAAGTCAGTTGCTAAATACTAAGGGGATAAATTTGGCTTTTCTGGCCTAAAAATAACCAATTTTAGTATAGACAAAAAGTCTATGATTAGATTAGGCCTACCATCTCTCGGTACCGGTGATCTGACAGTAGAAGGACTATATTCCTCAGTAAACACCAATCTACCCAACTTTTGAAACAATGGAAGAAAGAAGAAAAGATGAACACTCGTTCATATATATAGCTCCGTGCTCAGTGTACTGTCACTACCCTGAGTTTTACCCTGTCTACGCGTAGTAATGGGTTTGCTAGTTTTTACGAGGATTCTTTAATCATGAGTTTATGTCTGGCACTCTAGAGTTTGTTCATTATTAGAGTTGATTTACTTTGTGTAGACCCATTCTAAGATGGAGGGATTTGATCATGTTATCGCAAATAAAATTTCTTTAATAAAAGTCCTGGCAGCCAAGATATTGTTGTTTTATTACTCTTTCCCTAGGTTATGGATGCTTTTTAGGTTTTTAGACTGATTGGCTATTTGATCTTATGAGAATGTGACCTTTTTTTGTCAGTAAATCTCTTTTAAAATCTAAAATTTTTAGAAAACCGTGGTTCGTTTCCCAAGTGAATTTTTATCAACTTTTACTGTACCAAGGCAAGAAAAGGCCCACAACAAAGGTAAATGGTTGGTGAAAATTCGAAGAAAAACTTTATTAAATCACACAAATGATAATGAACCTGAAAGGGTCTTCCTCATCCAGCATGAGATAGAAACAGACCAGTCTGCATTAATTCCATGTCTAATTTGTGCAGGACAATTCAGTCTAATTCAGGACTGAAAATAAGTAAAAGCTTGTTAGAGCTGTTTTTTTCTTGTACACAACCTGATATCGCAGGAATTTTAAATAGGTGAAAGGTTTATTATGAACTGTTTCAATGTAGACGGGTTAAATAAAGAAAATTACTGTGAATTGAGGATCACCTCACCGACAACGACCAACTTTAGTTGGTCTTATTAAGGAAACTTATTATTTTAATTGATTTATTATTTTTTCGAACCTGGAATCCGGAGATCATGGATTCAAATATCGCTCATCACGTGTGAATGTGTATCGAATGTGCGTTGTTATATTTCGCATACACTCCTCGGGGCTGAAATGACCAAGCTGTCGGATGCTCCCCCCCCCCCAAAAAAAACTATATATTTATCAGCAAAACTGATCGTCTTTTTTATAATCAAAATGCATTTATTAACATTTTTTGAGTGAAAATCATACTTTTGATTCCTTTTTAACCTCGTTAACCACCAAAGTTTGGAAAATGGTCTATTGAATCAAAAAATGTAATACAATAAAGGTAAAAACGTAATCATTACGCACTTTTATAGAACACTCCGTGCAAATTTGTTTAACATTTTTACATTTTAGAAGAAAAAAGGAGTAAAAGGATCCCGCATTATTCCCCTGTTAAAATTCAATGCCTTTTAACCATTTAAAAATACGTTTTTGCATACGTAAATGTTAAACTGTTACGATTTACAATCTGGTTTTACATTCTGGAAAGAAAACTTCTAGATAATTTAATTAATGGGTTATTTATAGAATTTCGAACAGTCAGTTTTGGGCTATTCAATAAATTTTATATTAAAGGGTGGGAAGAAGAGGGGATCATAAAAGTTTAGCATACTGGGTTACGATCGTTACAAAGACTAGAGATCCTTTTGAAATATGGCCCTCTCTCACATTGTTCGCTATTTATGGGATTTGGGGTACTTCAACAGGTTCTCCTCCAGAGAGTACCGCTACTGGTAATGTCTACATGTTTTGCCAACAACCAACGCTATATACATATATTGGTAAAATAGCTCTACACGACCGGAGCTCCAGTTTTTCAAAAATATTACGTTTGTCTGTATGCGTGCGTGCAAGAGCAAAAGACTTATTACAAACAACTTGGCATTACTAAATAACACATATATAAAAGTTTCAATTTTATAACATCTATACAATAGAGTTGTACAAATAAAACTCACAACTCGGTAAGAATTTATATTTTTTCATGCCAATTATTACGAAAAAAAGTGTATAGATTAAACCAAAAGATCAACACACTTTCCTTTTTTTTTTGTTAAGGCCGGTTAAGGTTAAGGTTAAAGTATTGGTCTTAATAAGAAGGTAAGATCAAAAGATTTGACTATATGCTGTTTTGTTAAGAACGTCTTAGTTTCCTTTCTTAAAACTGTAAAATCAAGTATTTATTATGTTCTCTCCCTCGCTCTCTCTCTCGCTCTCTCTCTCTCTCTCTCTCTCTCTCTCTCTCT
>CM077100.1:13347174-13378836 GCA_039619505.1 Cimex hemipterus
TCCCCCTTCTCTCTCTCTCCCCCTCCCTCTTTCTACCTCTTTCTCAGTATTTTTCCTCTTGCTTTCAATGTTATTAGTATCATGTATAATCCTTTCGTATGGTATGCTATATTAAATTATTTATTATACACTATAAAATAAATATAGTGCATTGCTCTAAAAAGAACTTACTGCTGCATTTACAGTTAAAAATAAATTTTTGTTCAATTGTTGCATGAAAAGCACAACAAAAAATAAATTGTTTCCAATACAACGTCAAACGACGGTTAATTGTTTTGACAAAAATGTGACTTGGATTTATAGTGTTCAGACCACCGTATTGATTGTGCTAAAATGCCTTCTGACCCTCCGGAAAAATCCGTTGTAATTAGAAGAGCATCATTCATCACAACACTTTATTATAACTCCTTTCCTTTCACCCCCTACTTTTCATGACTCGGCAGGAAAAGGATTATGTGCCTTTTGACTTTCACTGGCTTGCAAATAAAGCAAATTGAATTAATTTGTTTGTTGTTTTTTTTTGTTTTTTTCATGAAAAATCTAATTCTTAAGTTTTAGTTCATTGAGTCATACGTAGTGTAAGGCTCAGTATTTTTCTCGAAAACAGTTACATGAAGTCATCTCAGGCCACATTAATGTATTATGTATGTATGTAATAATGTTTTGCATACACATTATGTACTCAAACTGTTTGTTAATTAACTTTCTTCGTTAAACATATGAAAATTAAAGGATTCCTTTTTAACAATGTCAGTTTGGATTTGTTAAAATGTATCTTCTTTTTTGTATTCCCCCAAAGAAATTTTTTCCATGTAGCACTTAAACTTTCGCGTATGTTGCCGACCTTTGCCAATGGATTTCCTGAAATATTCGTTTCTTATATGAAGTAAAGAATTCTTCTCAGGGAAATGGTATCAAGATCTACTTGATCAACAATTTTACCAGGTCGTTTCCTTGCTATTGTAGGGCCGTTGTGAAGGACATTGTTGCCTCTTATTGGTACATTAGTGGAATATGTTCGGACAAAAGTAGAGGGGAATGATGAAGCCGATGCCCTTGAAAGATAGGTCGTGAGTGTGCCCTTTGTGGCATAGGGATCTACACTATCAATGTGTAATTCATATCTTAGATATTAAAGCATGGTGGAAATGAGGGAACAATACAATCACCACTGGATGCAGACAATCCAGAAATCTCAATCGTCAAGAATCAGATTACACGACATTTAAAAAATGGTGAAAAGGAGGGAAAATTCAAAAGGTGCGGTTGAGCTGGGAGGTTAGTGCCCGAGGGGATGGAAGTCACCGTAGCTTAAGTGGTAGAGTGGTGGTGTATCAAACCAAAAGTCGTGGGTTCGAATCCCGCTCGTGACACTGGCTTTTTTATATCAACTTAAAACCTTAATTAATTGTATGATATAAGTGGTCAAGCGGACCACGAAAAATAGTGAACTATTTGAAAAAAGTAGAATATAACAAAGCAAGCAGGAAAACACTCAAATCTTAACAGGGCACGGTAAACTGAACGGGAATTCGAGAAAGATAATAAACCAGTAAGATACATGCAGATTCTTCAAACAAGCCGATAATAAAAGACTGTTACCTATCATAAGGTATTGCTTTGGGATGTACAATATAACCATAGAACAAATACAACCAATTAAAACTGGGCCTAATAATTATATTCTGAGGAGTGCTATGGGTACTGAATGAGATGCAATAGCCCTCAAATGGCACATTAGACCGAATTACTCTGAACTTTCACATCTTCAATCATCTTACTGGAGCATGTCCTGTATATGTCAGTTATAAACTTAAATTACTTTGTGTTGTGTAGGATGTCCTACTCCTAATTCCTTTCTCCAATTGGGTTGTTTTTGCAAATAGCTTTGCTTTTTCCTTGCTTCATGCATAGTTGACCCTCCCAGGATTGCCAAGATTACAGTTCTTTTTTAATATGGCTATAGTTTATTCCACAAAATAGACTCTTTGTCCTGAGGCTCCCTTTGTAGCAACATATTAGCTGCTTCGTTGCCTGAAATCCCCTAATGTCGAATGGTTTTTCATAGTACGGTATTTTGTCAAGGATAATTTTAGTGATGTTAGTTATTTTAACTTTTCTACTGTCCAATGAATCCTCAATCACTGCCATCAATGATCAATACATAAGTATAGGCAGCTTGAATATAAATTCCAGTTTAAATAGCCCCAGTTATTATTAAGGATGTTCTTCTTTGGACTTCTTGTAGAATTTTTTCTTCATTTTGTTGTTCAATTTTTGTCTATCATATTAATTTGCATAATTGATCAACGGTCTGGCAATCATAAGGTGATTTTATGTTTCTTTGTCTGAGTAACTGTAATTTCGAAATTTGAATTAAAATAAAATTTGCTTCTTATACTTACGTATACCTTTTAGTCAATAATAAAGTCATTTACTGACAAGAAATGTGTTCTAATTGTGATGCACTATACACCTGGTTATGCAAAAAATTATAAAAACTATTTAAGACATGTTCAATGCATTTAGTAACATTTTTGTTCTATTTCAGGTTTCTTGGGTTCGACATCGTGATATACACATACTCACTGTGTCAACATACACATACACCTCTGATCAAAGATTCATGGCTTTGCATCACCCATTAGATGATGACTGGACACTTCAAATCAAATGGGTACAAAAACGTGATGCTGGAGTTTATGAGTGTCAAATTAGCACTCTCCCCGTTCAAGGATATTTCATAAATCTTAACATTGTGGGTAAGCAGGAAACACATTAATAATATTATTAAATTGCATAATTTATTTTCAAATATTCCTTCACTTTTTGAGCTATACATAGTCCTGACACATTCACACATTTAAACAATGAAGCTAGATCATCCTGTTTTTTTTCCTATGTATGCTGTATAGAAAATAACGCAATTAATTTAAAAAAAATAAAAAATAAAAAAAGATGATAAGAGCCCTTAGAATAATAATAATTTACATTTTATTAAATTATTTTAAATTTTAGCCTTTTCCTACCCAAGCATAATAATTTTGCATTTCGAAATATTACTGTAAAATAAATTTGTAATATTTATTGCAGTAATTACAACAAAAACCAAGAGCTTAATGCACACATGTTACGAGCCCCCAAAAAAGAACTTCGAATATTAAACCATTAAAAGCCACAAGACTTTGTGGGAACATTAATTTTAATTTAAATAACTTTTATCAATTGGCAAGTTCTTTTGTGAAATAGCTGATACAAATAAAATTTCTCTTCTTCTCCTTTTGTTTTGTTTGAATCCTTTCTGCAATGGAGGATTCTATGTTTGTTTTGTTATCCCAAGTATAGATTTGGGGCCTATGTATAGTCTTGCAGATGCTCCTCTGGCCGGTGTGTCTGCTTTTTCGTTACCCAAAATTCCAATTCAAAAATTGTGCCCTGAATTTTAATGTGATTTTTTTACATACTAATGCTGCTTGAATATGAGGGTTTTTTGCCAGTGTACGCCTTTTAAGATTTTCCAGGGCACAAACTTTGATGACGTATATTTCTGCTTGAAACACTCAAGTGCCTAATGAGTATGATTGCTTGCTGCATATCTTGTACACAAAACAACCGATTCAGTACCTTCATTTGTTTTGGATACATCTGTATACCATATGGTTGGGGAATATACCATAACATTGTATCTGATGCTCTCCTGAGTTCTCCCTCTCCTTTATAGTCTGTTCAGACTTTGTAGGATGTTGTAAAGAATATTTCCAGGACCGTATTACCAGCCCCCATTTCTGAGAATGGGTATCTCATTTTATTAATTATAATTGTGGGACCAAATTGTTTGGTTCCTATCAAATTTGGTTGTTTTTAGAACCTAAATGAGCTTTTCCTAGCATCGTATAAATGTTTCCAGCAGACAGTTTACCAAAGTTTTTTGTACACTTGTAGGGGTTGTTCTCATTCCCCCTGTGATAAATAGATTTGATAATCTTTGTACGCTGCCTAGTGATGGAATAGCTACTTTTTTAGCTTTGTTCCACCAGACTAATGATCCGAAGCTATTTTGGGTCTTATTATTGCTGTGTATAGCCAATGGGCCATTTTTGGTTTTAATCCCCAAGATTTGCCTAGACTTCTTCTTGTGGTCGTTAGCAATATTTTACTTTTTGCTATGGTATGCTGCAGGTGAGGGTTCCAGATTAACTTCTTTTCAGAGATCCTGGGTATTTAATCTCATTTTTTTAACTGCAGCATTTCATTATAGAAATGTAGACCTTGTAGAGAATTTTCTTTTCTGATAGGCATGTTTATATTTATGAAGGTGTTTTTCTTTTAGAAAGCTATCCCCTCTTACATGTTTTTCGACTAGCCTTTGAATGTTTTCAGTAGAAAAGATGTCAGACCAATGAGTCTATATGATTTTATATCTGTGCATTTTTTTATAAGTAATAAGGCATGTGGATCAAGGCTGTCATCATGTCTGCCTTGACTCCTTCCTTTATGTAGTTTAGTTTAATTTCTATTTAGTCCCTGGAACAGAGCAATTATGTGATTAGACATTGTAGTTCATTTTTAAATGAAATCCATGTTCTTACATTTTGTTGCCTGTGGTCATATATGATTTTTCTTCCCTTATCTCCCAGCCCAGCTACTTTACCTTTTACTAGCCAGGGTTCCTGGATAAGGACTACATCAATGTTTTTTTCCTTTTAGTATTGCATCCTTACTGTGCTGGAAGTTTGCTTGAAGCACCCTCAGCATCAGTCTTTGCTGTTTTTGCGATGTCCCTTAGGGTTATCATTTTGCAAAGCCAAGTTAAATTTTTAAGGTGGCTTTGCTTAAGCCTTGATTATAAAATGAGCAAAAAGAATATTTTTTTTAAATTTTATAGATTAATGTTGATAAATGTCTGAACATGGCCGGATTAATTTTTGTCACAATTCACTTAAATTAACTTTTCTAAACTTGTATTTCATTTATTAACAATTTATGTTGGCGTATTGCAGAACCTGAAACATCGACATCAACGACTGACTTTCCAGTTGATCGTTTCATTTATCAGAGAATGTATATGGATCACATGTATAAAGGTGTTGATAGTATAAGAAAAGCTAATATTTTTTTGAAATTTTTGTCAATAAAATCCCTAATTTTGTTTTGCCAAGCTAATAAAAATTAAACTTGCTTTCTTAAAAATTAAATGTTATAATTTACTAATAATATAACAATAGTAGTAGTTCATGAGTCCTACAACAAAACCTAATAATTTGGCCAGCTCCTAAAAATTAAAATGTAAAGATATGTTGTTTTTTTACAACATAGCATAATAATCTTGCTCAATCTTAAAAATTAACATGTTTATATAAGGTGCAAAGTTTAGGCACAGATAAACAACTAAGGTCACCCCTCCGCAAATTGTTGCTTCTTCTTTCTGACCTTCACACATTTTTTTTTTTTTTTTTTTTTTTAGCTATGTAGCCATTTCAGTGACTCATTCTGGTTACAGACTGTCTGATTTTTATAATATAAAACATATTATATGTAGTGATTGGTATCCTAAAATGCTAATCTATTATTGGTTCCTTAGGTGACTAATAACAATAGTAGTTAAATATTTTTATCTAAGGTCTTGGTTGAGATGATATGGATTAATAAAAATAGTTATTATTTGAGTCCTAAATAATCCTAAAAATTAACATGTGCAAATATGTTGTTTTGTTTTTGTTTTTGTAATGCTGATAACCAAATTTACATAATTTGTTACCAAAATCTATGATTTTTTCCTTATATTTCAGTTCCTACTGCTTCAATAGTTGGAGGACCAGACATTTATGTAAATTATGGAAGTACCATAAATTTAACTTGCACCATTAGGCACAGTCCAGAACCTCCAGCGTACATATTTTGGTATTACAGTAAAGAAGATGATAACACATCGACGAACGCACCATCCACCAAAGGACCAGTAAGGGTAAGAAAAAGTTTTTCTATCCATTATGTACAATTCATATTGTGTTGATTAATTTATTTATATAGGCTCAAATGCCCCCGTGCAGTTTGAAACTTTCACTTACTCATTTGTAATACATTTTTTTCCTATTTACATATCACTCAAGAATGGAAGTTGAGTACCTAACATTTAACATCTATTCACTAGCAAATTAATAAAGTTAATAGAAATATTTGAGGTGGGTGAGTATATCAATTCATTTTTTGGAAAAGATGGTTCTACTCACAAACTGATTTTAACAGCTATCCAGATTTCGAGCATCAAATGCTTATCATCAAGCTGAAATGTACAAACAGGTCTCTCAACATGACTAGTCACATAGACATTGTTGTTTTACAAATGCATTGTTGTTTTAATTGATAAAATGTTTTATGCTATTTATTGCATTGTTTTATTGAATTACAGTTTCTTACTAGTTTTAGGATCATTTGAATGCTTTTTCATTGAGGAATTGGGCTAATAATTGAGGCGGTAATCTGAAGGAACAAGGTTATGTATTACAACTCCTATATAATGTTCGAATCTTGGTGCAAATTTGAAATTTACGAGATAGTCAAGTACTCCAACCTCAACTGGGAAGCGGGATTTGTACTCCCCAGGCATTGCGGCCTTCTGGTCTATTTTGCCTTCTTTGTTCCCCTATTCAATGCATATGACTTATCCTTCTTCTCACGAGTATTAGGTCATTGATTGTTGCTGCAACAACTGCTTTCATTCTGTATGTTTTTCTTGCATTATAGATAATATCTCCATTGTGCCTTGCTTTGCATTCAAAGATTGTATGGGCGGGTGGCCATTTCGTCCTCCTCATTACATAATCTGCAAATGGGATTATCATTATGTAGGGAGTACGGACATCCATAGTCCACCCATTTAATTCAGAAATGATTAAATTAACTAAAAAATGGTCTTGTACAAACCCCAAGTTAATTTTGGCTAGGAATCACATGGTGGTAACAGTTTTAACAGAACTTTCTCATCAAGGTGAGAAATCACATTCAATTTGTTATTTTAATTAAGAATCCTGTATTTTTATTGTACAATTCAGTTCTAGAACTTATTTTATACCATTTTTTCTAAATGGAAAATTTTGATAGGATCAACCATTTCTGAGTTATGCCTGAAAGAGGCATGAGGTGAGCATGCTTTTTGTAGCAACAAGATAGCCCTCCCCATATATTTTAAAAACGATTAACTTTAGCAAAAAAAGGAAGCTAATCATTTCCAAATTAAATTGGTGGACCATAGAAGTTGACACGCCTTGTTTTTGCCCATGTTATGTAGATGTTTTCTCAGATGCCAATGACTAGTTAATATCCCTATACATCCTTTGAGTCTGGCCTTCTCCAATTGTGGTAGTGAGTTTGCCACTTTTGGTGAGGGTTTTTTTAGCGTAAGTTTACAGTGTCTAGTGCTGCTAGAGTTCCTCTTCTCCTTTTGTTTTATTTGGATCCATTCTGCGATGGAGGTTTCTGTATTTGTTTTCGTTATCCCAAGTATAGATTCAGTGCCTATGTATGGTCTTGCAAAACTCCTCTGGCCAGCGTGTCTGCATTTTTATTACCCAAAATTCCTTTGTGCCCTGGCACCAAAGATATCATCAGGTTGTTGTGTTCCCCAGGTTTTGTTTCACATTTTTATTTATATAAATAAACTTACTATTGTAATTTGTAGGTTGTGAGCTATGATTCTGAAAGAGGTGGAGTGAGTATTATAACTGACAAAGGTGATGTCACTACCAGTCGCCTTTTGATTACCAATGCCCTACCAACAGATGAAGGCCGTTATTCCTGTAGTCCGTCTAATGCTGATATGGCCACAGTTAGAGTTCATGTGCTTTCAGGTAATATTTCAAACAATACATTCACAAATTATAAAATAATAAATAAAAGTTTTTTTTAATATTTTTTTTATGAATTTTGACATGTAAAAAGTATAGTATATTGATAATTTGACTCAATGTATGAACTTCACATAGAAAATACAAATTATAATTCGATTGTTATGTTCATATTTCTAGGGGAGAGTCCTGCTGCAATGCAAACAGGAGCATCGCAATGGTTAAAATGCCATCACGCATTGACATTATTTATTGCAATAACATCGACGTGGACTAATATTATAAGAGTAATTCGACTATAATTATTTGGGCTAATTGATAAATAATATAGTTTTAATATTTTGTAAATTATTTTAACTGGCTAAGGACATTCACTTTACCCATATTATATGCCATTAAGGTTCACAAATTTTCTATTTTCTAAATTCTTCGAATTCCAAAAAACATGTTTGTTTATGACAATTAGTAATGAAGTTTTATTGCAGCTGATTTAATTAATGCGTTATTGAGAAATAAAATTACAATTTGGTGCATTTATATAAACAAACATAAAACCACTTCAAAACTGTTTCACTTCATTATTATTAGTAGTATTTTGTTATTTAATTTAGTTTGAGAGATGGTTCACCTCAAACAAGTCCTTGGAGTGCAAATATAACTTTTAACTTTTGAAGACATATTATTAATATGGTGAATGTGACTGACATGCTTATGTGAACAAAATATTTAATATAACATTATATTTATATATGTTCAAGATGAAGAATAAGCTGAAAAAAGAAATTATTGTTACTTCTTACAATTAGTGTTATTGTTAAATATACTCATGAATTAAGTGTAATTGTTAGACTACTTAAGATGATTTTATGAAAGCTGAATCACAAAATTAACAAGTGATATCATGTTGTAATCATTTTATTCATTTTACTTTATAATCATATAATTAAATATTTCTATCAGTATTATTAATGACTTGTAAATAATAAATGTTGTGACCTTAATGGCATTAATAAAAAATATATGTAACAAAATTGATGTTCTACATATGGGGATGATTTAGCAATATTTGTTTGGCTCTTTGATGAAATGTTTGGTTTTATATTTATACAAAACGATTCTTATAACGATAAAAGTTAAACCCAAGCCATTACTAAAGTACTATTCTACATATTTAATAACTATCTATTTGTTGAATGTGTCAAAGGGTGTTTACAATTTAGCCAAAAACGAAAAAAGAAGAATCAAATTCTAGCTCTAACATGAATTCTGAAATATGTATGTTATATTTTTTTATCTAGGTCTTCACATTAAAACAGCAAATCCTTTTTAATCATTGAACAACTCGATAAATTATTTTTATTCAATAACTATTGATTCGTGTAAATTACATGATTATACAAATTCAGAGAGTTGTAAATTTTGCTATTACTCCAAACGCTTACAATGTTAAATGCATAGATAATATGTCAAGTATTGATTAATCTAGAATAAAAATAAATATGTTCTTTAAGTGTAAAATATATTTTCATTTCATTACAAAAATATATTTTTCAATTCTCATGTCCCCATTTTTCTCACTGATTGCTTTTAAATATTTGTCAAAAGTTATACAAAATAACTTTTTTCTTATAATTAAAACTGAGAAATTTGGTGCTGTTTTTATGTGACCCAGATGTAACTGTAGTATTAAATTACTAATGTTCATCCATTTTATTTCATCAATTTTTTCTAATGAGATCTCTCTTATTCTATCTTTACCAGGATAGTTTGACATTATGACACAATTTATAAATTATATTTTCACCTTATTTGAGGTTGTCATTTCCAATAGAATTTTATCTATGCAAAGGTTGAGTAATATCGCAGTATGACAAAATTTCCCTCGAACTAACCATTTTGAATTCTTATTTAGAAAAATCTAAGAGTACACAGGGTCCGAGATGTGTTAAATGTTCATTGAATGAATATACTTGCTATGTAAATATATTTTAATTGTTTACCCATTTTTAATGTTACATATACATGTGTATATATGTATACACACTATATATAATTCTTAAGTGAAAGAATATTTAAATGTCCATGTAAGTTTGTTTGATTTGAGTAGAATATACATAGTAGTACATTAGATCATCTAAATATTCAAAAAACATGAATCCAAAGTATTTATGGAGACATAAGGGGAGACATTGAATCTTTCTGTGTACTGGAGCAATTTCAGTTATTATATCTCTTAATTTTATTACATTAAAAAAAAAAGTTAGGTTTGGAAAAATTTTATCACACTATTTCATTCCATACTTATACACATACATATTTTTTCAACACACATACGTTTTGTCTAACATATTTGAACAAAGATAGAATATGTAAAAAAAAGTAATTTTTTTACAAAGTCCACTTTTTTTATTATGAAAATGAATTGAAAATATGCTCTCTAGGAAGAGTGTAAGTAAGTATATGTGTAGTTACAGAAAGCATTAATTTTTGTAGTACATAATGTTAGGTAAAAATTTGATTTCACAGTGAATAAACTAGAATGTGGCTGTTGTAAATATGACTTAACAAATGGTGTCAGTATTTTTTCTGTTTTCATACTTCATTTAATCCTATATCATCAATTCATCAAAAAATTATGTACACATACATATATTATAAGGTTATTTAATTGGTGTAATTAATTTCTTTCACTGTAGTAGAAATAGTACATCATTTTCAATAATATGCTGAAAACTGTCTGTAATTTACTCTTTATAGATTAATATACCATATGTATTGTATTCATTAGTGTGCAAATAAATATAACAATTTTTGTATTTGATAAAAAAAAATAATAACTTTAATTTGTAAGGCTTCACAATCCTTGTTGGTCACGTGTGTCATTTTTGTGATGTAAGTTGGTCCTCTGTTGATCCACATAAAAAAGTGTCATAGGTAAATATTTTATTTAGAAGGTGAACAATAAATGCCCAAGATCAAGAAACAAAGTAAATAACAAAGAGGCCATAGAAAAACCTAATTGTTGTGATAGAATAGAAATTTTTTTCTGTCCCCTGAATATAATAAACTGTCAAATAAATGTAATCCCATTCCATAACTGTTTTAATTAAATAAAGAAAGGCATGTCATTATCTTTATGAAATGTATTGTTATTAGTTTTAATATGATATTTGTACATGGTTGTAAATAATTAAATGTAAATAAACACACATGCAAATAATCTCAATCTTCACTATTTTTCATTAATCCTCTATAGCAATTCCTGTACTAATGTATCATGAGTTTTCAAGGCAGTAGTACTGCCTATTTTGTAGTAAAACTAAATATGGTTCCAAAAGTAATTTTTGAAGTAGACTCTGCTGGTGCTATTACAATTTTAATAAGTTAGCTTGTTAATCTGGTGATCAACTGATTTTTCGAATGTAATGCTCTGTTTTCCATTCTAAAAATAATGACACCAGAAATTCGAAAATGCATTGATCCCTTCTGGAGAAATTGATGATGTTTTCCTTTAGAACTCAATTGATCATGTAACTGGTTAAAAAAAAGAGACAAATGAAAATGTAATTGTATAAAATATGAAAATTTAATTTGTGCCAAACTTGATATCTAAATTTTTAGAATAAATCAGATTTTTTTTTCACACATTTCGAAACCAGATTAAAAAGTTGGATAAACTCTAGGGGCATTTGGCCCAGTAAACTTATGCTAAAAACAACCCTCACCAAGACTGCCAAACTCACTGCTGCAATTGAAGAGGGCTAGTCTCAAGGGACCAATAGGACTTATAAACCAGTCACTGGCATCTACAAAACATGGGCATAATCAATGAAGATCCGTGCAAATTATGCAATGAGGAGGAAGAAACACATCACCTTCAAATACTGTTACAGCTTCCTTACTGCAGCTGCACGTACGTTGGCGGTAGCTCAGTGGAGAAGGGGGGGGGACGTGTTTAAGGGAGAGACAAGTGATGGTGGGTGAGGAGGTGAAAGTTTATATACAGGTGTTATGTTGAGCGCCACGGTATTTTTGGGGAAGGGTAAATACCGAAACCAGGGGATAAAAGGAAAAGAAGAGTTGGACAATAGGACGAAGGGAAAGGGGGTGGGTAGCGATACAGCGCTTCTGGTTCTCGTCTTCCTGATAATGCTTCCAACCAGGATGATGGGAGCCAAATAATGAAGTCTTCCAGCTTCTATCTGAGTTACTTCATTAAGATAAGCAAGATGCCTTAAAGTAATACCTTACTTAGGCCTTAAAACTACGATAAAAAAAATGAATCTTAATTATAACCATTCTATTTTCAAGTACAAACAAATCTTTCTCAAATAAAAGCCATCAAAGGCCAGAACTTATACTTAATGTCACTAGTCCGGGATTATCAGGCCTCGTAAGAATACAAAGTAAAGGCTCAATGGAGACAACCTAGGAAACAAAAACAAGTAAAAAAAAATAAAAATACAAAACAAATTAAATTGTAGCAGCAACAGTCAATGACCTCCATTTGTAGATTATGCAATGAAGAGGAAGACACCTACATCATCTTTGAATGCAAAGCAATGGCTTAATGGAGACAACTTAACATACAAAAAATAAGTTAATACAAAAGGAATGAAATTGTGGCAGCAATAGTCAATGACCTTCATTTGTAGGTTATGCAATGAGAAGGAAGAAACAGCCCCCCTATCATCTATGAATGTGTCTTCACAGGAGCATATTTCAAAATGAATCCGAATATGGAGGTAGGCGTGTACACTCAGTGCTTAGGTAACCACACTTTCCATGGGTAAGTACTTGGCCTGAGGTGTGCCAACAATGTGAGGGACTATTTTCTTGTAGCTATGCCATTATCAGCGCTTTTCCAAATTTGTTGAGATTGTTTCTCTCACTCCAATGCTTTCTTGATTGCCATCAGCTCAGCTTGATTATTAGAGCAAATTTCAGCCGGAATATTTTTTTTGTACAGTGTTTCCTTCTATGTAGTGAGCATTCAACTCTCGAATTCCAATTCTGTCAGTATATATTTCATACAAATTGTACTTCAGGAGGTTGTTTTATCTTAGGCACTAATCCTGGATGAATTCATTCTGCTTTTGGAACAGCTGCTCCATCCCAATATGATGATACTGATGCTATGATATTATAAAAAAAGATTCATATTCTAGGTTCTTTTATGTTAAAGCAAGAGATGTAAATAAACTGGAGTCACATTTGCAATAACGTATGCAGCTTCAAATGATATCATTTGAGTCCTACAGCCTTTAAGTCTTCTCAAGTATATTAATCTCTAATAAAGTTTGCCTATTGTATCCAGTTTTCAGAGCTTCTACGCAGGGACAGCACACAACATAAGCAGAAATACAGCTCCATTCTATATAATCTTCCCCACCTCTAAGTTCTGCTGTTCTAAAAAGGCAGTGAAATTTTTAGGTGCATTTTTTTATATATTCTACATGGAAATTCTGATTGAATTGTTCATCAAAACGCACTACAAGTTATTTCAATTTGTATAATTTTTCAATTGTTTATAGTTTAAGTAGACCACCACCCTTCTACTTGTTCTATTTTTCCTGATCAATAAGACTTTGGGCTGGGCTGAGGGGTGCCTCCCCGGACTCTGAGGTCAAGGAACCTCCAGCGAGCTGAGTGGAGGTGTCAATGGTGACTAGACACCGACCCCTCCTTGATAAAGCCCTGTGCGTAATTTTAAGATCAAAAGGATCAGTTGCGAGAGATCCGTGGGCTTCCATTCTTTCCAGGCCTGGGGCTGCCACTGCGCCGTGGTCTGCGGGGGCCTCGCTCTAGGGGTGGCCGGGCTGCGCCGTCAACTTGCAATGACTCAAGGCTTAATAACCGATAAGGTTGCAGCCTTCAATTTATAGAAAAAAAAAATAAAAGACTTTGGATATTGAGGGGTTGAACCTCATTTTATTTACAGGTCATTATGAAGGGTAGTATTTGAAACATAGTGAGGACCGTTAACAATGTTCTGATGGCTTTAGATGTCAGAAGGTTTACTGGTGCCACATAGTTCTAAGTCCATATGTCCAAAATGATTTCAGTAGTGTCTTGTAAAACAACTTTGTTTTAAAATGTGATGATGTTCTTCATATTAATGTGTATACTAGTCCACAGTGTCTGTTTAATTCATGACTTTTAGTTTACTTCTGTTGGTTCCAGGTTAGACATTGTGATATAATCCAATGAAGAGTATACAGTTAATTTTTGGGGATAGGAATACAGGAAGATCTGCGATCTGCTAATTACAGTTATTTTATTATATAGTACGGTGGGCGGTCTAGAAGAGGATTTGGCCTGGTGGAAGTGGCAGTTGTCAGTGAAGTCCTTATCTTTTTATCTAGGGAAGAGTGAACATGGGAAAGTTTTGGGAATGAATAGATTTGGGGATAATCAGTGTTACGGATATTTACAGCAGGATCAGAATCACAGAGGATAGAACACCTGTGTTATTGGCAAAGAAAGCAAGGAAGATGGAGGTGTAGTCAGGATATGTTAGGTGTATATGAGGTTCAGGATAGAACCAAATAAAGATGAATTCATTTCTTATGCAAAGAATGGGCATTTTCAGAACATTCATTTATCTATAAAAAAAAGGATGGAACTATAAAATATTTATAATGACTGAATTTATGCAAGGATTAATTTTGTTGCTTACTATTAAAACTATAACAATTATTAATATTATTGTAAATATAAATACATTTTTATTATTTATATATGTATCTATATGCATTTATGATTTAACATAATTATAGTAAACTTCGGGCAGACAGTGACACGATAGTTTTTGGCCTAATTACAAACATTTATTTCCTACTATAAAATTAATTGTACAAACCGTAGCTACATACATTAGAAGTATATCGCAATATCTGGAAAAATGGAAAAAGTAATACATCTATGACTGTAAATCCTACAGCATTGGACAGATACCATTTTGAAAAACACAACTTTGATTTTGACAAAATACAAATACTAAACACTGAAAAAAATAAATACAAACACAAATTTCTAGAAATGGTTTCTTTAACAGAGACACTCACAGCATTACTTACAGAACAGATACATGTCAATTGGTTAAGGATTTTTTAATTTCTATTTAATGTTAATTTTATTATTTATTATTATTTTTAACTCCAAGCTTACATGTCTACTCAAGCCTCGATTTTCTTCAACGCCTCAGTTTTTTTACTCCACAGAAAACTAGAGTTGTCCTTATTAAATCCCTAATAATTCCTTTATTATCTTACTGTAGTGATATTTTTTTCACTTTCCTTAGACTCTCAACTTACTTAGTAAAACCACCTATGATCAAAAAATTTACCAGATTTTCCATGTTTCCACCCTGTCACAATCATATGAAAACCGCAGAATACAAATTCACTTGTCACAACAATTTCAGAAGAAACAAATATGACATTGCTATAACAGCACCTCACTTTATGAGAGGATTTTTTTTTTTTTTTTTGCTTCACTGGCCCTAAGATGGCATTTGCCATGCTACATTACGTGAGGATGAAATACTTGGTTAAAAATTTATATTTACATCTGTATTGTATTCTTTCCAATCAACTCAGGCCCGAAAAAAGGTTGAAACATTGCCAAAAAACTGAAAAAGGTGTTTTTTTTAAATACTTTATTCCAGACCACTCGTCACTTCTACAAACCATAAACAACTATGAATAATTTTTAATTTAATTTCATAATTGAAAAAATTATTTAGAATGAGTACGGATAGAATTGTGAGCTTTGCAATGATAGTTTTTTCCACTAAGGAAAATATGTTCCCTGTTCCCCCCCCCCTTTCTTTTGTTCTGCTAACTAAGTCCTCCATGTAGGGCTTTCGAACGTCAACAGAGGCCAGGCTGTGTACATTCAGCTATCATATCATTCAACAAAATCTCAATAACATCCGTAATATTTATTTGCTATTTGGACGAATTGCTTCCTTTCTATCCCTTAATACCAAAAGGTGAAATTCAAATCAAGGACAATTTAAGCACACATTTAAATATGAAAACCTGCTTATTTTTTCTTCCTTCATTTCTCATAGTGATAAGCAAAACGCGTAACCCATTATTGTCATTACTCTGATCTATATTCAATAAAAGAAAACCTCTTCAAAGATCAAATGGAAGTTCTAAACTTTTAAAGTTATTATAAATTTGACTTTGGATTGACTACAACAGCGATACGGTTTATTTGTAACACAACACTTTGTTAAGTAGGCTAGTCTGATTGTACGTACATTATTTTAATGTCCGTTTATGTAAAATACCTGGAAATTTGATGTCTTTACTTATCGTTCTTCTTTTGTCTTATTTGTGTTTTGATTTTTTTTTTTTTTTTTTGGTCTTTGATGTGTTTTATGTACTTCATGTTTCGCTGGTGACTATCAAATTTAATCTGATGTCATATATTACAGCGCTACTATTTAGCAGACAGATGTTACACGTAGCCTCTTGTTTCATTGTTGTAGGTATTTGTCTGTTTTAATGTTATCATCTTTCAAAATTCGTTGTCTAACTCGACATAATTTTTGTCAAAGTTTGTGCAGTTCAAAACGCCCATAGAAAATCCACGTGATCGGCTTTAATGTTTTCCATAATTACAAAACTTTGTTTTGTTTAACTTTGAAAAAATCCAGATTAAATTTGTTTGTTGTGCTATTTTGATTTCTTTGCGTAAAGTCGGTGTTTTCTGCTTAGTTAGCTATCATCGTAATTTGAAAGAATGAGGGATTTGAGGGGGGTTGATCCATGATCTCGGTTCGTTTTTGAAATGAATTTTGTAAGACTATTTTTGCAAACAATAAGTAAATAATTTTACTTTATTGTGATTTTTGTTAGATTTAAAGCAGTTTGTTTATTCTTATAAACGCATAAATTAGTTGAAATTTGGTCTGGCTGTCGTGCGGCAAAGCGGTTTAAATTGCAAAACGCACGAAATAAGTCTGACAGACAAGCAGACCACACGGAAAAATCTTGCAGTCTCATCCTCTATAATGTGGCCAATAAATTATCTCCTTTGTATTCTTCAGGTACCTATTTAAATTATACAAATACATATAATTTATGAACATGAATTTATACAATGATGTACACAATACAATACAAATACTGAGTACAATTTAAAAACTTTAGGTTTAATAAAAGTATTTGTACCCACTCAAAGTGTGGGTTTTCTGTGTTGATGTGCCACTGTTCTGTGTCGTGTTCAGAGTGAAATATTAATGTTTTTTATGTACATTTGATTTTGAATGAGGGGGAAGGAAGTAGAGTAGCAGAAATTCCTTTTTGAGGAATTACAAATCCCAGGTCCTGAAAATGGACTCAATAAAGATCGAAACGTTGTCACGATAAAAAATGTTTTTCTAATTCTATATTACACCAGACCGCATCTCACGATCTCTAATAATCATTAATTAACGACCACTAAATACTAAACATTTGCTTTTTATGTAGACATTGTGCATACTTATTTCCTTCTATACAACAAAACAGTTCGGCTAGATAACGGTCTACGTTACATTTTTAATCTACCTCTTTGCACAATCGATGTTTTCTTTCACAAGTTCTACGGGTACCTGAAGAATACAAAAGAAATCATTTATTGGCCACATTATGCAGCAATGAACTATATTGACTTCGATTTATAATAGTCTTCTAACTAAGGGTATAATTAGCAGGTACGATGACTACATAAAATACAGATGTGTAAAATTATTCAGAAATCGTGGGATGCGGTCTGGTGTGATGTAGGTTTCAGAAAAACATTTTCTTTATCGTGCCAACGCTTAGATCTTTATTGAGACCATCCACGGGGCTTGGGATTTATAAATCTTCTTAGAAAAATGAATTTCTGCTACCCTACTTCCCTCCCCCTCCTTTAAAATTAAACATACATTAGCAAACAACATTAATAACTCACTTTCAACACGACACACAACAGTGGGACATCTCCAAAGAAAACATACATTTTGAGTGAGTAGAAATACTTTGATTAAACAATTAATTAAGGTGTTTAGGTTGAGATAAATAATTAATTGGTTAAGAGGCCAACGAAAACTAGTAAATTTAACTTTGATTAAACCTAAAATTTTTATATCGTGTACAATTATGTATTTATGGGCACTCTCATCACGACACGCAAGAATGGCACAAGTACACAGAAGACAAACACTTTGAGCTCTGAAGATGATCTCACTAAAGATCGAAACGTAGCACGTTTTTTTTTTTTTTTTTTTTTTTTTTTTTTTTTTTTCTTATGCCCTTGCCTTTATTTGCATAAGCCAATTTTTTACTATAGAATTGCTAATTAGTATGAGGATTCTTTTGTTTTATGCTTCTACTCCCGCTTCTTTTACAAATTTATACAATATTTTAAAAACTATTTCTTTTTCTGTTGCTATTAAGGAATTAAAGTTAAATGGCTTTTCTACTTCCGTACATGTATATATACGATTTAGCATCATATTTCTCGCACTTTCGTTTTCCGGGCAATGCAATACAATATGTTGCATTGTTTCCGGCTCATCACACGTCTCACAATTAGGGGAGGGTCTTAAACCAATTCTCTTTAGGTACTCCCCACAAATAGTATGGTTGGACCGTATTCTCATTATTGTTGAGAAAAATGACTTACTTCCTTCAATTGTAGCTACCCAGGGGTGGAGTCGGGGTTCTGGGACCAACGTTTTGAAAAAGACACCAGCGTTATCATTTTTATACCAATGTTTCCATTCATTTGTCTATTTTTCCGAAAGTACTCGTTTTATGTCGCTGCTAGGAATCTGGATGTATTGGACCTCTCCATTTGTCGTAGCCTCTTTTGCCAATTTGTCCCCCGTCTCATTGAAGACCACTCCACAATGGCCTCGACACCAACTTATGGTTACTAACTTATATTCTGAATAATTATGTATATCTTATACGTATTTGTATAACTTAAATAATTTTTATAAATCCCAGGCCCTGAGGAAGAACTTAATCCTCAATCAGGTACCTGAAGAATACAAAAGAAATCATTTATTGGACACATTATAATGGACGAATTTGCGAGATATTTCCGTATGGCCTGCTTTTTTGTCAGACTTTTGTCGGGCATTTCAGAACTAAACCAGTGGACAGCCAGACCAAATTTCAACTAATTTATGCGTTTATAAGAATAAACAAACTGCTTTAAATCTAACAAAAATGACAATAAAGTAAAATTATTTACTTATTGTTTGAAAAAATGGTCTTACAAAATTCATTTCAAAAACGAACCGAGATCATGGATCAACCCCCTCAAATCCCTCATTCTTTCAAATTACGATGATAGCTAACTAAGCAGAAAACACCGACTTTACGCAAAGAAATCAAAATAGCACAACAAACAAATTTAATCTGGATTTTTTCAAAGTTAAACAAAACAAAGTTTTGTAATTATGGAAAACATTAAAGCCGATCACGTGGATATTCTATGGGCGTTTTGAACTGCACAAACTTTGACAAAAATTATGTCGAGTTAGACAACGAATTTAGAAAGATGATATCATTAAAACAGACAAATATCTACAACAATGAAACAAGAGGCCACGTGTAACATCTGTCTGCTAAATAGTAGAGCTGTAATATATGACATCAGATTAAATTTGATAGTCACCAGCGAAACATGAAGTAAATAAAACAAATCAAAGACCAAAAAAAAAATCAAAACACAAATAAGACAAAAGAATAACGATAAGTAAAGACATCAAATTTCCAGGTATTTTACATAACATAAGGACATTAAAATAATGTACGTACAATCAGACTAGCCTATTTAACAAAGTGTTGTGTTACAAATAAACCGTATCGCTGTTGCAGTCAATCCAAAGTCAAATTTATAATAACTTTAAAAGTTAAGAATTTCCATTTGATCTTTGAAGAGGTTTTCTTTTATTGAATATAGATCAGAGTAATGACAATAATGTGTTACGCGTTTTGCTTATCACTATGAGAAATGAAGGAAGAAAAAATAAGCAGGTTTTCATATTTAAATGTATGCTTCAATTGTCCTTAATTTGAATTTCACCTTTTGGTATTAACGGATAGATTCAAATAATTTATGTGTTTATAAAAATAAACAAACTGCTTTAAATCAAACAAAAATCGCAATAAAGTAAAATTATTTATTTATTGCTTGCAAAAATGGACTTACAAAATTCATTAAAAAAAACTAGCCGAGGTCATGGATCAACACAAAATCCCTCATTTATTCAAATACGATGATACCTTGCTAAACAGACAACACCAACATTAAGCAAAGACCATTAATTCACTATTTTCGTGGTCCGCTCAACCAATTAATATATCACAATTAATTATGGTTTTTAGTTGAGATGAAAAGCATAAGCAAAGAAATCAAAACTCGCACAACAGACAAATTTAATTTAGTGTTTATTAATATATTAAATTAATATATTGTTAATATTAATATATCACGTCAGACGGCTTCTCTCTATCCCTAAATATTCAATAAAAATCTATATTTACAACCTCAACACCTGTTCAACTAAATTCTATATCTTAGAAAAATCGTAAAACCAAATAAAATATTCAATCAGAACTTGTCTATATCAGAAACAAACATTTACGGCCTAAACATTAGTTTCACTAAATGTCTACAACAGAAACAGAAAGAACAGCCAAATCCACAACAATGAATATTCTGATTTCGAGTTATACCAGTGTGTTGTAAGTCAGTGAATAGGCACGTACGATTTGTAACTTAAAAACCAAAATTTGAACGAACAGTACCCTTACTCAAAATTTCCCAATGCGCCTCAGGGTGGATGGAAAGCTGAACAGAATGTCATCGTTAACATTGAGGCAGCTTATAATGTACAGTAAAACAAACAATTCAGAAATCTAGAACACCAGGGACCTTATTAAATAGTAACAATAGGTTAAGAACGTATCCCTGTCTAACACAATTTTCAACTGGAAAAGATCCTTCAGTGTGGCTGATGAGAAATCGTTTACAACCTTCCGAAGATGTCTTCGATCGAAGATGAGTTAAACGCCACTTTAAAGCCAACGAAGAATGATTTTATTTATTCTTTTTAATACTTCCAGGTTAATAATATTCCTGTGCGAGAAGAAATGGTAAACTGGCGAGTACCCTCTCGCAAGGCTACACTCAATCATTTGTTGTTTGATAGTTACCTGCCATCTTTGTCTGCCTTTCATCGCTTATTTTAGTCCGTTCAGACTCGTTTAGGTTTATGTTCAATGTTTGGCTGATGGCGAAACGCTGAAACGCGCCTGAATCAACAAATATCAGCGAGGATAGGCAGACAAGATGATAGGTAACTATCAAACAATAAGTTTATCTTTCCGCAGACCACAATAGGCAATCTCACAATGAAATATTATGCAAAAATGTAATCTTCGTCGTGATTGTTTCGTGTCCATTCACGGATCCGTTTTTCTTACTAAAAATATACATTATACAGCTTTTATAAAAACCCATCAGTAAACAATTATACCCTACAAGTGCATTCCTTTATTTGTTTGTATTGGCTATCCTCGCTGATATATTTTGTATCGCTTTTTTTACTTACCTTTTTAATTATAAAGTAGCATGACTGGCTTTGTCAATTCTATGATATAAAGATTGAACGATTTAAATACAAATTCTGTGAATAAAAAACAATTTTATTATGTCATTTTATTTTGTCATAACAATTTCTTCATCAATTGGTAATCACAATAAAATTTTTTTATTAATGGAATTTTTATATTGTATTAAAAATTACAACACGTTTCACATATGTACAAATGCAGTCTCTCCAATACATTATTTTAGGAGAACATATTTTGCATATTTAACAAGAAGCAAATTCCAAGCATATGCTTTGAAAAGATATTATTTAATAAAAAATAATATATTTCGAAATTACAAAGAACTAAAGATTATATGCCAATTTATATACATAGATACTTAAATATTAATTATAATTGTTAAATATATATATGCTATATATATATTAAAACAGACAAGTTGTTTAATCGAAGAAAAGGAAAGCCTTTATGATTATTTGGATTTCAAATTGAAATTTGAATTTGTTATTATTCAAAGACCAGAAAATTCAAAATAAGTTGGAGAAAAAGGATAAAAGAGATCATGTAATCGTTTCTTACATGGATATATATTTTGTATTTAAGTACATATAAAAAAAGGCTTTGATTTTTTTTCGATTATCACAATAACCCGCCTCGATTTTATGAGCTATAAATGTTATATAGCTGCTATATATACTGAATTTGAATATTTACAAGTTAACTACATAAAAAGTTGTTTCAGCACAGATCAAATAGCAAAGGAGAATCAGCGGAGGAAAAAGAAAAAACAGAATTGAACTAAAATTTTACAATAAACTGACGTGAGAAATTAATGAAACAATAAATTTTAGATTGAGCGTACAACAACGGAACAAGCACCAGTTTAATTTACAATAATGAGATCACATACAAACATTGAAATATTAGAAATGTTTATTTAATTAATAATAAAAATCCCTAATGTGTTATTGATCGTTACAATCAATATAATTCACTTTTAACCAACAACATTTTCTTTTTTTAAGAGAGAAAAGCAGTGTTGTTTGTCGTCAGGTTTTCTAAACATAATCGAGCCTTTAAGGTTCTATTAAATATACCTAAACGGTACGTCAATAAATTGTGATGAAAATATAAGCAAGATTACCTTAAACACTACTTAAAAATTTAAGACTTCGTACTTGTACTCGTACTCGTAAGAAATTAATGAATAATGAAGCATATTATCAACATAAATTATAAAGCAGTTCTATTAAGAGGTTTAAGAGGTAACATACATCGAGAAAATCATACTGTTTAATTAAAAAAATGTTTGGCAAAAAATTACATTTAAAAAAATAATGAGAAAAAGTTAGTTTTGAACAGAAAACGTTTTCTCAGTGTTTTCGAAATGTAACTCAAAAACACGAGGAATGCACTAGTTTAAAAAAAAATCCCCCAAAAGGTCTTCTCGAGTAAACAAAACTTTCTTGTAAAAGTTGTGTTAGAATTTCATTCTTGCCACTTCTATCATTTTGGTTTTGTTAATAATACAAAAGAGTGTAGACATTAAATCCTGTTCCGTTGTTAATAACTCTTGTTTTTCTTGGTTTTTTTTTTTTTTTTATTCTTTTCGGACGCCAGCATCTAACTGTGAAACTATTGCAGTTCTTACGCTTGAACGCGTTTAACATTAAAATAATATAAAATATATATATATTACCATAATTAAGTTAAATACATATTAAAAACAATAAATTACATTTCATAACATTGCAAGCTGTTGCATCTTTTCTTTGTGTATCAATTCTTCGCGTTTCTTCACTTGCTTTCTTTCCTTGGCCCTCCTGTTTTGAAACCAGATCTTGACCTGTACACAAAGGAAAACGCATATTTTAAAGAATGCAATGATTAGAAATAGAATACAACAATTACAAAAGCGTAATAAATTCTTGTAATAGAAAGGAAAACAATCGATTTTATATACAATGTGCCAACTAGCTAGTAACACCTCTGGTTTTCTCAAAAACTACTCGACCTAGAAAATATATATTTTTAAATTATTGTATTACAAGAGTGCTAGAGCACTACAAGTACTTTGTTCTTTTGATGAAGTAATTCATTAATTACATCCTAAAACCACAATACCCTTTTTCAATGGGGAAGAAATCGCGTGCCCACTGCCACTTTTGGATGAATAAATGTTGGTATATAGGTTGGAATGAGGATCCGTAGTATATAAGCGGCTGTTGGCTTGAAGAGTTCTAAAGAGGTTAAAACCTTCTAAAAAAGGTTTTTAGGAAAAATGGCATTTGAAGGTCTGTGTAGTAAGTAAGGTTGGAACAAAGTAAATTGAGCAAAGGTTTTTGTAAAGGTTGATATTACTTACAAAATTGTTATTAGCAACGATACAGAATTCGGGAATTACATACGAAAAAGGATAGGGATGAAAAAGCCGGCCACGAGAATTACATCATTATATCAACATTTACAAGTCAGTCCCTCATGTCGCGAATTCTTCAACCTGATAATAAGCATTTAATGTTAGAAATCCGCATCGTGGTAACAACAGTTTTGTAAGTACAACCATCCTTTACAAAAAGTGAACACATCTAAACTCTTACTGAAAAATATCACCTTTACATCAGTACTACTAATCTGGATATACGGAATAGAATTTTGGAGTCTAAGCATGCGTTCCAGTCTCCAAAAAATCGACTCACCCCACTCCAATTAATTCGATGGGTTCGGCGGTTTGTTTCAGTCCAGTTATATCATTTTTAGTAGTATCTGGGGGTTCTAACGAAGACTTTTGTCGAAGTAAAGTAGCGTAGTAGCATTGGTCGCGGAGGAACCTCCAAAGGAACCAATTGGAAGAGGGTGAACGTCAGGTAAGTCTGATCATTTCGTTAGCAATTCTTCCAAACAGCAGAGATATTCCCGGAAGTTTCTGAAGGTCTGTTTGCTGAAAGGATGGCGGTACCGTCTGCATGTATGAGGAGTGCCGAATGGAGAAAGGGGCTAAGGATATTTCCTTACACATTCCCGCTCCGGCATAATGGATGAAGTAGGTCGCCGTACTCTTCCAGAAAGTTTTTTCAAATATTTTGTCCAGAATGGCAGCAAACGAATGATGCGGTATTAAATAAGGGGTTTGTTGAATTTTCAGAGGTTTAGTAATTTGTTTTATTACATTCAACAAAATTTAGATGGAAGTTAGTGTCCAAGTGGATCGAAGTCACGATAGCTCAACTGGTAGAGCAGCCACGTATCTAGCCGACGATCTTGGGTAAGAAAGAATCCCGCTCGTGCCATTGACTTTTTTATCTCAAATATTTGTATGAATTGGTTTTAATATAATATATTTTATATATGATATTTTCAATTAGAGTGGAAATTACGTAGTTTTACCGCTTTTTAGAAGATTTGGAAGGATATGATGATAAGATAAAAACTTGGAGATTTTTATACTGATTAATGTTGAGTTTGAGATGGAATGAAAATAATTAAAGTTTGTGTGTGATGTTTAGTGACCGTTGGTTAAAGATTTTTTGGCGATTGTAAGAACACACCAGATGGCATCTCACGACCTCCAAATAATTAAAGTTTTGGCTTTAAAATTATTGGGCCGAAACAGTAGTTCATTAATAATTTAATATTTTATCACTTTATTCTTAACGTCTGAGACCAATAAAAAAATAGGCATTCCGTTTAATTTATACTAATTTACATTCCCTTCTTTTTAATTATTGTTATCTTTCACAGGGAATGTTAAGTTACCATTCAGTCAGACCTTCAAGGGTCAGTTTTATTTTCAGAAAAGCAAATCGATACCAAAGGTAAATCTGGGTGGCTGAAGGACGAATATGCTGCAAACTATTGAGCCAAAATTAAGCTTTTAATTGTGTAGGTTTCTTTCCGTAGAAGGCTAAGAACACTCGGAAAGGCGAGGACGCCTTTAACCTTTAATCGATACTCACAAGCAAGCGTCTTTTCTTTACAGCAACTTGGATATATTAGGCTCTAATTATCACAGTATCATCATTGTATAGGTAATAGAAATGATAAATGGTGGATTGAATATGTTCAATCTTTGTAAAAAGACAGTTCTTATTCACAGTTAGTTGCTTTCAACGATCCGGAATTCGAGCTTATAGCTCAAAGCACAATTTTACAATTCATCTCGAGAGGACTTGGTTATATATTCTTGGTTAAATAATTAAATTTAAGTTAATTGGTTATTTAAAAGCTTAATTCTTGGTTACATAAATTCCTTCAACCTGATGATGGGCTATAAGCTTGAAATCCGGATCACTGAAAACAACTAACTGTAAGTAAGAACTCTTATTTTCATTAAGATTGTGCAGGTAATGCTTTATAGCTGTAACGATTGACAATTTTATGGCATTTTAAAATAATTATTGCCACTTGATATTTATGACGGTCACTTGACGAGTTTAAACCTAATAGAACCTAATAGAATAAGACAAAAATGCACTGTAAAAACTTGGTTGGTGTCAAACTTGGTGTCAAATGCCGGAAAGCTTATGGAATAAATTAGATGGGACGAAAAGGTGGGAAGAAAACTACACTTATTGACCATTCAAAAAAAAAGCAATTGCAAGCTTTAAAAAATCTTGAATTAAGAAATGTATAACGGGTGCTTTATGAGGACTGAGTGATAAGACAATAGTAGGAAAGGAATTGATAACTCAAATTGAAGATGAAACGTTCTTATACTCATATTTCTTCGTTCTGTAGGCAGTTGATTTATTGTATATTGTTAATTACCTGTCTTTCCGAAAGGCCTAAGGATGTAGCGAGTTCTGCTTTCCTCCTGATCGTAATGTAACGGCTGTAGTGAAATTCCTTTTCCAGCTCGAGCCTCTGGTGATCTGTGTATACAACTCTGTACTTGTCTTTAGTCCTGGTTTTTCCTGCACAGGCAATCAAAACTGCATACCTTAGTGTTGGATTGTTTAAACAAAATCATTTCAACATTTTAAAAAATGCAATCAATATATGCTGATAAAAGTGGAAGGTGTTCCTCGTTTTGGCCATGTTCTTATATAAAAATTATTATATTAAAAAAAAACAGAAAAAAATACTGAGAGTAGAACAAATAAGAAGAAGAATTTTGAGAAGATGTGGTGAAACATAGGAAGCGAGTCGCCGTTATCGTGTTTTGTAAGCCGGTTAAGCCCGGATAGCGGTGATATCGGAGATGAAAGAAACCGCGTCATGTCATGTTGCCGACCGCTAAGCTCTGCTATCTAACTACTTATCTACAACCAAAATGGCTCCTACACCTGCCTCCTCCAACATTGTACATTATATCGAATTAGTTGCATCATCAGCACCTACGAATAGAGCTGCGATTAAAGTACAGGCGTGTTTTACAAATTCGTGATTAGACCAAATGAGCACTTGTAAGAATAACAGCAAAATGAAAATCTCGATTTGCCCAAGTAGTAGCATCTTAGACTATCATTTAAATGCACACTTGATAATATTTTGTGCTGTAGGTTTTCTCTGCCACCTGTTTTTATGACAGATTTGTATGTCAGCCCAAAAATCAGAAATGTAAGTACGAACATTGAAACCAACTGAAAAAATGGCATGAGATAATGTGGCATTGCCCACTCCAAACTCTACTGGCGATAAACACAGCTCTTTACCCTCAAATTGTAAGGTCTGTGAAGTGATGAGCCTGTAGTTTGATCCTTTCCGAACGACTGTCAGAGGTGTTTAGATTATCATTTTCGGTATTTAATCAGCAGGTTAATTTTGAAGCTCTATTTCTATCTGTGTTGTAGATTGATAGTTAAAGCTCATTTGGGATCATATTTTGAAAAAATTTTTTTCTTTTCCAAAGTTTTTAGAGTATTTAGATTACTAGTGGCGTACCGCTACTCACCCCCCATTAAGTTAATTGCTAATGCCTGCAGTTTGGGCCATTCTGACATTTTTGATTTATCAGGCGCGTTTCAGCTTGTCATCTTCGGTGTTGGGATTGATACCAATTATTATTAAAAACTGTTGAAGTCGAGAAGCCGACAGACAGCGAAGATACGCAGAAACAAAACGACCGTAAATATATGTATCTACACCCCTTTCTACCATTTACAAAACTTTCATCTTGTTTTTCAAGGTAAATGTGTGTGTATTACCTATGAATTATTAAAGCAGGAATTTTTACTGTTTGTATTAGCGTTATTGCAGTTATTTTGCAAATCGAAATGTCCGTCTAATTAATCCAAACATATTTTGGTAAGTGGAGAAGAAATTTTTCAGCTTGACGAGTATAGTTTTTTGTATGTTGCCGTTACATTGAGAAGGTATAGGGGCCTAATCCAAGCTCTGTTATTGTAAATAGTGCATTTTTCGCTCTCAAATACTAAGGTCCGCGAGGTGATGTGTTGGTTTTAACCAAAAATAAATAAACAAAAACTGAAAATTGCGAGAAGCTAAAACTCACCCGACAGACCAAAACAGCGATGACAGTATATCAAAATGATCAATAACTACTTAACTACCCTTGATTTTTATAGAACTTCCATCTTATTTTTCAAAGTATACGTGTGTGTACTACCTGATCTTATGTTTATACATGTATTCTTTAATAAAAGAGGCGAGTTTTACTGTTGTTTTTTCCATTATTGCAATTATTCGAACTTGGGTCGATCCCAAGTGAACTTGCGGTACTACATTTTTTGTGTAAAAACCTAATATTTAGCGAGAAGTTGAAATGTAATTTTTCATGTCAAATTGAAAACGAAGGGAACAATAAAGATTCACTTAACAGTTTGTAGTTGAAGTAAAAATCTAAGCAATGGAAAGAATAACACAATAACAATTTGCTAATCTGTACCATTGAAGATGCGGCTTTGAAACTTTGCAGCCTGTTGACGACGACAAATGGAAACTGCATCATTGCAATTTATTGCTAGTAAAAGGGATCTTGTGAGTTCAGAGGAGCTTTGAAATCGAATTTTCTCGCCTATCGTAGCTCAATTCATAAACTCAACTATAAAAAATAAAGCAAATATATTAAAAATAATACAGTTTGGTTTTATCCAATTGTTTTGGCCAACCTTTCTTCATTCGTTCGTTGCTTCAGACTTCACACGTCAGATCGTTGCTTATGTTGTCAATGACAAGAATTGACAAAAATAACATTTTAATTATTATTTCGGAAGCAACTATATGCAGTTGAATTTAATCATAATGAAAAAATTATAAAATTATATTTAAATTGCAGTAAAAAAAAAGTCGGTGTCTTATGAAGTCAATTGGACGAGTGTGTAGTGATTTATTACCCAGTGTAGCATAACAATGGTAAAAAGTAGTCCAAAGCTGACTGTAATGGACCCTTAGGGGCAGAATTGACAAATGACAACGTCTCAATGTTTTGACGTCTACACTATTCATGGGACAGGTAAAGGAGCCGTGACGAACCGCCTACACGACCCCTTCGCCAAAACTCATCACTCTGCGGGACCAGACGTGGAGGGTGTCGTTAAAGTCAATTTAAACCTTTTCAACTGAGATTAGTGGATTTTTTTGACATTGATCATTAGCATTGTGTAGTTATTATATTAGCTATTAAATTGTGTATATATATATTATGGCTGGGTAAAAAAGTAATAAAAGGCGCCAGCCCATAAAAATTATCCGTCGATCTGGCCATTAGAAATTTATTGAGTATACGAGTAGTAAGATAATTTTCTGGTAGTACAATCTAAATAAATAAATGAATAAATTTACTTAATTTTCTTGGGGTCAACCATCATCATTCTCGGAGGTAATTTTTAACCAATATTTTAATCAATATTGCACACAATCGCTAATTGGTTGCTAACGATGATTTCGGTGTGACTTCTCGCTGGTTTGGTCTGTCATAAGCGTTCGGCTTTTGCCATCTCCAGTGGTGGGGCTGTTTATGTATAGTTTGATAAGTTTAAAATAGATTGACAATATAACCCTGGCCTAAGACTGAAGATGTAAAAGACCAAACTACCGGGGATATGAGTTAGATCGGTAACGAATAATTATTGTTATAGATAGAGGTTAGAGATTTTGGAAACGGAGGTTTGCTAAATTCCTGGAATTACATGTTTCATGGAAGATACAGGGTTACCTTTTGATCAGAAGGCGACGTTTTTGTTGTCCAACGGAAATATTCAGCCTGATACTTAAGGAGCTTATCAGATACTACTTATCACTAATCAGATAAAGATCAGTACTAGTTTATACTTTTACTCTTTCGCAATTCATGATCATATAATGTATAAATATTTCATCATAACATCAACAATTAAAAGGTAACTGTCTTGCAGAATAAACGCAACATTGCTGTTAATCTCACAACCAGTAGACAGTAGGTTGCTAAAAAAGGAGGGTTGACTTCGTAATCGGAGCACCCCAAAATCGGCCAGACCGTAAAATTTCCCAACGGTTTGGTAAATTGCAGTGGATCGTTTTGATTTTAATGGTCTTCATAAAATGCTAGTTGGATCGAGGCGCAACAGGCATATTCGTTAGGCGAGTGTATGTGTCGGTTTGTGGTTGAAACATGGTGTCAGGGGTGTGGGACGACTTGGTAGAAGTGGTTGTTGGCAATTATTGGAAGCTCCCTTTAACTACCCTCAGGGGAGACATTCCAACACCCGCTCAGATTTGTCCCGTTTAGCATCGCTTCCTCCACCCCGCACCCCTCTTATTTAATATTTCCACCCCACGAGTGTCACTTCTCACTTCTTAATCGGCAAAGGGCCTAAAACATTAAATCACGACGGTGCATCATCTGATAATGGCTCCCTCGCCGCACATCCCGACCCCTGTTCTCTGATTGACCGTTTCGCACAACTACCGGCGCCGCTTTCTCTTTTCACCCCGGCTGACGGCAAATCGAATGGGTTGAGACTTCCAGGAAATACGAGGAACGAAGGGAGAACGTCTGACCTGATTTACAGGCGAGAACCTCCATAGACAATTCCTCAAGAAATAAACACCAATGTAGTATCACCTTGTTGAACCTTCCGACACGAACGAATACAGTTCAAAGCTACCACTATATAGTAGAAACGTTTTAAAAACTTTATTTTACCTTTTATCATTTTTTTCCAATCTGGCTCGAGTTTAGCCGATTTGAGCTTTGCTTCCACAAGTTAAACATTAAACGAAAGAAATTCAATTGATAAATTATCTGATAATCTACACACTTTACCGGCCAAAAGGCCTGAAGAAAAAAAAATTGTTCAAATTCAACTTTGTAACCTATGGAAAACCGGGATTGGAGAATTGCTTAGATAAGGCCTTTATCAAAAATTTGATGATTTAAGAAAATACCACCAATTGCTGGCACTTTCATGCAGGCAAATCCTCTGATATTCAGTTTTTTCTTCCTATCACAAAAGCAAAAAAATAATACTGGGTTGCAAGAAAATATTACACGTATAGCAGAATAACGTCTGATTGCCGTCGGTGTTGTCATTAAGTGAATATTAATCAGTGTGATTCAATTTAGACCACGTAGACCTCGTAATGAAGTATGAAATTCATCAAGGAGGATCAAAAAATTGAACCACTATTGGTAGTGAATAAATAAAAACCTTTTAACAATTCAACAAAGATCCTAACTTTAAGTATCAGAAAGCAACAAACACATCTTATTTACTGCAGGCAATCAACTATGGTTATAGACCGCATTTCCCCTCTCTGGTAATAGCTTAGTAGCCCCTTCGTGTGTGATTTACCTTCTGTTTATTCAAATACGGTACAAATAGAAAATGTAACATCTACCTTTAAAAGATGTCTCCTCTCACACGTGGTGAAGGGTCCTAATTAAATCAGGATTATAGCAACACACACGGTATTGATAATACGAAGATATCGCGCTCTCTTATCACCCTACATACATTCACTATACTCATTAACATAACTTCTTTGACAGGTCTTTGGGGTTCTTTATATTACACCACAACGTCACGTCCGTTCGTACAAAATCCATTCAGGTAAATAATAAAATACTTTCTTACAGATAGATTTTTTTTTCAAACTGTATCTACAGTTAAAACTTGGGGTGGCACCAGGGCATGTTAAGCTGATGTCTCGCCCTCTTCTATCCCACTACATATACATATTCCTTATACTAATAGCCCTAACTAGTTTGACAGGTCTGGGGGGGGGTTTCTCTATATTCCACCACAGACCTGTCCGTTCACACT
>CM077100.1:13378846-13389235 GCA_039619505.1 Cimex hemipterus
ATTGGGGAGGCACCAGGGCATTGATGTTCCGCCGATGTCTCGCCCTCGCCTATCCCACTACAAATACATATTCCTTATGAGGCAGTTCAACTTTGGAATGGGATTCTGAACTTAGCGACGAGTACTGAAATGTAATCGATATGGGATGTAGACGAGAATGACTAAAAACTATAATGGTAGAGGTTTAAAGCTAGAAATGAAACTTAATTTTCCCTACTTGTATTTTCCATTAAATTTTGTAAAAAAGGGAAGTGTAATTTTGAAAGAAAAAACAATCAACCTCTTAATAATTAACGAAGATGATTGGGAAATGCGACAATTGGCGGAACAATGCAATGGGCTTATTAAAAGGTTAAAAAATCAACAATGTGATAGCCAGCCGCACACTACACAAGCTTTCTTCAGATAAGTAAAATTGTAAAATTTCCAAATTAAAAAACGAATTCTTTCCGTTTGAACACTTGCAAGGCTACCGAGAGTACCGAACAAAATTCTGATTGATTGCTTTGTGGTATTTTCTCTAGTGAAATAGTGCCTCAGATGTTTCTAATCACATACCTGCTTAAAAGGTAATAAAAAACACGTTTATTGGATTAGTTAGATGCATGGAGTAAGTATAATCTTGTATGGTAGGTGAATCTGTACACAGACGTAAAAATTCAACTTGTACTATAGGTATGTACAATAAATGTTTTTCTGGAGCAGGTGAAACACCTGACAGGATGTAATTACATGTTGGACAGATATGGAAATACATTAATGTTTTATTTCTCTCAATGTAAGGAGAATTCAGGTTGAGTAGCGGAAAAGAAAGTTTATTTTTGTTCGTTAAGATGGTAAACGTTTCTATCCAGGCATAAGCCTAACTGTCTTATAAGCCCATGGCACAATTTTTCTCCTAAACGGTATGTCTGTGCTTAAACACGCTTTACGTTTAAAGTAAGGTGGCCTCTATCTTTATAGAGTTTGTTTAATTTTCCACTTAGTGAAATATTCCTCTATCTTGGCAATTTTCTTTTTTAATATATTTATTACCGTGCTGACAATCTCCACGTATGTAATTTAGTTTAGGTAATTCATTTACATACATCAGGAAGGCTTGCGATGTTGCCGTGAGTCGACTTAAGTGTTCCATCAGTAAACTTCAAACCGATAATCTTTATCAAGTGTCGTGGGTGTTTGAAGGCAATTAATTTATCAAATTTTACACTTAAGTGTAGCAACGCCGGTACTATGTTTCTATTATTTAAATTGCACCTCACTTTACCTACCTACCTACATAATTGGTTCTGAAATGAAAGAACGTAGCCAACTTGTTCAGGCATGTAAAAGTATATGATATTATTATCCATACAATTTTTGTGAGCATACAATATTTTCAAAAACTCTACTCATTGCAATAAACAGTCTGTAGTTTTGCTGGTCGGTGTATATATATTACCATTTTAAAGTTAATAGCTATAATAAGTTAATAAACCAAAATAAAATGGTCGACATAGTCTGATAAATTTTAATTATAAACAAGAACCAATTGGTGGCCGCAAGGTTTAGTCTTTGACACGGCGATCATCACTGTAAGGTAAAGGTCCCGGGTTCGAATCCTGCAGCCCTGCATTCGAACCCGAAATACTTACAAATGTTTTTTTTTTTTTCAAAAACAAAAACAAGAACCAAGAGAAAATCCAAATGAAATCAAATGTTAGAAAGAGTTTAGATTTATTTGAACAGTGAATCATGGAATAGCATTAAGGTTTATTTAGTAAAAAGGCGAAAAATATCCCAAGTTAATACCAAAGAGCTTCCCACATCGTACAAATATGAAAACAGCGACGCTCGGGATCTGTTCGGCATATCAGTCAACAGAAAATATAGCTACTTTTACACCTCTTGCATATGGTGAGGTTTGTAAAATCGAGAGACAATTGTCAACAGGCTCATTCGCAAGTCAACCATCACACCATTAAGTAACGGGGTATAATGCAGATTTAAACGTATTAGGCTTTGGACTGTGGCGTGAAAAAAATATCGAGTTCGCGAGTGGGACAGAAGTTGTAAAACTTTCCTTCGCTTTGAATTACGACACAGATAGTAAAATTTTATGAGTAGGCTGTAATTGAAGGCGACCGTTGGATTAATGCCAGATGAACAAATCAAACCAACCCTCCGGACGTTTTCCTTTTACTTTTCGTTGTTGTTTTAAAAAAAAATGTATTCATAACTTTAATGGGTTGTTTGTTCATTAAACTAGACAGTATTTCACGGTTTTTGGATAACAGACATAATTAATGACCAAGTGAAAAGATTCATAATTTACAATCGGATCAACATCTGCTTCGGGATGGTTAGTTTTTTAACAATACATAACTAAAACTTCGTATTACCGATTTTGCAATACAAAATTTCGTATTTGAATACCAATTTCAGTAATTGCAAGAAACAATGGGTAGGTAATTTTTTAAGGTCTCATTTCCATCACTGTTCAACTATGTTGATAACTAAATATACATACCTGATTCTAGATTGTTTTAAAACATTTGGCTTTTTAAGCTTTTTAGAATAATAATGACTTCGAGTCATGTACAGCTACGCACCACTATTAAACAAACACTTTGAGTGAGTTCAAATACTTACAATTACTTAATTACAAATTAAGCCTAAAATTCCTACCATTGTCTAAATTCATTTTTTCACTTCTTACGTGTACTTGTATAATGTAATAATCCCAGGCACTGAAAATGATCTCAACAAAGATGGAAACGTTGGTACGATAAAGAAAATGGTTTTATAAACGGTATCTCACCATCTCCACATAACTACTAAGTAAATTCATTTAGAATTCTTACCCAGTTGAGCTGTTTTAATATACATTTTCTAGAGTCGATATTAACAAATCAACATCGCCGGAAGGAGTTCCGCTCTTTTTCTCTTAAATTCTAAGATCGGCGAGGTGATACACCTGTAGTTTAGTCCTTTCTGAATGTTTTGGCCTGTCAGACACGTTTTCGCCTTCTTTAGTGTGGTGTTTTAACCAAAACTAGCTATGCCAGGCAGGTCAAAGCCACCAAAGACACAACTACACACACCATCGTTTTTGGTCCTGCCTTTTGAGACTTGTACCTTATTTTGCAAAGCACACCTGTCTGTATTACTGGTATGTCTATACGACCAGACCAGTTTCACCGCTTGTTGAAGAATGTTTCTTTAATCCGGTGGTGGCCGAGGAGAAAAGGCGTCCCACTGGTATTTGCATCTTCAGCAGGACTGCTAACCTGGTTCGAAGCCTGGCACAACCCATGGTTTTTTAATAGAGAATAATATAGGAAAAGTAATGTCAACTGGTTTGACCTCGTCCGAGACACACGAGTGTGGACGTACGAACAAGCCCTTCTGCATGACATGAATTACTTTACTTACTTACATATTGTTCGACGTAATTTTTTTTAGTTGGTAAAGCATAGTTTTTTTTTGTGTGTTTTCCAGTTAAATTTAAAAGATACGCCAAACTCTACTGGCGATTTCCCAGCACTTGTAAGATCGAGTTGTTGCGTTTTAACCAAATTCATTATTAAAGACGTAAAATGGCGAGAAGCTGAAACGCATCTGACAGACCAAAAAAACAGCGATGATGGGAAAATCAAAATAATCAGAAACGACCACACTATCACCCTAGTCAACATTTTATAAAGCTTGACTGCTTATTATTCAAAACCAACATTGCAATTAATTCACCAATGCGAACAGGACTACGTCCCGACTAGACTTACAGAAGAACTCCATTTAGAGAAAATCAATTTCTGGATGAAATTCGTTTAGAACAATATAGATTGAACGAAAATTTTATAGTTAAAGAAAACATTTATTGGAAACACATAACTTAAGGATTTGTTGATGAGATTCGGTCTCACGATATCTGAATAATTATCCATTAATGGTCACTAATCTCTACACATTAAGGATTTGTTTTGACTTGCTTTGAAAGCAGCTTGAAGCAGATCAGCGAAACTCAACAAACTAGCGAGGACAAATGGAGCAGGGACTTGCACATTGCACCTGATAAAAAAACGGGGTCTTGGAGTCTCGGAGGATAGTAAATCTTTCAGTTTCTAGGCAGGAAGCACATTTTCTCACCTACCATAGCTCATTTTGCCACATAGCCTATATAGCAATTAGTAACATTGCATTTCGCCTAATACAAATGTGGCTAGGTCCCAAATAGTTCGACTAACATGATTGTTAACTAATTCAGTTTTTTATGAGGTTAATGTTAATTTTGATACTACAACGATTGGTATTAGAGTGAAACAGAAAAGATAAAGGAATACATAGAAAATAAGAGAAGTACCACCTAACGGCGGTTTCTGTTGTCAATTGAGCCCTTCCTTTATCTTAGGTAAATCACAGCTTGGTCACAAGAGTCGAACATACATCCCAGCTACCTGAAGTCAATTGGCCTGAAGTCTTGTAGAGTTGACAAAACAGCGGATTAACATACATCCAGTGACAGGCGGACCTACCTGTATTCCGAAAATCCCTCACCCTTTCCGGAAACCAGTCAGAAAAGGAATTTGGACTGTGGAATAATTGTAGTATGTAGCAACAAATTTACCTACATTTTTACAATAATTCACTAAGGACATTTTGCATTTCGTTCTCCAAAAACATTATTTTTTAAAGACTTTTAATCCGCCCAATCAAATTTGAAGATACTAATAGTCCCAAAGTCTAAGCGAAAATCAACACAATAATAAGGATCAGTCTTTACATTGAAGATTAAAAAACAACTAGTTTTACAGCTCAAGTGGACACAGTTTGAGTAACTACGACAACAACAGCCTCGCAAAACCCACAATTTACGAGCCTGTGTTTATGTTACTTTTATTCGTCGCGAGCTTAATTGTGTTTAATTAAAAATGTAAATATTTTGGTCTGTATTATTATTTATTTTCTCAATTACTATTCTACTTAAATTTTCTTATCTTTTCAATAAAATACGTACAAATGTGTAGATACAAATCCATTTATGTTTAGTGGTCTAAGAGATCAAATTACATATTTCAATTAGTTACTCTTTTCATTTCAACGAAGACCTTACATAAAAAGAATAAGACAATGAAGTAATTATCATATCGTGAGATGCGGTCATGTAAGTTTCAGAAAAACATTTTCTTTATCGTTCCAACGTTCTATCTTTATTGAAATCATCTTCAGGGCTCAAAGTGTTTGTCTTCTGTGTACTTGTGCCATTCTTGCTGTAGTGATGAGAGTGCAAGCATAAATGAAGTTTGTAAATATAATTGTACAAATAAATTTTTCTCCTATCGATTAAACGTCTTTTAGAACAAATTCATTAAAAAAATATTGCTTGGAAGTTATCGTTATGATTTTTCCAATGGGAAATCCTTACGTTGAAAATTTTTGTTAATGAAATTTTAAAAAAAATGTAAAAAGTGTCCTCCCATACATGCTTCATGTTAATTAGGATTTTACACCGACTTATTTTTTTTTTACTGGAGAGAGCTGGTTCGCGTTTGTCTTCACACTATCTTCGATGCCTAAGTTTATTCGTTGTTTTTATGCATAAAATAAAGGCGCCGCATAATATTACATTAAAAAAAGTGAAAGGCGTATCATAAGAACATAAAGCAGACCAAGATGACAGGAAACCGAAAGGCTCATCACTCCGCCACCTCAGGAGTAAATATTACCGTTCAAAACTAAAATTTCTTTTTTTCTGACAGAACTGATTGCTTATTCGAGAACCATGATTAAGTCAAAACCTTTTGTTTGGCCTTATTTTAGGGTCCTAGTCTGCCTATTGTCACTGGTTCGTTTCGGCCTCTCGTCATTTTCCTGTACGACTGTTATTTGGTAGTTCGTGTCTTCCATACATAAACTGAAGATGCCGTAGAATATCCCATTGAATTATTTTGAATATTTGAAACGTGTATTATCAAAACGGCTGGGATAAGGTTAGACTAAGATGATCGGAAATCAAACTATAGGTTCATCACTCCACTAACCTCTAAAAAAGTTACTCATATTGACAGTTCAAAATATTTTTTTCCTCTACCATGGCTGAAAGCTTTATCAAAAAATTGTGGTAAAGTCCCCATGTGGTTAGCTGTGTCCAATGGCAATGGTCAGCTTATATTAGCAGGTTCGTATGTCGGTTCTCGCAATCTTCAGTAGGAGAGTGTTATTCGGCAGGTTGTGTCTTTTCATACATAAACTGATACTGCAGAAAATTGAATTATTATGAAAACCAGGAACGCGTATTATCAAAAGAGCTATGGTAGGGAAAACCAGGATAACCGGAAACAACTATAAGCTCACTCCGCTGACTTCAAGAGTAAAAATCACCGTTTATACTAATTTTTTTCTGATATGCTGACCGCTTTATTTCAAAACCGTGGTTAAGTCAAAACGTTTTGTTTGGCAGTATCTGATGGTCCTAGTCTTCTTATCTTAGCTGGTTCGAGTTTCGACTTCTCCCCATATAGTGGTCGGTATGTTTTTTTATGCGTAAATTAAAGTGTTGTTGAACACTGCATTGAAAAACTTAAATGCTTATGATCAAATTAGCTGTGGTAAAGCAGACCAGGAAGGCCGGAACCTGAACTAATAGATTCATCACTCCGCAAACCGATATGAAACAGCTCTTAAGTCTTTTTTTCTGTCATATTGGGATAGCTTTATCCTAAAAGCTTAAATTTAATCCTGTAAGAATTTTGTTCAAATTTTCTCTTTGGATGTGAGTAATCCGACTCTCCACGAATCGGGTATTATTTATCCAATATCAACCTTTTGCATGTGGGAAAAAAGTTCCAGGCCCGTCGGAAAGCAATAAGGCCAACTTGAATAATAATCATTGATTGGGCGGCTTTTGTGGCGAGGGGGCTGGAAATATGTAAATGAGAAAGCGATGGACCTCGCCGGAGGGGAGTCGCTGCCCCACCCAACGTCCAACCCGATTGGGCCCCGGTATTCAAGATGGCGACAGCGGCATGTTTTAAATAATCATTATCTTTTATTGCTTTTTATTACCGCTGATAGAATCTCAAGCCGCCATAAAACTACACGGTCCGTCCACTCTGACATGCTATCGAAATGGCGTCAGAATTTATTAATTCGGCCTCGGTTTTATTGTCCCTAATGAGTCTCGCGTGGTCTGGGATGGGAGTGAGAAAAAAAAATTGTTTTAAATTAACGGGGTCGGTCTGTTAACGTTAATTTTTTTACCCTCTCGATGAAGAAAATAGAATTAAAAAGACCTGGGAGAATCCTACGCTTTGAACAAGACAAAGTTGAACAATAAACTCTTTTGTACGCAGTAGGTCCGCCCATTTTTGCTTCGCTTCAGGATGTACCCTTGCCCTACCCGATCACCTATCTAGGGCGATAAGCGTAAGAAACGATGATCACACTGTAGTAAAAGCAAAGTGTAAAAGTGCATACATTTGAGAAAAAACGTTCACTGTTTTAGAAACACCTCAAATTCATGTATTTCCTATCTTCCTTATCTGCTTTTCTCGCTGATTTGGTCAGTAGAACCATTTCGGCTTCTCGACATCTAAGGATCGTATCTGAAAGACCAAAATGATCGGAAGCGACCAAACTACGCTTTGATGTTACTTGCACATAATTAATGATATGTTGATATCAACTTTAAAACTTTTTCAAACATCCGGTAAGAAAGAAAAAAACAAATAACGGAATATGAGGTGTCTAATGGCTATTTATGGTCTGCAGGAGGATTAACTTTGGTTTGGTCGTTTACGATCATTTTATTCTGTCTCGCGCATACTTTTTTGACCTGTCAGATGTTTCGGCTGCTCGACATAATCAGCGCTGGGTCTGTGTGATACCTGTTGGACCTAGAAGTTTGTCCAAACCGTGTCAGATCAAGAGATCTGCTACGACTTAAGTACAATTTCATCGCATTGTTTCTGAGATGTTGATATCAAATTTAATATATGTTCAAACATCCGGTATGAAAGTAAACTGGAGAAAAAAACATAGCGATAAGGATAACGGAACGTTTATCCTTACATATGATTATTTTTAATACTTAGGTGGTTGAAAAATGGCAAAAAGGAGTGAAAAGGTGGTGAGGTTGAGATGGGAGGTCATGTGTTCGAATCCCGCTCGTTAGCCTGACTTTTTTTTATCTCAACCATTCGTCAATATTAATTAATTAAAAAATTATTTTTAATTTCCTTTTCGGGCCTTAGAAGTAACGAGTAGTTTGGTAGTTTCCGATCATTTTGATCCACCTATCGTCGACTGGTCTGGTATTTTAGACTCATTTCGGTTTCCCGACACCCCCAGAGGTGTAATTTGTGTTATTTTATCATTTACAGGGGTAAAATGTGTGCAAAACGAAAGGGTGAAATAGGCGTGTTGGCACTGTATTTGCTTTTTTACTATTCTGAATTAAATTTTTTTCTATGCTTTCACGAACTCATCAAAGGGTTTAGGCGAAAAAGGAAATCGCCCAGAACCATCAATTAAGATGACGGGAAGCAAATGATAGGAAGCGACCAAACTGCTGGTTTATAATTATTCTATATAATCCATGATATGTTGATATCAATGCTAAAATATTGCCAACCATCCTGTCTGGTCGTAAACGAGAAACTTAGCGATTACGGAACGTTTACCCAGATTAATGAATTGTGAAATTTCCATCTCGGTGTGCAAATTGATATTTAGTTTGCTCGTTCCCAAACATTTTTGTCCGCCCATCTCCGACTGTTTTGGTCTTTCAGATGCGTTTCAGCTTCTCGACATCTTCAGAGGACGGTATTTGTGTGATTTTATCATTTACATATTTTAAATGTGTAAAAGTGAAATATGCGTGTTTACATTGCATTGTACGTAGGTGGATTAATTATGTTTTTTAATGCTTTAACCTTTCACGAACATAAATAAACCAGGCCCATCACTGACGATAGGGAGAAGCCGACACGCATCTGAGAGACATAATAATCGGAAAAGACCTAACTACAAGATCATGGTAAGTTCCTTATTGCTAATCATCCCTGAAGTATTAAATTATTTTTAGTATGTATTATAATAAATATATTATATTAAGGTATGTGAGGTATACATTGTTTATACTTTCTGGAAAGGCCTGCAAGTAATTTCTCCACAGAAATCATTCATTGCTATATTTTTCCATAAGTATAACGTTATTTGTATATTTGCTGAATACTGTTTTACCGTCATCGGCAGTAACAGCCGAAACTGGGGGTCTAAAGACTCATTAATTCATCATTATTATGTAGAAATTAAACAAGAGTAAAATAAAAGTAAACGTTTGAAAAGTGACACCTGAAAAATAGGCCCAAGAATCCTGGGGTTTCTAATGAGAAAATGTATGAACATAATTAAATCACTATACAATCCTAGTTCGCTCAAAATAGTTAATGGTGAATGGTCACCATATTGTAATAAATATATACAAATGTGCAGAGAATACATTTCTTAGCTGTGTAGCTTTTAAAATAAGATTTACTTCCATTAGAAATAAAAGAATCTATTTCAATTTTTATATGAAATACTAAATAGAAGAACAGATAATTCACAACTGTTGGTGTTGCATGAAAAATTTTACAACATTTTACACAAACATGCATTCATCCAACTGGACATATGAAACATTAATGTATCAGGATGAAGGCTGTTTGTTTGATTTTGATTGGACCAATAATAGTGTATGAATGTTGATAATATATATGTATATATATGATGACGATATGTATATAAAAAAAAAATTTTTTGGGGGGTGGGGAGGGTCTGTGAAATATTTTGAGGTTAATATTTACATATGTCAAACTATTCGTAAACAGATTCAGCAGTAAAGATGGCAATACACCGAAACGCATCGGACAGACTAAACCTACGGAGGAAAAAGAAGGTCAAAATAATCGGTAACCATTTATGAAAAATCGATGAAAGGACTAGCATATTAAAGTTATATTTTCAGGGCTTAACATTATGGTTACCCGTTGAGTGTATTATAACAATTCTAAAAGCAAATAGGTCGTTTACGATCATTTTGGTCAGTCTTCAGTATCCGCCGGACGCGTTTCGTCTTCTCGCCACCAACATTGTATTTTATTCCTTCATTCACTGGTTTCGTGGTCCGTTCGACCAATTAATATAACACAATTAATTACGGTTTTTAGTTGAGATGAAAAAAAGTTAATGGCACGAGAGGGATTCGAACCCACGACCTTTGGCTAGATACGCCGCTGCTCTACCACTTGAGCTATCGTGACCTCGATCCTCTCGGACATCAACTCCCCAAGGAGGCAAAACTCGTAAGGTGAGGTTGAGATGGGGAGTTGATGTCCGAGAGGATCGAGGTCACGATAGCTCAAGTGG
>CM077100.1:13389635-13416310 GCA_039619505.1 Cimex hemipterus
CCACTTGAGCTATCGTGACCTCGATCCTCTCGGACATCAACTCCCCAAGGAGGCAAAACTCGTAAGGTGAGGTTGAGATGGGGAGTTGATGTCCGAGAGGATCGAGGTCACGATAGCTCAAGTGGTAGAGCAGCGGCGTATCTAGCCGGAGGTCGTGGGTTCGAATCCCTCTCGTGCCATTAACTTTTTTTCATCTCAACTAAAAACTGTAATTAATTGTATTGTATTTTATGTACATTTTGTATATATCGAACTATTAATAACTATTATTCAGACCCAGCCGATGTTTAGGACAGACCAAACCAGCAAGGATAGGAAGATTAAAATGATCGCTAACGGCAAAATTATAATAAATGTAGTACGAAAAATTGGTCAAAGAAGACCTATCGCACAGAACGATTTAATTTTAGTCGGCCTATTCTCCCTGTATTGTGGTCTGTCTGGCGTGTTTAGCTTTTGGTTATCCCCAGTGCTGGATCTGAGCTATTTCCCTTTTCGTCGAGAACCTATTATATGTTTGCGAAAGGCTAAAACGTAAAAACAACATCCATCTTTACAAAGTACCGAGTCTATGGAACGGCATTTACGAGTGAGAAAAAATGCCCATGGGAAAATCGATTCTATTTGTTTACTTTTTAAACTTTCTCACCTTCTCACTCTAATTATTTCTTGATCTTTATCCTTTCCTTGGTCTTTCAGAGCCGCCTCAATATTATTCGAAACATTTAGCTTTCCCCTAGATCACCGGGCGAAAATCGCTGATATCACAATACACAATAGAACTGTTATTTTAAATGAATTCTTCAGTGTTTGTGGATTTGTTTTCAAAAACTCGACTTAGGCGCCTATCTGATGTGAATCACTGTTGAAAAATTAAACTGAGTTATGAGGGACCGTCTAGACCGTTCAGTACCGTCCGTCCAACGTCCATGACAGTAGTTATAAAATCATACAAACGCGTTTTAATAACACAAAAAATAATTTTGCCCGAAAATAAAAATTTTAAACTAAAACCCAGATTAATAATTAAGTGACAGATATATGAAATATTTGTAATTTTATAATATAATAATTATCCATTAGAAAGTAAGAAGTAAATTTTTTTAATTTATATTTTATTGCTAAAGTACACGAAGTAGCTGACAATTATTTTTTAGAGATAAACAAATGTGAGTAATGTGTTTTATTATATTTAGATTTAAATGAGTTTCTATTTATTCTGAGAATTTATTTTGTCAGGATTTGTGAATCGGTGTTAATTTACGTAAAATGTTAATTGATTTGGAGAGGCTCTAAATTGATTTTTCTTCTCTCACTAATTAATTTAAATTTTCAGAGTTTTCAGTTTTATTCCAAGAGAGGTATATATAAAACTGAATTTTTGTACTTTCTGATTGTGGTAGAGACTTCCGGTGCGGGGGCGTTTCCTGCCTGGTACCGAGATAAAAACCGGCTCCCAGGACCCTCGTCCGACTCCCGGGCAGTCGTCCCAGACCCGAAAATCCACACGTGACCCGGCATGAAAATGCAACAGGATAAAAACAAACCTTCTGCACTGTAAGGAAGTGGGCATGTCGGCAAGGCTACTAATAAACATTTCCCTCCTACTACCTGCAATTGTACTACGGACAGAGTCGAGTGTTAATAGCCCTCCCCTACCACCCCTGCAATAAAATTTTATTACTACTTACAGAGAATCTCGATATAGGTACCGGGAGCCCTTTTCCACATTTTCAGGGTTCCAAGGAATTCTCTGGGGAAAAAAAGGAAAAAAAATACAGCAGAAACAAGACGCCGCGAGAGTGTCTCATCCAAAACAAATGTCAAAAAGAGGTATTTTATTCATTTTGATCTACGCTCCGGTTAATCCTATCCTTTCCCCAAAGAGTGAAAACTTGAAACCTCATCTCGAAATCCTTCTCGACCGTTTTGACTTTTGGAAAATTACGTGATCCTCCTGCCAGCCGGTGGCATTTCAAAACGCGGATCACGGCATAGGCGGGATGCTAATTACTAAAAAGGAAAGATCAAACATCTAACAGCTCTCTTCATGCTGAAAAGAAAATATTGACAGATCTCTTCACGTCACCGATCTAATCGAATGGTGAAAGAGAAAAAAATATTAGCGGAACAGAGTGCAGTTCACATTGTACACAACACCCACATTTACCATTATGAAAGATTAAGCATAACTTGCTTATTGTTTATAGAAGTGACACCCAACCTTTATTATTATAATTTTGTGGTTTAAAAAGGACAGTGATGTTACGACCAATTTGAAAGAAAAGAAAAAAAGATAATTCCTCTGTACAACATAAGAAAAAAACGGATTTTCTTTTCTTTCAAATTGACCTTAACCCTGTTTCATAATGATGCAATAATATATATAAATGCAGTTCATACACATATTGTATTTTTTTAAATCAACCGACCGAATAGAAAAACTACTATAAAGTATGGTTTAAAAAGCAACTAACCAACTAAGCTGGGTTTTTTTGTGTACATAATTTTTACACACCTTATGGGACCAGCGGGACGAAGAACCTGCAGTTTGGTAGCTTCCGATCATTTTAGTATACAATCCTCGCTTGTTTTTATTATTAATATAATAATATATTATATAGTCAAAAAGTAAATTTGCATTACCTATCAATTCTGAAAGTAAAACAACTCCCAGTAATATTTTAAAGAGACTTTGTTCTCTTAACACTTATAAATGTAGACTTATTAAATGTGGTCGTTTTAATCAGTTTAAAGGGCTATATTAGGTTTGTACTAATAATTACGAATATGTAAGAAAGAAATCACAAGAACCTAAACATAAGCCCGTCTTCCTAAATATTTTAAATTCATTGTAGTCGGGGGAAAATCCATCACAACTCCTGCGATCATTTTTTTTTTAAACTATTTATACTATGCCTATTTAAAATGACATGTCTACTATAACAAGTCTACTGGGCGTAGAGGACAAAAAAAAGCTTTGCTCAAGTGAGGTAGCTAGCTTTGAACAGCCCATTATGACTATTAGGGGCGGATGCTCACCGAAGACAATGTTTTGTAAGAAAAAAAATTTTTTTTTCAATAGAAAAAATCAAAATAGACGTACAGAATAATTGATAATAAAAATCTGAATTAATGATTGGTGATTTTTCAGGCGATTTGATGATCATTGGCAGAATTAGCGTTTGACGAAGTAAAGCTGTTTATTCAGGCTCAATTCAGGATAAATTCAACAACATCGTAAAACGATCGTGTTATCAAAATTTTGTCGTAGAAACATTTTACGATCGTACTTGCAAATTGTAAATCTGCAAGGGGTAAAATATTCCAATTAACTTGTTAGTAAGTCAGAAAACCCACAATTCAAGTGGAATAAAGCAGGGAAATTAGAAATTAGTAGCACAACGTTCAAATTTTTGAAAATGTCAAGGACATTTTCGTCCATTGTGTATAAAATTCGCCGTTGACACACAAATTTTTTTTTTTGGCAAGTGTACATATTCGATATCAACTATGTGCTCCTGAGAACAATATCATATTGAATAATAATATATTTGCGTAATATTAATAAACGTTGTAAATTACATAAAATTTACAATGTTTGCTTTGGGATTTGAGATAAAAAAGAGTCCATGTTTTCCTATCCTTAGAGGATGTGCGGCAGTGAAATGAAAAGCAAAACATACAATATACTCTGTACCAACCCGAGATAATTAACGTTGTATTATGTTTTGACAAAATAGTGAACACATTTTGAGCGTGGACCATTGAATTAGGTTGGATAACATTAATGATGCAACAACTATTTTCATGAGGGACTATTGTTTTGAAACGGAACATTCAAAAGATAAATATCACTTTGGAAAAAGATGTTATAACAAGCTTGACGATTACGTAGAAAAGTGAAAAGCATCATGGCTATCCAATGAAATTTAATTTTTTTAAACTAAATATTAAGAATTTATCTTGTAATCCGAGTTTTGGTAGGTGATGTATATCTGGTCATAAGCTGTTTGAAAATAGAACAAGTTTCTTATTCAGATATCGTGAGATGCGGTCTGGTGTGATGTAAGTATCAGAAAAAATAAAAAGAAATAAATTTTAATGATACCTACATCACACCAGACCGCATCTCACGATATCTGAATAAGTATCCATTAACGGTCACTAATCTCTACAAAAAAGAACACGATTGAAGACCAGCCCAACGAGGGAAAAAAAATAGTAAAAACACGAAGTATAAAGATACTCTGGTAGATAATTATACGATTTCTTCCATTTCAAGTTAATTGTGGATGCTGCTGAACGCATGTTCAACTATGCCACCTACTAGGTTATTTAAACAAGTTCCTCACTGAACATGGCGAAATTTCGAAACCCGCGAGTGTAGGAGAACCTCAGTAAGTTGTTCAATGCCTGCACAACAATTGTTTGAATATTGGTATCTCAATGCGCGTTTACACGACCTCAAATATTGGCATATAATCAAATCAATATAGTATATTCAAAAATGTTCCGACAAGGAAAACAGCAGGCTGTGAAATCTATGTGGACATGATATTATGATGTATAAATAAACTTTTGCCAATCTTTTACTGTTTACACGGTGATGGATTTCATTCCATTCTATTTATTTTTTGTTTATTATTTTTTAAGATAAATGTGTGTATGTTAGATTCGTAAGATTACATAATTCCATCCATAATTTTTTTAGCAATTATTAACTATTTTAAATCTCTTTCTTGGGCCAGTGTGCAGCCTGGAATAAACAGTTCTGTGTAAACATTTATGTTAGGTAGGCTATCCTACTACCGTTCAGGTGACGTATGGGTAACAATAATCAACTAGACACCCCAAGAAATGGTAAATTTAAGTATCCATAATACAAAACTGTCCGGGGAAACTACAACGGAAGAAATCACCGTAGTAAAATTTACTTTAAAAAACAAATGGTTGAAATGCTTTTTATTATGTCGATTTGGGATGAGTACTTGGAGAACATGCAGTTTATAACATGTCGATTTGTCAGCAATCAGAGGAGAAAGTTCAATTAAAGATCAATCGAGGCGTAATTGAGAAGATCTAAACACTTCAAATTGTAATCGCGTTTACTGTATATAATAAAATATTAAGTAGTTTATTGCTCGCGCCCTCTCATAAACTAATTAAATCAGATAATCTTCAGTGAGCCTAATTAACGGGAAAACCTTATGTCAATTGCAACTGAATTTATTATGGAAGAACAAATTCTTAATCTTTTGGGCTAAAAGTTTAATAAAAGAAATTGATTATTCAAGCGATCCGTCAGAAATCTTATAAAATCATAGTAAATCATAATAGAAAAATTGTTACAAGACTTATTTTGTTTGTATGTCAATAAACTGGCAAAACTCAGACAGGTCTGAGGCTTATTTCAATTTATTTTTGCGAATGCGCGATTTTTCTCAATCGAATTTCTTTTTATTAAAAGAAGTGTGTTTCGGCTCGTTTTTGTTAACTTTTGGATTTCTACAATTTCCCAGATAACGTGTCTAAAGCTCCGGTAAACACGAGGTCTGGACAAACATTGCACAACGAACGGGGTGCCCCCGGCACAGATCACCTCCTATCTCTTTAATACACCGAGATAAAATAGTACCTAATTTTACGACCTTCTTCAGATACTCTTTGTATTTTTACAACAACGCAATCGACAGACAAAAAGCGCCAAAGAAGAAAGTAGAGGAGATTGGGGAAACTGGAAAAGGACTTAATTTTCCCAAAAGAATCTATTCCATGACTCTCCCATTTTAACTAAGAAATAGGAGGAATTTCGATACTAATTTTAAATTACTTCACACTCAAACAAAGAGTCAGCCAGTTTAAAAATTACACCTAAATTTTTTTTCGGTACAGCCGAAGGGATAATTTTATTGCGGGAGTGTTAACTCATCCTTGATGTATTTTTTTAATCAGCAAACAGGCAAGATTACCGAATTAATTCCCTCTCGTTTCTTTTCCAGCTTTATACATTGTAAAGTCATAATGTGAATTAAAAAAATCGAGCAAACATCACCGTGTGGAACGAGTTTTTACCGAATTCAAAAGGTCAAACTATGTGCATATTTACAAATAATTGTGTAATAAATATCAGTAGTTTTAAATGTTCATCTCGCAAAATAAACGTTTCTGATCGGATTATTTAGGTAAGCCAAATCGTAGGATTAGTACTAAATTTATTCACCATCTGATCTTGACATCAGCACTTCTTTTTAAAAATTCAAACTTTAATTTATCCTTCCCTCCTTATCCCTAACCAAACTTTAATTTATTCTTCAGTTTTAAAAGTAAATATAAGCATATAAATATTTTTAAATGGTATTATTTAATATAAATATTTTAACACAAAGACTGTTATTCTGAGTTTTGATCCGTCTATACTCGCTGTGTTTTCGGCGGACAAAACAGACACAGGACCCAAAACTATTTTTAATATATAATTATAAAATATTCTTTAGAAAACAGTGTTACGTTTGGCGTTTAAATTGTTTCATATATTTCATATGTCGAAACCCCCGCGACAAAAAATATGCAACGGGATCAGGCGGACCCATGTACAACCTGCTGACAAATATTTCAACGGCACTTCACTGTCATCACGTAGGAAAGCAAATTTGGCATAAATTTAAATATTAAATGACTTCATTTTTCTGGTGTCTTAGTTTACACGAGTACACACAAAAGTTTTTGTTTGTTAACTTTTGTTTATGCTGGTGAAGGAAGTCTGTAGTTGTACTGAAATTTTCATTACAACAGTGAATAAACACGGATTAGAGGATTAATATACGTATTTTCTTGTGAAATGTAGCTTTGAAATCTCTCCTTTGAATTTGTGAACAGGAACAACAGTAAAGAAAGCTATGTAGGCCTTCAGGGAGCCAAATTGACCATCTGATGTTACGGGTTTGCCAAAGGCCTTATCCAAATTTTAATGATAATAAAAATGTATTATAGGATGAAAATTCCTGAGAAATGTAGCTTGAAGTGCCTATTTTTGGCTTTATAATATTAAAAAATACGTAGGCCTTCAGGGAATTAAAATTGAGCACCTGATGTTACGGGCTTTGTCCTTATCCAAATTTTAATGATAATAAAAATGTATTACAGGAAGAAAATTTCTGGCTCCTGAGAAATGTAGCTTAGTGTCTATTTTTGTCTTCATGGATATAACATTTAAAAAAATGTATGTAGGCCTACAGGGAACTAAAATTGAGGGTCTGAAGTTACGGGCTTTGCCAAACGACTTCTACAAATACTATTTTAACGATATTAAAAATGTATTATAAGACGAAAATTGCCATCTTTCTGGGAAATGTAACTTTGTAACTGTTTTGTCTTGACTTTATTATGTTTCTGATAATAAAAGTTGCCACTATAAAAGAAAGTACTAAAAAGAAAACATTGCTAGGCTAGTTTTACCTAACCTGTGTTATAACCGAGTTTACAAAATGTTTTAAATGAGAAAGTACAATGTGAGGCTGGTGCATTTGCAATCTGCCATTAATTTAAAGAGTGTGTTCGAAAATATTTCCTCAATACACATTCTCAAAGGTAGAAAATAAAAAAGATACATTTTTAGATTTGTAATTTAAGAAATAACTAGTGTGAGAAACATTCCTTGTATGTAAGAATCGCCATGTGAAAGAACCTCAAAGCATGAATTAATTTAGGGAATTCTTTTTATCCAGTCAAAGGAACTCAGACTAGTGTCAACAAATAAAGGATTTTTATTTGGGTCGAAGTAAGCATAAGCCGTGCAAATTAATTACCTGGATTCGGTTGACTTTGGTAGGATGGTTTTTTCATCCATTCGTACGGGCTCCTGGCTGGTGGTACCCTTTGCTGGATTTGCGGTTCTGGAGGTGATTGCTGTTGAGGGGTGACGGGCAGTACGACCGACTGGTCGTCCCAGATCTCCGTGATCGGTTGCTGCTGTTGGAAAACGTGCTGCGGCCAGCCGCTTTGCTCCTCGTGCATACAACTGAGGTACTGATGCTGTCCGGCCGGCTGGTAACCGCCGTACCAGCTCTGTTTATACATGTTGTACTGTTGGTAGTACATCCTTCAGCTCGCACCACTATACCTTCTCAACGGTTTTTGTCACACTGAAGGAAAAGCAGGCCTTCCTCCCGTAGCCCTTACTTCAAAACCACGCCTACGCGCTCCGCCTCTCCGACTCCCTCTCTACTGCAAAGCACTCCCACTTCCAATGCTACTAACTCCCCTTCGGCTCTTCACCATTACAGACTCTTTATATACAAATTGATATTCTATTCACACTTTGTAAAAAATATATCCTTGCCTTTTTTTTGTAACTGAATGCACTCTAACCTTATATCTAATAATAAGATCGTTTATTTTTGCAGTATTAACGCGATTCCCCATATTTTCTAACTTAATTAACTTTTGGTTTTTACAGTTGTCACCGTCCACCTATCCCATGAGTTTAATTTTTTCCATGTAAATATTTTTTAGCGGGTCGTTTTTGGAAAAACCCCGTGTCCTTAAACTTTTTTTCCCAGTAACTTTCCAGGATAGGCTTATGTGCTTAAACGAATATGGGCATAACTTCAAATGGAAGAAGAAGAAAAAGAAAGAATTTATTGATTAGGATTTGCAATTTATAATATGATTGTTTACACGATTTATACATTCTAAACTCTTCCAGCAAACCATATTACAATGTAACAATTTAAAAATATAATAACTGAAATTAACTTACTGGCCTAAATAATAATAATCACTCTCAACACGACATGGCACAATTACACAGAAGACAAACACTTTGAGCCCTGAAGATGATCTCAATAAAAGATCGAAACGTTGGCACGATAAAGAAAATGTTTTTCTGATACCTACATCACACCAGACCGCATCTCACGATATCTGAATAATAATAATAATGTAGGAATTTTAGGGGCCAGCCGTCTGCATGTTTTTACTTTTTCTGATTTTTCACATGTATTTTTAGCATACAGCCATTTGTGTGTTTCAATCTGTACTGGCCTCTTTTTGTATATGAAAACTACGTCGATGTTCTAGAAACTAGTTTCTCATTTGTACATCAGATTGTAAACTACAGAATAGATATAAAACATAAAATGCATAATAATTGATGTCTGGACCCATTTACTCCCCCAGAAAACTCGATATTCCTCGGCGCGGGATCGAACTGTCTTTCCCATTAATATCTTATTTTTACTGACACACTCGCCCCCAGAGAAATTGATATAGCTCGGGTCGGTTCGGTTAAAAAAATACAAAATTTTAACACGTAGTCCCAATGCATTTTAACAATAATAAAATACACTGACAAGCAAAAAATTCTGCCCACTTATAATTATTGATTTGTATATATTTTTATATATTAATCAAAGTTTCACGTTTTTTTAACGTTTATTAATTGAGGCTTTGTCTACAAAAGTTTAAAAAATGTAAATTGCTATGGAAAATGAAAAAAAAGACGGACAGATAAAATTTGTTTTAATTTTGCTTTAGATTTTTAATTAAAATTTCAATATGGAGTAGTTTTTCCTATTGCTTTAATTATAACTCTAAGACGCCTCGGCATGCTTTCTAGCAATCTTGAAATGTCCCTTTGCTGGAGGTTGGCCCATTCTTCACGAAGAGTCCTTTCAAGATAATGGAGTGTATGATGGAAGTGATGGATTCGTCTTTTGAGGTTATCCCATAAATGTTCGATGGGGGTCAGGTCGAAAAAAGGGCTGGCCAGACTAAGGCCCTGATGTTATGCTGTTGAAGGTACGTTTGTATAGGAGGATAGGCAACACATGTTGTTCCAAAAATTCATCCACACAGCGAGTGGACGTGAAAGACCCTCCACGAGCAACAACCACCTCTATGCGAATCCCCATTTAAATTCCCGCCCACACCACCACTGAGCTACGTTGAAAAGGTCGGCTCTGGGAAAAATTACAGGCTTCGTACCTTTCATTTCCCCTTGGCCACATTCTTTCACGCCCATCTGGAGATCGTAGAGTAAATCTGCATTCATCTGTAAAATTTACAGCAGACCAATCGTCCAAAGACCAATGGCGTGCTCTCTAGCAAATGCGAGCCGTACAAACTCTGTATCAATTCTGGTCCTCTTACAAGCCTTAAACGTCATCGATCCATACTGATTTAAACTTCGAGCAGTGCCTTCAGAAATTTGGACATCTCGAACTTCCTGGAGCTGATGAATCACTTGAACAACAGTAATTGATTCAGAATTCAAATGATTGAATAACATTTTAAATTCCGCAAAATTAAACATTGAAAAATCTTTTGGCCTTGTTTTGGATTAGGTGTGTTTACGTCGAATTGATATTGTCAGTTTAAAACATAGCATAAACAAATATTTGTTGATAAAAACGATGAGACAAATTAAGTGCAGAATTTTTTTTTATCGAGAAAAAATCAGTTGGTTTGATTTTTTTGCCTATCAGTGTATATTATATCTAAGCGTTCTTCATTTTAAACATTTAAGAGTATTGATAGCTGACAGCCAAAACTTTGGTGTGGGTTGATGTATCTGGAAAGAAAGGCATGTCATTTCATTTTAAAAAAAAGTTCCATTGTTTCGTTTTCTTGTCCATATAGTGCTTTTCATTAACGAAACAATATTAAAGAAATCACCCTCTAATCTCAGTCGTAATGTTTTAGCATCTCTGCTATTTTTGTCTCACCAGTGCCAAATTTGTTCCATGTACCGTAGTCAGGATCTTACTGAGAGTAAACAACCCTTTCTAAGTTAATTGACCATAAATGATTATTCCATCTTTCCAGTGTATCCTTCTTGCTCCTATTAAATAATTAAAGTTGTCGGAGTGTTTTATTCCCGGTAATCCTTCTGTCACAACTATCAAATCCAGTTGATAAGAACAATTTATTCTATTTTCTTTATTGAACCAGGTCAACAGTTTCATTTATTATAACGTGTGTTTTCTTTTGTTTTTGTTTTTTTGGCTGTCGATAGAACATTTTGAAAAATTAATTATTCAGATATCGTGAGATGCGGTCTGGTGTGATGTAGGTATCAGAAAAACATTTTCTTTATCGTGCCAATGTTTCGATCTTTTATTGAGATCATCTTCAGGGCCTGGGATTTACAAACATAATTTACATTTCGAAAATACATATAGAATATGGAATTTATACAATGCAAAAATTATATTTTATATTCTATCAAAGTATTTCTACTCACTCACGAAGTCTTCTGTGTAATTGTGCCATGTCGTGATGAGAGTGCCAGTGAGATTTTACTGTTTCATGTTTATATATGTTTGATTTTGAAGTGGTGGGGAAGGAAGTGGGTATAGAAGAGACAATTTTGTATAAGTCGTCGGCTTCTTTGAGGTGAAAAGAGCCGGCAAAGGGAAACAATGTGTTGGTAATGTTTCGGCCACTTTATTCTTTCAGGATTATATAGAAAGGGATAAATGGGAAAAGGAAAATTAGATTGTTGGACAATTAGACTATGCGAAAAATATTTGATGTGTGGAATGTAATGTGATGATATATGTATGTTATCTGTATTGAATTTGATTGATGATGTTGGCGTAGCTGCGACTGAGTTTGCATGTATCTGTTCTGTAATTGATGCTGTGTTTATCCTTGTTGATGTAAACCATTTCTAAAAAATTACGTTTAAATTTGTTTTGTTCTGTATGTAGTATTTTTGGATTTTTGAAGTCAAAATTGTGTTGTTGTTCAAAGTGGTGGGTAGCGAGTGCTGTAGGATTTTGTTTGGGTTTTTTGCAATCGTAGATATGTTGTTTTACTGTCCTGTCAAGATATTGGGATGTAAGACCCCAACGAACGTATATTAATTTAGCTCTATGGGTAGTGTGGATGGGAAAGGTGTCGATAGTTAATAAAACAGGACTGTGATCCGATGAGAGCTCATTCAGTATACAAACATATTGTATATAGCCTGGTGTATAGCCATAATTTCGGGGAAGTTTTTTTTTTTTTTAAATTTGTAAAAATATTTTGGCGAACTAGAAACTCTTTTTTGGCGATACTAGGTCGAGATAATATAAGTGCTAGTTGCAAAAATCAGAAGAATACTTCCAGTAAAGTGCTAGGTTTTGTTTTAATTATAAATATTTTATAGAAATAGTACGGGCATTTTTCGGTTTGATTACCGGAGGTACTTTTTTTCTCGTGTATTATTTGCTAGTTCCACTTATAAAATTAATAACTCCTCTGGATTTTCTCCAAATTCAAGGTTTTTACAACTTTTTTTACAACTTTACAACTTCACTTCCAAAAATTGTGTATATTTCGTTCAATTATTGTTAGAAATGTTTCTTTTCTTTCAGTCTTTGTCACAAAGGTATAATAATGTTGTCATTACAAGTGATAAAAATAAGGAGGGAATACAAAACAACCTTCTTCGGAAGTTTTATTTTATTTATCTGTCTCTAACTTATTTACAAAGACGACATTTGTGTCGTTACGAGTAGTTTACAAGGTTCTAAGCCTTCGCAAAATTTCCAGCAGAAATTACCAGTTGTTTTAACATTATCACTTTTTTCGATTTTAGAAAAAATCTTAGAATTTTGAAGGGCGAAAATTGTTGGCATTTTTTGCCAAAAATTTGTATCTAATGATTTTATAGCGTGCAAACACGAATATCAGCTTTGTTTCTTGCTATTCAAATTTGTTTGGGGTCCTAAAAAAAGAATATCGACTGTTTAAGGCTAAAAAATATATTAACCACTGTCCACATCAGTAGCATTGTATAAATTCATTTTATTTCTATTCCAAATCCTGCATGTATTTGTAAAATTTAAACAATGTTTACAAACCCCAGGCCCTGAAGATGATCTCAATAAAGACGAAACGTTGGCACGATAAAGAAAATCTTTTTCCAAAAACCTACGTTACACCAGACCGCATTTTACGATCCCCAAATAATCATGCAATGTCGCTCGGTCACAAATATATTTATGTATTTTAACATCTACGCTACTCATATTGTACAACGTCTACATCCATAATCAACCTTTCATATTTTACACATCTACACAATATTTATATGATAAAAAATCATCATAAAATACTAACTAGTGAAATGACGAGAATACGTTTACCTACCATTTTCATAATACACTCAACGTATAGATATTTTGCGTTTTTGTCCTATAGACCTTTAGGTTCTAGGTTCGAGAAGAATAACACAGACCCAGTACTGATATGGCGAGAAGCCAGACCGTGTCAACCAGACGAAAACAGAGGATGAATAGACCATAATGGTCAGGTGAGATAGGTTCCTCACCCTGCTACCTCAGAAGGAAATTTTATAATTAAACTTAAAACGTAGGTTCTGAAAAAATTGTCTTCATTGAAGGGAAAATGATTCAGTTACATATTTTTTTTAATAAGATTTGAAGGGAAGAACCCAAAAAATGTGGCGTTTAATCTTACCACATAACGGTCCTGAACTTGCAATTTACTTGAAGGATCGCTTGTATGCAACGTCCCAAGGCATCTTATTCAATGCGCTGATAACAGTATCATAAAATAACTATAATTTAAGTTGAAACGAAAATAATAAACTATCTAGTAAAAATTGTGAATTTGTTCATAGGAGTCATCGAACTATTATATTTAAACTTTCATCGGAAGCTTGTACGAGCTCAAAGTGTAATGATGATCGAGGGTATGCCGGCCCAGGAAGTCTACATTGAAGGTCAAAGCACCATCCATGGTTAAAAAGCTAACTATCCAAATTCAATAAAAAATTAACACATCAGGAATAAATTACAAAAGCCTTGACCCAGATGAATTTGAGAACTGTTGTTGTTGATTTTGAGAAGATTTTTTTTTTTCTTTCGTTTTTTTAGCACAAATATATTTATTATTATGTGGAAATCATCTTAAACGTCCGTATGTTTGCAAGCGAGGACCTGCAGAAATAAATCAGTTAAGAGGTGGGCAAGGCAATGCCGCACACATAACTGGAAAAACAAAGGAAATTTATTTATTAGTTATTATGAAAGGATCCATTTGAAAATAATGTGCAATTGTGATCAAATTAATAGATTTTAAAAAATTCATTAGGTTGAACAACGAATTTTGAACATCGTTCTGAGAAAATTCATTGGATCCTTAAAAAATCTATAAATCCAAAAAAATTTTATTTATCCTATAACTTTTTTCTGTTTCGATCGATCGGCCACGTTGTAATTCATTATTTGCATATGCTGGTTGCTATAGCACTCCTGTATTTCACGTTCATGTTATCTGATGGCCTGAACCAGGCATGGCGTGAGATCCGGCTTCGCATGACAAAACGAATGTAGACTGGCTCAAATATCGTACTTACAGCGCTCATATATCATCAGTAAAAATCATATATAAACTCATACAATAATGTAAAAAGGAAAATTACATAAGCCTCTTAAGTTACGACGAAGTTACAGCCTCGACGTTGTAAAATTTGGAGTAGGGCCGTTACGTTTCGATAAAACGACTTTTAATTTAATCTGAACGATCTGGATCAAGTAGAATAATTTTTCAACCGGCTAATTTTTATTATTTATCTGCCAATTATCAAATTAAGACCATTCTTGATGGCACCAGGTTGCCTAAAATAAAATTATTATTATTAGGTGATTTTACACGATGCTTTAAATTTTTTTTATATTATATAATTCCAAAAATATCGTCTTTATTCTGTCAAATTTGATTTTATCATTGATTAATAATAACGAATATAGTTTACCTTGCAAGCAGTAATTTTTTTGCACCCAGATTCATTAGCATTTAAAGGAATGAAAAAACTACCAATTATCAATGCACATAAATTATACAAAAAAATAAATATTTTTAAAAGACTTCTATTCATTTCGTTTTTGAAAAAAAAAATTATCACGTTTCTATTAGAAAGATTTCTATGAACAGATTACATTTAAAAAATCCGTTACATAAATACATTTTTCCATGAACTCCAGTTTTAATATCACGCTTATAAAACTATTGCCGTCTGATACAAGTCTTCGGACGACCAATAAATTCGCCTTCTCTCAAAACGTATCTAGTGCCTTCCATGAAAAAGCAATTCCATAAATTTGACAAACCATCACATGTCAAAACCTCTAAAACCTATCTATAATTATAATTTGTTTATTACGTATCATTTTGATCTGACTGTGCTAGCTGGTTTGGTTTTCAAATGTATTTCGGCTTCCGCTATTTTCAGTGTTGGGTATGGGCCAAATTATAGAGAAAAGATAAAGCTTTAATTTATACGTAGTTTGGTGTTCATAACATACTGACCAAATAAGGCTCAACACTGAAAATGGCGAAACGTTTGGTAAAGACCAAATTACATGTTCATCCTTCCCCAAACTTCACAGAGAAATCACACAATATTTGTGATTATATAAGTATATACTGTTTCCGCATATCTACAGTATAAAAACATTAAAGAGTTACATTAGACTGAAATTTTCACTCTATTTGAAGACAAACATAGTGGTAAAGAATTGTGTTAAATAAATAATGTGATGACAATGCTAGGATGCACGTGTTGCTCTTAGAATGGTCATCAGCACTCTCTCCCACACTAGAAATGTTATAACGGTTTTAATATTAATAAACGTTAGTCTTAAGCCAGATTTTCCCGAAAGCATATCGAAGAGATTTGACTTAGATTCCGAAAGTTCTGCATGCATATCAATACTTATTTGTAATTTCTTTGAATAAAAGTTTTTAAAAACACATTCGACCAAAGAAATTATTTAACTGGCGCAGTCGGTAGGACATTGTCGAAAGTTACTATCCTGTAACTTTCCGTTTCAACGGTTAATCGGCAATCGGACAATCAACAATCGGTGAAGAGTTCAACACTTATGAACTTTCCCCTCGGACGACGGCATCGAACTTCTAGACTCTCGGAACCAGCGAATATGGCCGTAGTCGCTCCCTTTTTTTATGTAAGAAACATTTTAAATAATTTAATTTAAATTTGTTATATCATTAACATTTTATTGAAAAAACGAAACTATTCATTGTTAACAAATATCAAAGGGGGGCCGCGGTAGCCGAGTGGTTAGCGTGAGAGACTCTCGGCTAGTAGACCTAGATTCCCCCCGTCGCCTCTGGGCATGATGATCCACATGATCCCGGAATTCGATGGAGACCCAACTGTTCTTACGCGATTCTTACACATATCGCAAAAATTAGTTAACACATTTGTAGATACTAACTACCCTAATAATTTCCAAAATGTATACCTGCTTTCATGCTTAAGAAATAAGATAAAAGGTCCGGCAGCTCAAGTGATTGAAAATAGCTACGTATCAAACTGGACAGATTTAAAAATTGCATTGTTAGAGGGAAGCTCTCTCTAAGGGGGGGAGGTATTATATACGAGTATAAACATTGTGTTAAATAAATAATGTGATGACAATGGTAGGATGCAGGTGTTGCTCCTAGACTTGTCATCATCTTTAATTTTAATAAACGTTAGTCTAAAGCCAGATTTTCCCGAAAGCATATCGAACAGAATTATTCAGAAAAGTTTACATTTAGAAAAGACATATAGAAATGCAAATGTAAACTTTGTTTGTAAATCCCAGGCCCTGAAGATGATCTCAATAAAAGGTAGAAACGTTGGCACGATAAAGAAAATGTTTTTCTGATACCTACATCACACCAGACCGCATCTCACGATATCTGAATAATTATCCGTTAACGGTCACTAATCTCTACACATATCGAAGAGATTTGACTTAGATTCCGAAAATTTTTAATGTATATCAGTACGTATTTGTAATTTCTTTGAACAAAAGTTTTTAGAAACACATTCGACCAAAGAAATTATTATATATATATTGATTATTTTACAGTATTTACAATTTATTGGCAAGCAGGCAAACATTGAAAATCATCGTGTCTTAATATATCAATTCGGTAGTTTTTGAAGAGCGATCAGGTTTTAAATCTATTTTAAATGCTTTACTAAATTTATTGGTAAAAATTGGGCAAAAAGGATTAGTTGAAATAGGTTAGGCCAAATGGGTTGAAAATTCCCTTGCAAATTTGTACCTTTGATACACTTTTATCCAAATAACTTCGTTATATTGAAACGTTTATTTTTCACTGTTTAGAAACATCATAGAAACACAATTCTAGCGTGGTCTCCAAAAAACACCAAGACTTTAAAAATAATTTATGTGTAATATTAAACAGAAAAGTGTGAACCTTTGACTCAGGTGAAGGTTGTTGCCAAAAATTAGGTGATATTTTTTGTTTTTTATCGCTTTCCTATAGATTTGAAGTATAATGAGCACAATTATAACGATTATTTCATTTAAGTAAACACAGAATAAAACAAAATGTTTGTAATAGATCAAATGGATTTAGAGAAATGGTACCGAAATATAGCAATGTTTTGGCTTTGAACGGAAAATTTCCCTGAAAAGTTTTTTTTCAAATTTTGATACAATTTTCTCAAAAAGCTTTTATCATTCCTTTATTTTTATTTTTTAGTTCAATAATAGGCAAACAATTGTATCGAGTCATGTTTTTTAAACGATTCAAACTAGATAAAACTGCTTTTTGCATTAAAAAAAAAATGGTCTAAACTTTTACTTCATATAGGTTGTTGACGAATTAACGATTTTTTTTAAAACCCTAGCTATGAATTCGAAGTATAACTAAAAAGAATTGAAAAAAATTGGTTATAACCGAGCAAAAAATATAGCCCGAAAAAATAATACTGATAAGTGACCATTTCATGAAACTTCAGTCAAATAGGTCTTTGAACGCTAACGACCTTGAAAAATTGCTGAAAAGTGGTAAAAGTTTAGAATTTGTAGGTGAAACCGAAAGTAGGGACACTCTTGAAGAAGCGTATCAATACTAAAATTCATGGAATAGAAATGGAGTTCGCCAACTATCCGAAAAACAACTGCAACCTCCATCCCCGATAAGTCTCCTATCTTACAACTTCGGAAAAAAACCGAATTACCGACGTACGATTTTTTTTTATTACGTCATAGATTGTAGAAAAGGAGGAACTGATGATTCATCCTAAACCCGGACTTCGTGACTTAAAAGGATTAAAAGTTACGGAAATATCTAACAACTGATGTCGCCTTGCTCTTTTCATATGAGGCTTTTTGCCTATCCATAAAAGTTTATATCTTTTTCCTGGTAAGTCCTGAATGCGAAAATGTGGTGAGATCATGATTACCTATTTGTTTGTATAACAAACAGCGTGAAAGGCTAGAATGAATTTATCAATCACACTGGCTAAAATTATCAACAAATTTAATTTTTGTGGTTAAATTTTGTTTTGTCGGGCTAAAAATTATGTTTGTATTGTAACGCTTTCTCTCTGTTCATTCGGCGCTATTCTTTTAAACAAAATACAACAATAGTACAACAGTGTTAAAACGAGATTTAAAAATAAAGAAAAAAATCAGGGAGGAGAAGAGGAAAACGAACTCGACAATTAAGGAAAAATAAATGAAAGGAAATGGTGCCTAGCACTATTACATTTTATTGCACCCAAGCCACGCTGACCGTATCATTCTAATCCTATGGTGCTCATTAGAACACACGTTTCCCACCTGCTTGATATCTACTCTTAACATATAAGGAACCTAAGGCTTTTATGCAAATGTTCCCCTCCGGTACTGGCCCCATACTCGCTTCTTTTTATTTTACAAGCCCATAAACTAAGAAGAGAAAAACAACAACAAGAAGGGCCACAGTCTGTATCGGATGACTCCGATCGCTCAAACCACATGACAACGAGCGTGATCTTTAGGTGAAAATGTATGTATATATTTATATGAAAACAAGATAAATTCACATTCTAGTAAGCCAATGGTAACAAGTAAAAAGAAAAGTTTAATTATAAAATTTCCTTCTGAGGTAGCAGGGTGAGGAACCTATCTCACCTGACCATTATGGTCTATTCATCCTCTGTTTTCGTCTGGTTGACACGGTCTGGCTTCTCGCCATATCAGTACTGGGTCTGTGTTATTCTTCTCGGACCTAGAACCTAAAGGTCTATAGGACAAAAACGCAAAATATCTATACGTTGAGTGTATTATGAAAATGGTAGGTAAACGTATTCTCGTCATTTCACTAGTTAGTATTTTATGATGATTTTTTATCATATAAATATTGTGTAGATGTGTAAAATATGAAAGGTTGATTATGGATGGAGACGTTGTATTTGCTTTCTAGGTATCTTTGTACTGGATTAAATACGTTTTTGTAATGCTTTCACTGAAGTATAAACGGGTCTCGACAAAATCGGAAATCACCCAGACAAATTAATGAAGAGAAAGAGAAGTTGAAATGCATCTGATAGGCAAGAACAGGGATGGCAGACAAAACAAAATAATTGGAAACAACCGAACTGCAAAAACGAACAAATACCTAACATGGACTTAATAGTTTAAAATACATATACTGGGCACTTATTATAAATTATGGTTCAACTAACAGATTTGTGAGTAGGACCATTACTTACAAAAAGCGAATCTACGTACTACACCATTATTTCCTTGGTACATCAATTCTTCATCAGGTGATTCTACATGTCAAATAACACTAGAAGTCCCTATTGCGGAAAATATGATTATGCTATCAGACATATCTCAATTTTCAGGTTACTTCAACCTTTCACGACTTTAGTCCATATGTTTCAAAGTATCTCACAAAACGTTAAACCTACAGAAAGTTAGATGTCCTATGGAAAGTGTGTCGGAATTCCTGTACGATTCATTTGTGTTCTTTTTATAACCTTATGCAAACAAAATATAAAATCACAAAGAAGAACTTGAATTGAACATTGAAACATTGAACATAAAAGACAACAATGAAATAACAAAAACAAGAAAACGTTGAAAATACAAGAAAAAACAAAACTTTCACAAATTTCCAAAGTGCTTGTGTTATCTTGAAGTAAAAGTTTCTTGGTTTTATAAATACTGACAGATGTGGCGCTTACAAAAATGTTGCTCCTAGTAAAGAGCATTAAACATATATATTTACTTTCTCAAAAGTCAATTATTATCAACATAATATTAACATTTATTTGCTTGATAGACGGAGGTAATACTGGCAAAAACAAGCATAGATATTGGCAAGGAAAAAACGTGAATCTTTAACTCTTTGGGATATGTAAAATGCTCTCATTTTAGTGAATAAGATAAACGATAATGAATATTGCAAAATAGACGTTATTGGTCAAGGAAGTCCGACTCCTGTAAACTTTTAACTTTTAACCTATATAATGATGTAATGGTCGCAGCTAAAAGCTACTCTGGTTTCTCAGAGAAATCTTCTTAGTAGTGTAGTTGTGAGAATTTTGATTAAAACATTTTGTGAAAGTGCTCCACATACATAATTTTAATTAGAATATTTTTTACCTTTAATGAGGGCTGATATAATCTTGATTTAGAATTGTTTAACCCCTTTTTAATGAACTTATTCTTTCAAACCTCAGAATTCGTTATCCAAGAACTTTCCCATGTACCATTTCTTACTAGCATATGCATTTTTATTTTAAGATGTTTCTTCTTTATATTAGAGAAGTTCCATCAATTTTATAAGGCTTGGTAAATCTGTCTTCCATTTTCGTTTGTAAATAAAATTTTGTAAATGACTCTCGTGATGGATTGTACAGTTGACGCATAATGGCCGAATAATGTCTAGAGTACATCCAATGGTCTCGAGCAATAAAATCATAAATGCAAGGTCCACGAGCTAGCCCTCACATCTCTATCTCTCCTCGAAAGGTTTATTTATGGATGTTATACGGTTTTACTGTACCGTGTGAGGTTAAAAAACGTTAACTTCTCAATTCCATAAAAATAAATAAAAAAAAATAAAAAAGTGGAAGAGATAAAATTTCGGTGGTACAATAAATTTTCTAAAGGGATTGCATTTAAATCTTGAGGAATAAATAAAAGGTTCCAGTTAACGTGTCAGTGCTGAGAAGGATGAGTAGACGGACGGAATGCCACCCCACCTGTTTTATTGCACTTGGAATTCTTCTTACCAAGAACTTTTATTGCTCAGTTGTCTTCCATCGTAGGATCTCTTCCTTAGGAAAGTTTAACTTAAATACGACGCGCTCCCTTTGAACTCTTTGTTGTAACTCCACATCGACCTACGCCTGATACGTTCCTTTTATTTGGGTTTATAAATTTTGGGGGTGCTCGCACTTCGTTTGTTGAGCCGCATTCTGAAGTGTGAGAGTGAAAACGTTCATTCTATGCTAGAATATAGTTCAATTCATTTTTATTCTGCAGAAAAATTTCATTAATTTCTGATTAAAACTATTGAGATTAGATTACTATAGAAAAATATCAACGATGGTGGTTGGTATTTTAAGTAAAATAGACCAAATATATAAAAAAAATGAAAATCGGTTTATTTCACGAAATAAAAGTAAAGAATTTAATATATAATTTGGAAAATATTGTGGTTAATTCATTTATAACTTTTGAGTTTTTTAAACTTTACCATGCGGTTTTTATGTTTAATCAATTTGTTTTTTATTTCAACACTAAATTTGTTGGATGTTTGGGACTTTACACCTATCATCAGCACGTTATTTTTTAATTAACAGTAATATTTTTTATAATAAATTATAATAATTTTTTTACGAAAGACGATTTTGATTATTGTAAATTCCGGAAGCGTCCAAAAATTTAATGAAAAAAAAAAAAATAAATCACATGGAAAATTGTGTTGTGATTAGTGACCGTTAATCGATAATTATTTAGAAATCGTGAGATGCGGTCTGGTGTGATGTAGGTTTTTAGCAACGGATTCGTCAAAAGAAATTAATTAACTGGTAAAAAATACAGGCATTATAAGTTATTATCGTTACTTTTTTAATAGGAATGATGTACAGCTTCAACATCTTCGATCATCCAGCTCTGCTTAGTCTCATGGGACGTGCAGTTTTTAACTTTTCGAAAGAAGAGACAGAGAGCGGAGCGAGAGAGAGCATGTGGTTTTACTTAGAGAAAAAAAATTGTCCAAACATTAATGATAGCAATAGTATGAGAGCTAGAGGAAAACGAGTGAAAGGGAAAGGGGTAGAGAGAGTAAGAGAGGTCGTGAGAGAATGTAAATTGAAAAAATAGGACAACGATATATTTTACGTTTCTCTGTGTTAATTCTTTATTCGGGGATCGTGAGATGCGTCAGGTGTGACGTAGGTTTAGAAAACGTTTTCTTTGTCGTGCCAACGTTTCGATCTTTATTTAGATCATCTTCAGGTCTCAAGGTGTTTGTTTTCCGTGCAGATGTGCCATTCTTGTGTGTCGCGTTGAGAGTCAACAGAGTATATTAAATATCGATAAATAAAAAGACTCCTGAAATTGATTAATTAATTAATTAGCAACACTCTCAACACGATACGCGAGAATGACACAATTACACAGAAGACAAACACTTTGAGCCCTGAAGATGAGAATCACCAGACCGCATCTCACGATATCTCAATGAAAATGATCTCAATAAAGTTCGAAACGTCGGCACGATAAAGAAAATGTTTTTCTGAAACCTACATCACACCATACCGCATCTCACGATTAATAAATAATCACTTGGAAAAATTTTTTAATATAAAAAACACAAATTATGAAAAAAATCGTTTAAAAAATTAGTTACAAAATAAAAATTATATATACTTTTTATATTATAAGTTTAATTTTAAAAAATCCTGACGGTGTAAATATCCGAAATGTCCAAAAAATGTAATGTAATAAAATAAAATAAATCACTTGAAAATTTTTTTTAATAAACAACACAAATTATAAATATAAGAAATGACAATAAATCTTTAAAAAATCCGTTACAAAACAAAAATTATACACACACACACACACACACACACACACACACACACACACACATATATTTATATATAAAATACTATAAGTTATAAAACGTAATGCAGTTAATCTCCCGTGACGGACAATGTACACTCCGGTTAAAAAGGATTTATATATAATTTAATTCCCTCTATAACGGAACCCACGTTTCACGTATAATATAATAATTTTGGTAGTCCAATTTTTTTCTTCTCCGTAAAATCTTGTTTTCTTTTCAATGACACATTATCTCACAATTATCTCTTTCCTCATTAGGCCGCGTATTACCTTACTTAAATGTTTTTCTTATACTATCCAAATACAGATAATCCTTAGGCTTATCACTGGCAAACACGGTGCTCAGTTTTGGTACGACCTTATATCTCTTGAAATTTTTAGATATCTATAGCCGACATTTGCCAACAAAGAAAATTGCGTTTAATGTTTGCTTTGAATCCCTTTTGACGTTATATCCTTTGACTTCACTACTCTCCGGATCCTCTATAATGTTACTACTGTTATATCATTTTGGCCTCATTTTAAAAATATTACATTTTCGTTCGTTACGTATTCGTTGTATGTTAATTCAGTAACATGCGATTTAAAATAAATAAAACTTGGAATAGTTTCATTAAAAAGTAAACTTTAATCGACAAAATAAAAAAGGAGGCTTATTTTATTACAATTAATTGCATAGTAATTTGCTCATACAATTTTTTTATGTTACTCCGTATTCATTTTCCAATATTCATGACACTCCCAATATAAAACCAATTAATTGCAATTTCAGGAGTCTTTTTATTTATCGATATTTAATACACACTGTTGACTCTCAACGCGACACACAAGAATGGCACATCTGCACGGAAAATAGACACCTGAAGATGATCTAAATAAAGATCGAAAAGTTGGTATGACAAAGAAAATGTTTTTCTAAACCTACGTCACACCTGACCGCATCTCACGACCCCCGAATAAAGAATTAACACAGAGAAACGTAAAATATATCGTTGTCCTATTTTTTCAATTTACATTCTCTCACGACCTCTCTTACTGTCTCTACCCCTTTCCCTTTCACTCGTTTTCCTCTGGCTCTCATACTATTGCTATCATTAATGTTTGGACAATTTTTTTTTCTCTAAGTAAAACCACATGCTCCCTCTCCCTTCGCTCTCTGTCTCTTCTTTCGTAAAGTTAAAAACTGCACATCCCATGTGGCTAAGCAGAGCTGGATGATCGAAGATGTTGAAGCTGTACATCATTCCTATTAAAAAAGAAACGATAATAACTTATAATGCCTGTATTTTTTTTACCAGTTAATTAATTTCTGTTGACGAATCCGTTTGTAAAAACTTTTATTCAAAGAAATTACAAACTATTATTGATTTATTCAGTTCATATGCAGTTACTTGTAATCTAGGAATCTAAACCGAATATATATCCGCTATACCCTCAGGAAATCTTAATCTTACTAAGACTTCCTAAGACAGTTACTTAGACTGTTGTTTAACTAAAAATGATTACAATTCTTTGGAATCTTGGACGACAATATTTCTAAGTAAACAATTGCATTCAAGCATTGTCATCACCTTATTTATTTAATAATATAATTATACTCTTTATACCGTACATATACGGGGAAAGCTCTAAGGAACTTGAGAGTTAAGCAATCATGTTAGGCCAAGTATATAATGTTGAATATGGCCCGAACTCTGATAAGTTTCTCTTGTTACTACAGCAATTAGTTTTAATCAAAATAAACATCACATCTTTAATACATACTGATTTAGTACTGCAAATTCTATTGTTTGCGCAATTTTAAATTTTTTTTATAGCAATCTGTGGTGTTTAGTATTAGTTAGTTAATAAATATTTGGAGATCGTGAGATGCGGTCTGGTGTGAATTACATTTTCTTTATCGTGCCAACGTTTCGACCTTTATTGAGATCATTTTCAAAGCTAGAAGTGTTTCTTTTCCACATGTCGTGTTGAGCACTCTCACCAACGTCACGGCAGATCACATCTCACTATCTCCAAACAATTTTTGTAGCGATGAAGTTAAATGTAATGAAAAAATCTGGTTCCTTTTAAACACACTTTAAACACCTCAGATCATTTCTGAATAATTATCGATTAACGGTCACTAATCGCCGCACATTAATTATTTAGTTTGCAATCCAAACTGGAACTTTTTCCTTAAAAATGGAATGACGTTTTTAACCATCGTTTTAAAAGTCACTTCTTCCAAAGAACTGCAACTCAGAGCGGACGAGAAATCGGCAACAGATCAAACCCGCGGCGATTATCTCTATTTAACCCACAGAGAAATAATAACAGAATTACCGCAAAATCTACACTTCAGGAGGATGACAAAAGAAAAAGACGTTTTTACTGCTTTCAGCCCCTTCTCTCAGCAATAAACAGTACTCTAACCCTACTGCCGTACCTTCAAGGATAAACAATTACATTCCCTTTCCAACTAGTCGATTGTCCGCCTACCGATGTTTCCACAAAGTCACAATGGGGCTCCCAGGAGGCGGAATAAATTAAACGGGACATTTAGAACTTTCAAATTTACCACTGGAACTAAAATGCCGTGAAAGAATGCACAACATGTTGTAAACCCTGCATGCTTGGACGTTCCATTATGACCATTATGATAAAGAACATTATTTTGAAAATTCTGAACTATAAAAGGAGGCACACGACACAACCTCATGAATAATGAAATAATGACTAACATCGTACAGTTTTTATTTATTAACTTCCCTATTATATTTGTATTTTTTTTTTTTAAATAATGTCTTTACCACTATCTTTTCCTATTCAGTGTGAAGAGCGGTTCCTTCACAATTTTGTACTTTTATCGTAAGTTAACCGGTTTTTCAATCCCATTCTTCAGTAAATTAATGCACGTCTTGCAGGTCCTTTCCTTGACAAGAAGGTCAACGAATAATTGCTTTTAATTTGTTGCATTCGTGAGGAGCATAAAAACATGAATTACATTAATATGTTTTGTAAAATGTATCATATGATTTGTTCCTCTCAGTCTTTTAAATTTTCCCAGACACCCGAAAACACATAACCCTACCCTTAGGAATGTACACTAGGGGAGTGAATATGACCAGATACCTATGTTTATGGCGATGTATGTATATTTGTTTCTACTCTGTATTTCACAAACTGAGGTACAAACTAGAGGCGAGTAATTTAGGATATCGACATGTATACTGTATTTAAAAGTAGAGTCAATAACCAGATCGAGATGCTCAAATGGCTGCAGTTTAAAACAAACTACGACTGAAAGAACAGAAAGTGAAACAAACCTAGCAGAGGGCCGGCGATAACTTCTACTGTATATCGGTTCATAAACATCCCCCTTTATTCGGGTATATTAAAATATTCCAATAAATTTAGCTGAATTACAAAATAATAAAGCTTTTGTTATTGCCATGTTCATAGATAAATTATTTAAACTACAATATTCATATAATACTTTACACGTTATGCCTCACTTCAACCATCTGAGGAAAAAAATTCCCAGTAAATAGCAAGCAAATTTTGTGTATGACATGGTTCAGCCTGAACTGAGGAATCTTCTGGTATAGTAAACTATTATATTCATAGCGATGACAAATTTCGTTAGAACGACAAGAAACAACACAAGGGTTTAGAACTAGAACTATATAAACTACACGTAGACAGGCTAACCATTATATAATGTATATATACATATATATATATATATATATATATATATATATATATATG
>CM077100.1:13430837-13445274 GCA_039619505.1 Cimex hemipterus
ATGTTTTTTAGATGTGTATATATATATATATATATATATATACACACACATTTGAGTAATGACCGTTAATTAATGATTATTTGACGATGCAGTCTGGTGTGACGTAAAATGGATGTAGAATGTTTACAATTTTTTTTTTTTTTTAAATTGTGCTAAGTTTCGGTCTTTATTGAGATCATCGAACATGTTTTTTCATAATATGTGCTATAATATTAATAATTAATTTTAGGTAATTGCTTGAAGGTTGATTAAGACTAGGCCTTGCGAGGTTGTCACACGTAGTTTTGTAGGCCGTCTGTGAGTCTGGCATGTAGAGAAAGCTTGCTTGATGTGTCCCACCTAGATGAAAGGTGCAATTCCTTAACCCCATTATTACATATATGCGTAAACATTAGCTTGAGCACGGTAGCAAGTATCAGGGTCCCATGTTCCAATTTTTGGAGGAAACAGGATTGTTTTATTATATAAAATACTTGCATTCATGTGTCCATAGTGAGTGTTGGGAGTGAATGTGCAGTGTGAGAGGGTCAATGCGGAATATGGAGTACTCCATCGATCCTAAATTAGATCAATTACATAATATGGGTAAAGGGTGATGGGGGATATTGAGTTTCCTTCTTAGGGATAGGGATAAGGATAAAAGAGGCGGCCTTACGGGCCTGCTTCAGGTCAACCTCCATAGCCTTGCCAACGGCTCCATAGTGTTGGATCTTGCTTGTGGTTTTTCCAGTTTTAGTTGCAAGAACCTGCACCTACATAGACCTTTACAGAAACCTAAAATGTTTTCTGCGGTCCCCTACTCTTCCTGGCAGCATCTGCATAGTGTTTCCTCTGTCTCTGTGCATGGGCTTTCTTAAGTGGCAGTGCCCTTTCAGGAGTCCAACCAGAATCCTGGTTTGGCTGCAATTACCTTCTAATGCCTTTGTAAGTTTTGCGGATGGCTCTTCCATGAATTTCTTTGCCTGCCAAATGCCTTGGTATTGTTCCACCAGTTTTCGACTCATTGAGGATCCATTTGAAGATGTATCCTTTTTTGTGGCAGTAGGGTTCAGGACCAATGTTGCCCCCCCCCTCTTTAGTTATTATCCGGTGGTATTATTATATAACTTTAAATGTCCCCTACATGCCACTAATTGGTGATGGTTTTATGTTTATACATGACAATACAAGACTCCAAACAGTGGGGTCGTTGGTGAATACTTGAAATGGGCTTCAATTCAATGTTTAGAGTGGTCAGCATGTAGTCCCAACTTAAACCCTGTCGAACACCTTTGGGACGAGTTGTCAAAATGTTGCTCAGTGACCAGGCAGTTTGCAGGAATTAACAAAGATGCTGTAGGAGGAGTATGAAAATATTCCATAGCATTGCATTCAAAACCTCATAAAATCGATGCCACGTCGAATGCAAGCAGTGATCAATGCAAGGGGAGGAAATACTGTTCTGAATGGGATATTTTTTTAATTGTTTCAATGGAAACATTTTTGGTAACAATTAATTAAGGTTTTTAGTTGAGATAAAAAGTCAATGGCATGAGCGGGATTCGAACCCACGGTCTTCGGCTAGATACGCCGTTGCTCTACTACTTCAGCTATCGTGACCTCGATCCACTCGGACATTAACTTCCTATCTCAACCCCACCTTTTGAGTTTCCCTCCTTTTGGTAACAGTGTTTTTCTCAGTTTAATTTTTAATTTATTTTTAAATTCAGCTATAATAAATATAAACATAAAGCGTACATTGTAAAGCCCTCTCCGTGTTAGGACACCTACCAACAACCATAAAAGTGCTGATAGTAACCCCCCACCCCCTCGTTGTGGTATTACTAGCAGCGATTGATGTCCTAATTGGCTTTTATTTCTAGACTTTGAAACTGATGTTAGCCAGTTTAAAGTCGAGGGTTGCCATTTTTTTGTGCTCCTCTCTCACAGTGGGGATGTTATCAAAAGCACCTTCTATGCCCATCAGACAGCATAGTACTATTTCTTTTTCCTATGTGGTTTTAAAAATAAAATATAATCTAAAAGCTTAATTTGTAAATAATAATTTATATTTATGATCTACATTATTTGAATTTTAATAATTAACCTGTTAATTCACTTGGGATGATATCTTGCTTCATGATAATTACTCTGACTTGTTTGATTAAAGATCGTAATATTTTCACTTCTTCTGGATGATAAGGGAAAGAGTATTGACTCGGATTAATAATATTGGATCCTTTTCCATTTCCATATGCTGTGATATATGAGTAATGTTATAAATGATTATTAACCGAACAACAATAAAATGGTATACAATCTTACCAATTTGTTTGTTTATCATCCAACGTGAACTGATGACCGACTCGTTGCTGCCTCTCATGAAAAGGGTAATCATCTTGAAATTATTTATTAACACTCTAACACAATATGAACAACTTTTTCCTCCAAAAATGTCAAAACCTTAAAAGTAACAATACATTATTTTGTGATTACACAACAACAATTTGTGATATGTCCATTTTAAAAGCAGAGCGATGTTTTAATCTTTATGTATTATTGCATAAATTACAGAACCAATAGAGTTAAGGTGAATGTATTTCTATATAGTCTATGTGTTCATTTTACAATTGCCAATTCACTTCAGTGACAGTAGCTGAACATTTGTGCAACAAAGAAAGCCACCCTATATTAGACATGTTTAGAAGGTAAAATGAAGGCCGAAACAGATGAAGATGAAGACTTCTCATTGTCTGCAGGAGAAAATATTTCGGATGGTTCAACATAATCGAAGAAATACATCAATTGCAACCAAAGCAAGTAATAAATTAGAGGCAGATTATAAATACTGGAAAGAGGATACAAAAGCGCTTGTAGGGTGCAATGTAGAATCCCAAGAATTTCCATATTCTACAATCCAAGACTAGAGTAAATCAATATCTGTCTTACTGGAGGCGTCCAACCACCTGCTGGGTGTCGCAGACAAGAGGTCAAACCACTACACCACTTTTTACATATTATGACCAATTAATAAACCATGGGCTATGCCAGGATTCAAACCCTGGAATGTTAGTATGACAACTGTTAGTCGGACACCGTTACCACTAGGCCACTGTGGTCCCCACTCTACTTCCAAGAGTAAAAAATAATGCAACTATAAACCTCTTAACCGAATAAATCTGTGTCATCATATTTTTGTGGTCAAATTTCTTTGCAGGCATTAGTTATTTTTTAGTTTGGGCCTTTCTGGCCATTTTGGTCTTACTATCCTTGATGTTTTAGTCTGTCAAATGTGTTTCATTAAAATGATGTCTGTTTGGAAATGAACAAACTACAAATTCATGTTTTTTCATAGATAACATATATTCTACATGGTAAAAATAATATTTATTTTAATGATCCATAATTTAAAAATAGTAAATACAATATTTTATTGTATTTATAAATATGAAGATTTTGTTAATGGTAAAATCCAAAAGATAACGAAATATTCTTAAATTTAAAATGCAGTGGAGGATACCTGACTTATAAATAATTGATTTTTGACACATAGCCCCAAGAATCCATGCAAATAGGTGCTCATTTAATTGAACAAATTGACGTAAAAATGAAAGTTAATTGGACCCCACCATACAAAATGCTAAATGTGAGACTTGAATTTTAAAAAAATGTATGTTTGTTTATGAAAAAGAAAAGTGCATTTGGGATACATCAAGCTGCAGATCACCTGGTGTACTTCAACACAAAATTTCACAATTTACCTTTGGTCATTTAACAACTATGCTCACAGTATCTTCTATTCTGGTGTATATATGAGTCATCTTTAGTGGATATTTTCTTTTTCTATTTTTTTAAATGACCAAATAAGAGAATGGGCTGATTTATATTAAGCTGCTTGTAAATTATGCACCAAATGTTTTCATTTTGGAAAACAGCCATTCAACTTGACCTTAGAGCAACCAGCATAAATTCCCAATCTATCTTTTGGTTATTCACTTCGAGGTATTTTTGCAATTTTGTGATCACGGATACAACATGACTTAAGTGGCAAAATTGTACTTACGTTTTCTTCAACTTTAACAAACAGATGATATTCAATATTAGTCTAGCTATAATTCACAAAAAATTTAGATAAATTCAGAATAGTTATAAAAGGTGATCCCTGACAATAACTACTGTTGCTAAGAAACTACATGAATATTATTTATTGTATGCCCAGCCTTTTTAGTTTACTATATACCAACACATGGAGCATGTGGATGTATAGTGACTAAAAACCTTGGAAAAAAACAATATAAATAATTACAAAGATTGGCATCTTTAAAACAAGAAGAAAGAAAATTTTGACAGACCCTTCCAAATAAAAATAGCAACAAGAAATAAAAATGAACAAGAAGATTAAAATTTGAAAATTATTTGAACGGTTCGCTATGGCACACAGATGAATACAAATGGAATATATAGTGAGGGCAGAAATCAAGGTACAAATTTTTATACAGCAGAATGTAACTTTCTGTGCCCGAGTAACAATTAAAAGGAGCTTTAAAGCACTGAAGGCTTCCACCTTGAAGGAGTCCACTTTAACTCAATGCTCTGGTAATGTATTTATAATTTTTAGTAAAACGAAATCATGTTAGGAAATGAGGGGGTTGAAGGCAAAACTCTTACAAAATCAGACCCTTTGGACTATAGCTACAAATAGTCATGCTTGAACAAGAAATGACTACGCACTGGATCAATTTACCAAGTGCAAAACAATAAAAAAAAGTCTCCGAACATCTCAACCAGGAAAACAAAACTCTCTCTCAGCGAGCATGAATTAAGGAAAATTAATAGGTTTTTGTACTGGCAATTGCCTGTTTAATCACTACCTAACAAAGTGTGAAAAACTAAGACAGAATCCTGCTGATGTTACCACGAATCAGCAGAGGTATAATAACAAATCTTATGTGATTGCAAATTATTAACCTGGAATGGAGCAGTTATTTTGGAATCGCAATACTTTGTGAAATAATCATAAAGGAATCCTGGAAAATGTTCAACTTCCTTTCTGGAATATTGAGAAAATCACAATCACGTCAAGGAAATGGAAAAATAACAAAACCTCATCAAATTGATAAAACATATCAATGTAAAATAGACTAGATATTATTAGACAAAAAAGATGAAAAAAAATAACACATCTCTTGTTTAAATTCTATCTTGAATTAGTTTCCCTTAATTATTATTTTATATAAAGAGAATAAAGGTACGTTTTTAATTATACAATTAAATAAATTTAACAATAACTTTATTACTTTACCATAAATACATTTGAACACATACCAAACAACAAATTAAGTTACATAATATCAAACAATTTGTTCACATTTTTTTACAAAAACTCTTTATTAATATTTAAATAGTCTATTTAACCTTATTTTATTATTTTTAAATGTATTCTTTCCATTCTGAAATATATTTATAACAATTTTAACAACCATAAACTAAATGGTTTATAATATCAGATTAGTCTATAAAGCCCTCATTGGCATGTGGTAAGATTGAGGGTAACACAGAAGGATATAAAAGTCTCATAAAGTATATTTGATTACATGTTAAAACACTATTTACATCTAAAATACTGTCGATTTTTAAGAGCTTAATGAACTAAATATCTTACACTTAATTTTATAACAAATAAAATAAAGCAATTAATAATATTAAACACTTAAAGTAACAATTGTTAAAGTTTTTAACTATACATTTAGAAGATACAAATTATTTTTTGAAAATGAGTATATTTTTATTATTTGGAGATCGTGAGGTGTGGTCTGGCGTGACGTAGGCCACTAAACACCACACATATTTGTCTTGTTTAAGCACTTTATATACAGTTTTAACCAGAAACAATTGGATTGTTATCACAATTATTCATTCTATGACGGCGCTGTAATCAACTTCAATGCTCCCCTGAAATACAAAATTATTAAGCAATATTTCCAATAATATTGAGGACAATAATAAAGTGTATTACTTTTACATTTGGTGAAAGGTTTTCTTCTCCGTTGTCATTGAGAGCAAGAAGTTTGTTATTAACTTCACGCAACATTTCTCTTTCTTCCTAATATGTTTTGATAACAATGTTCATTACACATACTACATACATATAAAGCTAAATAGTTCAAATAATGTGAATATCTTACCTTTATGTCTTTTAATTTTTCTTCCAACATTTTGTATGATTTTTTCAATGAGTTCAGTTCAAGCAACTCTGTCTGCAACTCTGAACACTTTATATGTGCTTCATTAAGTTGAGCACAAATATCATCTGAAACACACACAAAATACACCATTGTTTGTTGTAAAAAAACAATTTTTCTGTGAAAGTTTAGCCTTAATTATGAGTTTATTATTTTTTACCATAATCCTCATTTAACATTTGGATTGTTTTTCTCAGAGCATTGATTTCTCCTTCAGCTGTTGCAACCAACATTTGTTTCTCTTCGTTATTTTGCCTCAGAAATATTTTCCAGCGCAAGTTGTCAACGTTGTTCATGAGATGGTCGAACGTATTTGTGAGCCCACTTCGGTCTGAAGCTATACTGCTGTAGGAGGAAACATCTCTACTAGTACTCTGAAAAAAAAAAGAAGAAGAAAAACATCCCGAAGAGAACTGCAATTTATGTGATATTTGGTATAAACATTAAGTAATGAGTTGATCAGTTGACAGGTATTAATGACAATATATATTTTTCAGTTATGCAAGTTCGGCTTATAATAGCAGTACAATTTTTATAAAAATATTGATCAAATCATTACCATACTTTAATTAATTGATTAATGCAACATAAAAAGTAAGCACTCACATCATCCTCAGTCTCAGAATTTTCACTATTACTGTGTATGATTTCTTCTTTTTCTGATTCCTGATGGTCAATTCTTTCATTCTCTATTCTAATAATTCAAAAACGTTGGATTAATACTAATATTATTTATTATATTGTTATATTAATTACAGTTATTATTGAAATTATTAATTTAAAAGTATTTTAATTTTTGATTTGTTTGATATATTTTTGTTCAAAGTAATGTTCTAGTTGTATTAAATTAAGTACAAATAAATAAAAATTATCAGGCTATTAAGAATAACTAGTGTTTATAGATGTAATTTGGTTATTAATGATTATTTTGGCTGTCTATGATGATCGGTAACAACCCAATTATAAGTCCATTACCCCATAGACCATAGAAAGAAACCTTACAATTTATAGATGTTGAAATTTTTTGTTTTGCCATCAATGTTCGGTTAACCATATTTTACCATACTAGCTTTTGGTCTGTGTGTTTTTTGCACACAAGGTAACTGCTAAAAAAGCAAAAACACGACTGCAGACCAAAAGGCGGATGGTTAGAGGCAACCAAATCTTAGAAATAAATCTTACAATTTATAGATTGTTAAAGAATACATAGATTAATAAAAACGACAATAGCATACCCTTCTGATGGTGGATTCTTTTTATAACAGGCTTTTGATGGTGATTTTTTTAAACATTTATGAGCTTGAGCATGAAACCGGCTTTGTTGAAGTAACTGATGTGTCAAAACACTTACCTGGAAAATATAATCCACAATATTTGATGAACTATGTAAATAATATAAACTTTAACAATTTTCTGGCTTTTAAATTAAAATTATTTTAGTTACAAGTTATCTTAATTTTAACTAATGAATTCACCTTATCCATAAGATATTTATTTCTCGCCTGTATATCTTTAAACCTTATGTCCTCTAATGTCGGTGTTGCACTGTATCGATCTTTATGATTTGTATTTGCATTTCCAAACAGAATTTCTAGCCTGAAATAAGTGTGGTGTAGAGTATACACAAATGTAAAAATTATTAAGTGTTTACTAATTAAAAAAATCAATGAAGAAAAATTCATGATATGATACAACAATAAATTAGTGATTGCCATGGTGCAAGAAGAATAGACCCTGTGAATAAATTTGATAGCACTAGTCAGTGGAAAGTATTGCTTCCTGTTTTACAAGCATGCTTAATATCCAACTACATGTCAAGCGTCATTGGATGCGGTATCGAACCACATATTTTTTGTCATGTTATTCTCAATTAAAAAGCTAGGCTGTACCAGCATTTAAATCCAGAACTGCTGACTAGTAGTTGGATACCTTAACCGCTTAGCCACCATAGTTCCTTGAAGATTATTTCTAAAGAAAGAACTTAAAAGAATGTAATAATTCAAGGGACAATTTCATTTATGCCTTTTATATAAGAGGAGTGGTTGGAGTAGTATGTAGGAATAATTGGGCTTGGTGATTTTTCCTCATTAGCCAACACTGAAAATGGTTAAATGTCCAGACTAAACAATCTCCAATCCCCTCTAAATCTCTTAACTTTAAGTACCCAAGGTCTTCCTCCAGACTGCTCTTTCCTTTGTTTCCCCATCCTCTTAAAGTAGCTCAAGCAGCTACAATTAACCAATTTTTAACTTAATCCTTCATATTCAATATCTTTTATAACATTACATTTTCTTAAGGATTTTAGTTGAGATAAAAAAGTTAATGGCACGAGCGGGATTCGAACCCACAGTCTTCGGCTAGATACGCCACTGCTCTACCACTTGAGCCATCGTGACCTCGATCCAGTCGGATATCAACTTCTTATCTCAACCCCACCTTTTGAGTTTTCCCTCCTTTTTCCCATTTTTCAATTCATTTTTACCTCAACTAAAAACCTTAATTAAGCGTAATGTATTATTAATTGGTCAAGCAGGCCATGAAATTAATGAATTTAATCTTTTATAACTATCAACATTCCTGAGCAGCTGCTCAAAATTAAGTGAATACAGGGGTCGAAAATTATGAATGATGAAATCTTAGCTTGAATGACAACCTTAAATCCTTGTCAGTGACAACTCTCATGTGTTAAAAGCTCTGAACTACTTACTCCAAAGTTTTTCCAATGCTGCGTATACATTTTTTTGGTTACCATTTTTGTGTCATTGGAGAATGCAAAGGGGTTGCGTTAGGTAAGGTTAGGCCACATATCTGTGCGTGTCACATATTACATATAATAATATACATGTAAAACAGAAATTGCTTCGACAATGACCTATATGCATTAAACACTTCACAGCAACGTCCTTTAGTTGTGTTAATTCAATAAGGTTCTTAGAGAAAATGAAATGCAGCAGCTATTTGCTGAAATGGTTCCCTCTTTATCCTGTCTTAAGACTCACAGTTTCATTCACAGTTCAAAATGCTTAAGTTACATAAAACCGAAGCGGCAATGGCCCCTTGGAAACTGCTTCAGCAAACTGAAGATCAAATGATCTACTGCAGAGTATTTGGAACCAGTGACTAGCAAAGTTCTTGCAAGCGATTGAAATACAACTTATGGTTCAATGTAGTGGCTGTCCATGAAAGTAGTTGAAAGAAAGTCCAGATGATAGAATTACACTTTGGTAAATAGTGGTCATAAAATGTTCAGTGTAGACATCATTAGTACGAAAACTTTAAAATATTCTTGAAAAGAAAACAATCTACTGTCCCAGTTTCTTTTGATGTAAAAACTGACTTTCAAATAAAATGGATGTATAAACAAGCAGTGCATTTTTTTAAATAATGATTATACCTACATCATATGTTTAATTATAATAAATCATGGCTTACCTTTTTATCTCTTTAGATTGGTTTTGCACCGTCCGTTTAAGAATAAGATTTTCATTCACTATTTCACAGTAAGCACCCTCTAGTTCTGTCCTAGTCATTTTACTAACCCCATTATATAATCGGGCTGAAACAAAATCACCGACTCAGCACTTACGCATGCAGTTTTATTTCTGTACTCAAGACCCCTCAAGATTCACCTTATTAAACGTTATTTCACAAGGTTAAGAAATATGAATAGCTTCTAACAGTAGTGAGTTATGGTTTAAAACTTTTGAATTTTATTTTATTTGAATTTATGAGGTGACAGGTTGAACTTGATCTATAAGCTACAGCTTTTCTTTAATTCCAAACTGCCTTTATCCCTGAATTTTCAATAAAAAATATAATATTAAAAGCTGATATCAGTTATATTGATTGAAATGTATTTATAACAATTTTATCATACATCAAGAATATGGCTCATAATCTAAGATTAGCCAGTATGGACTACTTTACTGACTAATCTTAGATTATAAACCATATACTTTACGTATATTAAAATTGCTATAAAAGTATTTTATTCAATATAATCGAAAGCAGTCTTTAATATTACAATTTTTTAAGACAAATGAAAGAAAGGCCTATTGGACTGCATTCCACATTATCATTTACGTCAAGATAGTTTGTGAAAACTTCATTGGCGTGTGGTAAGATTGACGGTACCACAGAAGAATATATTTCATCTCATAAGTACATTTTCTTTGTTTACATTTATTTATTTTTTACGCTTTAGTTTGATAAAATAAATTATTTATATTATACATATTAATGATATGTAATTTAGTAATTACTGATCATTTTGGTCTGCCTATCCTTGTTATGTTGGCTAGACAGAAGTTTCAGCATTTCGCCATCTTGAGTGTTAGGTTGAGTATAGGCAGACCAAAATAGTTGGTAACAACCAAATTACTGGTTCATCATCCCCACAGACACATAGAAAAATCTCGCAATAAAGGTTATGGCTAATTCATAAGCTAATTCTGAGTTCACAATAATTAAGTTTAAACAATTTAAAACATTATCATGTTGAATTGGCACAGGTTTACTTACTGGGTCTGCCTCCGCTCACGTGCTTTTTGAGTTTTCCGAACAGAAGTAAGTGGAGACAGACCCAGTAAGTACTCTGTGCCAGTTCAACATGAGTTTACCTACTCGCAGACCAACTATCTACTCTAAAACATTATCATATCTACTTTTAGGCCAAAATCTGTTTAAGTAACTGGCATGTTGCTTGATTAAATTAGTAGGTTGCTCGATGTGTCCCACATAATTGATAAAGTGCCATTCCTTGGCTACATATAGAGAGTGAGTGAGAATGCCACCTGATATGACAGTTGCGCTTGAGCAAAGCATTTCGATGCCCTGTTCCAATTGGAGATAACAGGGTTGTTTTAATGTATAAGGTATATGTTTTATGTACACTAGTGTGTCTTGAGAGTGAATGTATTTATTGGCATGAATATATATTGGGTTGTCCGGAAAATAATGCAGGATTTTAAGTTTTCATTAAAAAAAATCTATATAAAATATTCTGTTTACGTTTACAGGATTACTCATTTGTATGAATGTCAACACTTATTAATCCTCTTCCAAATGATATTGTTTGTTTACCTCTGTAGCATTCCGCTACTTGGAAATAATTCAGTCATCCTTATAATGTCAAAGCGAGAATTTCGTACGATTTTCTTTTACGAGTTTAAACTCGGCCGAAGCGGAGCCCAAACGGCTAGAAACATTAACCAAGTCTGGGGCGAGGGTTGTGTTAATGAGTGCACTGTGCAAAGGTGGTTTAAAAAATTTCGGGAGGGAGATTTCAGCCTTGAAGATGAAGAAGGTCGTGGAAGGCCTTCCTCTCTTAATGATGATGTTCTGCGATCAGTGGTGGAAGAAAACCCCAAAACAACTGTTCGAGAACTTGCAGAGCAACTCAAAGTCAGTAAAACGACCGTCGCTGACCACCTCAAGGCGATTGGAAAAGTGAAAAAACTCGAAAACTAGGGCTTCATTTGGTTTAATACACTACAGCTTCTTAAATCCTGGCGAAACCATCAATGCTGAATCATACTGTAACCAAATTAATACCATGCATCAGAAATTGGCAGTAATGAAGCCCTCTTTGGTCAATCGGAAAGGGCCCATTTTGTTGCATGACAACGCTCGACCACATGTGTCACGTGTAACGTCACAAAAATTATTGGAGCTTGGCTATGAAACTTTGCCTCACCCACCCTACTCTCCGGACCTCTCGCCTACTGACTACCATTTTTTTAGACACCTGGACCACTTACAACACATAATATTCAAAAATCAAACGGAACTGGAAAATGCATTTATTGACTTTATCAATTCTAAAAATTCTGAATTCTACTCAGACGGAATTAATAAGTTACCAACACGTTGGGAGAAATGTATTGAGAGTATGGGAAATTATTTTGATTAAAGAACATTGCTTTAAAGTAACTAGTTTCTTTTTTTTTGTTTAATACCAAAATCCTGCATTATTTTCCGGACAACCCAATAGTTTGAGAGGGCCGATTGTGGAATATTGAGAACACATCAACCCTCCACAGTTTAGTTATATGTGAAGTCAAGGGTGATATATGAATATCAATTACTCCATTACCCTAAATTAGTAAATTGTAGGTAAATAGGAGAAAGAATGTGAGTGTGGGTTTGGATTTAGAAACTGATTACATTAGGGGCTAAATTGACCCTAGCTGGTTGAATATGACCGACTGTCAACATCTGGAGTGGGTGATTCAACTCAAAGGCTCGGTTTTGTATATGAATATACATAAGTGCACTACTGAATAACTTGAACCAAAGTCATTCCAACCCTCAATGCATGCAGTTTTAACATAAGCACACTCATTCTTAAATATATTCCCTTTTATTACCTTTTACTCAAGTAGAGGATGGAGTACTAGATATTCCTCCATCACCCTTTATCACACAAAGACAACAGTACTTACAGTACCTAGACTGATTGAGGGTCAATAGCTCTTTGATATTCCTCCATTGGTGCTCTTTTACTACCTACATTCATGCATATAAATACATTATAATGAAAAAGTTCAATCATCTATCACCATCTTTAGTACATAAATTTGGACAACAGAACTTCTAAAAAGTATACCTTTTTGTACGTTTGAAATGCATATTATGGAATATAGCCAAATAGTTCTTTTTAAAAATTAAAAAAAAAAAAAAAAAAACAGGCAAAAAAAGAACTACATTTTTATGTTGTGTATGTCGGCACTTGTATCATGTTATGCACGTGTTAACACTCATCATCAATGCAATTAAATTGTTAATAAACAAGTTGATTAATTATTTACTTGTGAGAATAAAATAAAAGTGATTTTGGTGGATTTTTTTTTGTTCTAGGGATGAGCGTAACAACACGTAGACGTTTTTGTCATTGCAATAAACGTGTCTGTAAAATATTAAAATATTATTTTCCGACGAAGTTCCGCATATTATTGAAAAATAGAAAAATAAGAAGTGAATTGACCGGCTTATTTTTAAAGCTTTAAAATATAAATTGTGTTACCATTATTAAGTTATTTTAATGAGTACTTACATTTCATATTTGTTTATTGTTTCAACTAAAAACTATGCCCGCAAGGATGACATATACTAGCTAATATCACAAAAAGTCAACTCCTGGATGTAAGCCAACGTCGGTAATCAAACCCACGCCTCATTTTGTTGTGGTAGCGTTGCTAAGGAATGTGAATAACTGAATATTAGTTTATTAGCTTTGTTCGTGCCGGAAGGGAGCCCAATCGTAATGATTCGGGTGAATTGTGTTAGAAAACCTAGGATGTATTAGAAAAGAAATAATAAAAAACACATCGCAGTCAATATTACCCAGTCATTTACCTTAGGCGCAAGTTGGTGTAAGGAATTAATAAACAGACCATTTGGGCATTTTACTCCTGAAAGTAGACACGGGAACTTAAATTGAATCATACAGATATCACACTGAAGTCCGAGAGAAAAGTAAAACGACGATAATCCCAATAAAGTCGCCGTCTACCACAAAAAACTATGGAATAATGCCGAATTTAAATGTGTTTGTATGGAAATGAGACGTTAAAAAAAAATTCGTCGCTAATGTTATTGTGATCGTTCGTTAAAACTTTTAAACCATCAAACACGATTTCCCGAAAGTTACGATTGTGGACTAATTAATTAATTGTTGGCAAGCTGTGAGGATCACCCACCTGAGGGTTTTGGCAGTCCGGCATCAGATCTATGTATTATCCGACCTCCAAAGCATAGGATATTTAAATTTAGGTCCATACATTCTTTCATATAGATGCAATACCATACATTCAAGTACAGTGGTGGAGTTTCAATATCCACCAACACATTGTCACTCTAATAAAAGCACACGATCTGAATATCTGAAAAACAACAGGGGACCAATGCTCTATATATAGACCTAAGCAATGGAACCCTTCAAATAAGTGTGGCACATTGAGTAGGGTTTTTCTACATATCGGCCACATAAGCAGTCTTTATCACTCAAAAAGCGTCTATATTAACCTCAAATTTCTTTAACTACCCACATCCACGCTTACAAATACATTAAAGAGTCAACATTTGTTTCCTCCACAAATCACAACAAGGGATTCCTACTCGCACCCTATTTGTTGTGAAGGACTAACTAAGGAGAAAGTGAGGGGGAGAAAGAGAGAGAGAGAGAGAGAGAGAGAGAGAGAGAGAGAGAGAGAGAG
>CM077100.1:13445674-13466182 GCA_039619505.1 Cimex hemipterus
GAGAGAGAGAGAGAGAGAGAGAGAGAGAGAGAGAGAGAGAGAGAGAATGTTCTGTATGACATTAACTTGGACACCCATGCCAATTTTTTGCTATGCAAAGAGTATCGTAATCTTTTCATAATACTTAACAAAACAACTAAAGTAAATGTTGCGCTATTTGCCCTCCTTCCCTACATTACAATAATGTGGAGAGTAATGGCATACCACATACAACATGGTCTGCGGTTGACTACCCTAATGAGGTTGGAACTGAGTAATTTGTGTAGCCAGCTTGAAGTACACTTTGGAACTCAAACTAACACATTTTGTGCTAACACATGTGGCAAGTATGATGCAAAACAATTCCATAACAACCTAGAACAGTTACAAATGGCTGTTCTTGATGAATGAGAAAGAGTTACTCATAATCAGAATGCTTTACATGCAGTGCAAAGGTTTTTAACTCACATGATTTGTGCCAGGGGTTGAAATACTCAGCAGTTAAGGGTACACAAATGTTCTTCACTGGATAATTGTTTTTCTAATTTGGTAATCATTTCTTTCGCAATGTCTTACTTTTTACAACAAAATCTATTTTACTAGGTAAAATAAATCTAAATACCTAAACTTTTAACAGCGGAAATTAACATTTAATTTCGGCCATCATGTACCTTTCATTTTGTCATTATTTTTGAACTGCTTGTACTCACTGCATGGTATTATCTAACCCTTGCTCTAGAACAAACTAGTCCAACTTGGGCAAGAATATCTCCAAAGTTAAAACTATCCTCATTAGTCCTCATGTTGTCCTTTTATTTTTTAATAATCCTCTGGTTTTTAGCAGCTGGAATCCATAATATTTACAGAAATAGTGTGAACATTTTATTACCCATACTCAAAGAATATAACAATTGCATGTTAAGCACAACATGACTGAAGAATCTTACAACTTGTTTATCAATCAAACTGAAAAAGCCATGGAAACTGTTCATTTAAAATTGCAATATATATAAATAAAAATTAAAAATTTCTTCTTTTTTTGTACTTTTAGACCTTCATTTTAGCTTAAGTTAAAAATTAATAGTATAATACAGATTCAGAGAATAAGGATCATTACACTTCATCAAAATTTATCAACGTTTAGCATTTCTTTTGGTAAGTAATATAAGCATACAGTGTCTTATACCAGAAAACTAGTGTATTTTACCTCCAAAAAAGAATATATTTTAAAGAAAAAAAAAAAGAATTTAAGGCATAATAAAGTTGTATGTTAAATATAAGAAGAAAATAACATTTTAAGTTGATGTTTTTGGTTGTACATTGCATCAATATTTGTGCAACTGATTTAATAACAATTGCTTAAAAGCTTTACTCAAAGTACCTGCTGCAAATGTTCAAAGCAGGACCGGTTTTTACAGTAAATCAATTTTGCAGATGTTTATATCAGTTGTTTGGAAATCTATAACAACAATTTTGTGTCAGAGCATCAATTCAGTATTACATTGCTAATTCAGTATTATTACTAATCAATACCTAATATTGACTGCCCCATATCCCACAGACCATGGCTATGGTCTCCAGACCAACCCAAACAGCATCCCACAAGGGAGCATTCTCGGTCCCACCCTGTATACTGTTTATCCTGCTGGCTTTCATAAACATCCCAACACAATCATTGTTATACAAAACATGCCACAATTCAGTCTTCTAACCTGAATTTGAATTTCTTCCTTGTATTTATCAAAGAATTGTGCAAAAATAGGAGAATAAATGAGTAAAATTGTACAAAGAGTACATGTACATCCACTCAAACAAATTGACATTTAAGAGACAACTTAACAGAAGATTGAACAACTACAAAGTCTTCAACTGCAATCAGTTTTGACTTTTAAAGCTTAACCAACTTACTTTATACACATTATTGCAACCACTCTAGACATACACTGTTCTTCTGTTCTGCCAGGCTATCTAATCAAGCACGTCAAATCCTTCTAATTAAAAGTTCTCAGGCAAATTGTTAAAGCTTACATCATTAACCTAATCTATGATCTATCTATGATGGCCTCCACATTCCTTTTGTCAGCAAACTGATCTAATCCAATTACAAAATTTCTATACCAAGCTTTTGATCCATCCTAACCCTTAATCAGTGGTAGTATTGGTTGGTTTCTCTTAGCCTATGATCTCCAGGTGAAGTGCTGGCTGTGTTGTGACCAAGAGAAAAAAAAATATATATGCACTAATTAAATATATATGTAATTAGTCTCTTGACTGCTCCTCGCGAATCCAACAAATTATATATGTAATATATTTCTTAACTTAAAGGCATGGGTAAAAGTTCTCTTATAGGATTTTGTCATCCTTAAAAGCATGATTATAACTTTGCTTGAGGATGCTTCTACTCATGCTCTGTAGTTATATCATTGATGCTCCCCCGTGCTTCACGTTATGTACAGAAATGCTCTTGTACGCATTGTCTGAAGACTGAAAGGCTGTCAATCTTGTAGAAAAATAGGTAGTATTAAAAACCTTTAATGACTATTCTAACATCATATATGCTAATGATCAAGTAGATGCAGTCTTGCAATTATTTGCGTTGATGGTATTCAAATTAAGTTAGTTGTTGGGTGCTTGACTATATTGCTCCTGTGCCTTTGGTATACCAACAGGTAGAACTTTACTTGATGTAGGGAGAATTTCTTATATTTATATTTATTTGTACATTCCCTTTTACACAATTGATCTGCCCATTTATATTTTAATCCCACTAGAATTTCTTCTCTGCCTCTGTTGTATGGTTTTTTTTTTAGAGCACTTGTTATAATTTGTTGGAGAGGGGCAGCTCAAAGTATTTTCTCCATACTAGTAAATATGTTCACATCTCATTTTCTTTATTTAGTTTTCTGCTGAAGAGGTTCATTTCATTTGACCATTGCCTTCTTTTGTATTTATGCTGTATGTGGAAGAATTGAGGAAAAGGATAATCGAGGGAGTTATTCGTTGCGATATATACAGGGTGACAATTTGATGTGATATTTGAAGCAATTAATGCTATGTTGCTTTTGGCGATTAAATTAGAATGTTTCTGTAAATTAGTAAGTATATTCAAATTACAACATTTATTTATTATTAAGCAATTCAAGTATTTATTTATGCTGCAAATAGAAAAACTAAAATGCTCAACTTTTACTTTTTAGAATATTTTATTAGCAAAAATACAAAACAATGCCAACAAAAAGAGTATAAACAATTTAACACTAAAAAAAGAAGTGTGAAAAAAGTTGTGTTAACCAAGATGACAGCGGATGAATTTTACACGTTATTTCCTGCTACATAAAAGGAGCTGGGAAATAATTCCCAATTGGACAACATAACCCACAAGACAGGTATTAAATTATTTAAAGACTGACAGTTATGTTGCACCATAAAAATATTAATATGTTGAAAATAGTTTTATCAAAATTTGTGCATAGAGCAATATAAAGGTTGCTTCAATAAGCATGTAGTAGATTACAGAAAAGTAGTGCCCTGAAAAATTAGGGAAAAATTAGGTTTCTCCATTAATTTATGATATATATATGGCAGATGAGCCACGGAATTCCAACCCTTAGATCTGACAACCATGATTCAGCCCTCTGGCACTAAAATTTCTATAAAAAAACACGAATAAAAGGAAGTAGCTAGGGATCAGCAGAGGAAATCTCTTATATCAAAATCAAGGTGTCTAGCATATATCGTTTCATGTAGAGAAAACTTATGTGTCCCTCTTATTGAAGGATTCCTTGACTTCATATGGAGAGTAGTAGGAATCCACTCAATATAAGACTTTGAGTACAATATATTATGGGCACTATTTTGTTGCATATAATACTTCACAGATATATCTTTTTGTATGTATTAATATCGAATGTGTTTATTACCATAAATAGATAGTGTGAGAGGGTTGATGAAGGAATATCGAGTACTCCACTGCCCTACTTGTGTCAATATAAATAAGGAAGAGTGTATTTAAGAATGAAAGAGAGTGTGAGTGTGCCTAAGTTTAAAACCAGCATACACTGAGGGTTAAATATCTAAGACAGAGATCTGACCCCAAGCCACCAATATCCACTAATGTGGGTGTTTCTCGCACATAAGCTTGACTCTGTATGTGTAGAATTTTTTTTTTTTCAATCAACTTATTAGAATTTTTCAAATGTTTATCTTTGTATTAAAAAAAAAAAAAAAATAAAAATATTAATGAGGATATTGTACAAATTAAAAGGAAACATAAACTGATTTGAAGAAACGACTAACAATGGAAGGGTGTAAATTCATGCTTGCAGGGCAAGGTTGCTTTTGCGATCGCTGTCAAGGAGGATACCCAGTTGATGATGTAAGTAAATCGTTTCATTTCATTATTAAATTTTGAAAAAAATATTTGGTCTTAAATTTTAAGCATTATTGTTTAAAGTTAAATATGATCACGAACCAGGAAATTACCTTATTCTTGTTGTCTACTTGTAATTTGTAATTTAAATTGATAAAAAACAGATTTTCATTCTCTATTTTGTAGGCAGACAATACAAAATCAGCTAAACCTTGTGCCAATGAAACTGCGACAACATGTGGGGTAAGTTGATGAAAAATATCTATCAGAAATTAAATAGAAATAATAAACATTTATTATTAAGCTAAATACAAAATGATTATATTTTATTAACTGATATCAATCGCTGTGTTTCAGATAGTCATTAATACAGTTACTGCAGAGAGTTCAGCACCAGATCTTTTACAAAAAGATGCTTCAGCATCAGATGTTACAGCACAGAAAGCTCCGAGTAGGACGAAACTCGAGGAAGCTGATTCAGAAGAGGCATCTTGCGATCAACTGAGTACAAGGCAAAAGTCTATTACATACCAACAAGATGTTTCAGTGTATGACACAACACTTACTGGTGCTGGTACTGAAGAGGGTGATATTATTGAACCAGATCCAGGTGCTTTAAAAGAACCACCTCCAGAATGTGCCGATGTGATTGGAAAACAATTAGCTGATCTTGGTGAAAATTATCCACTACGGCCTACTGTTGTATGTAATATAATTTTTTTTATTAAGATTATAATGAATGAATTGTTACAAACTAACTTTAAATTTTAGGATGTATGTGAGGATTCTCAATTTACATATAAAGATAAATCTGGAAAGATCAGGGGTCTCAGCTTGGGAGGTACTGGTGGAGCGGTAAGTAATTTATAATTAAACAAATCTATTCTGAGTATTTATATTAGATTAAACATGTATTCATATATTCAAATTTTCATCTGTTACGAGCTTAAACTGTACTAAGTTATATTTTTACAGGTCTTTGATCCCTATCTTTTGGCAGATAGAACTTTAGGATGTATGCTTTTAAAAAAACTTGGTATCTGTCTTTGTGGACAAGATGAGGATGTTGGAAATGTGGTAAGTTCTTGGTGATATTAGTAACAAATTTCACAACAGTCACTCCTAATTTATCAAGTATTTTGATATAATATTCAATTGTGATTCAATAAAAACTATTTCTGGTTTCTTTCACATGCATTTTTTTTTTTTTGTAAAAGACATTGAGATTAAAATATTTAGGAGTGCACAAATTCAAATAATAAACAATTGAAACAAATTTAAATCAGATTTTCGGATTCAATGGAAAATCCTGAATGGATAAAAAGATATGTTTTAATTTGTAGGTGTACAAAAGTGTTGATTTTGGAATTGATTACGCCACAGTTTATTACCCTCCACCTTGTAAAGCTGCAAAAAAAGGCTTGGAAGCAGATTTCACGATGAATATTGTAAATCTGGTTCTATACCCTGCAACAGCAGAGTATTACTTGTAAGTACAGCCTGTATTTAAAATCTTTTTTTCTGTATACTAGAGTAAATCAAATTATACTTATGTTTGAATGTTCTGTTTGTAGGAGAGATGGAGGTGGGCAAATATTTCTGACATGGAGTTACATGTCCAATCCTGAACCTCACTTTTCACAGTTAGTCGAAATATGTGATCCTGTGTTTTGTACACAAACAGTGTACTCTGGAAACGCTACCAGAGGTTTTCTTCATTATCTGGCTCATGTTAGTACAAAATTCAATTTTACAACTGAAATACTTTTAACTTAATAATGTGTTAAACTGGCAGCACTAATCCTTGGTTGATTGTTGACTGTTGATTTAATGAGGTTGAATTTAATAATATCTACTTAATTATCTATAAATATAATGATGTATTTAAGACAGATTAAAACAAAAATTGACTTTCGATTTCTAATAATTAATTTGTGGTTTTAGCATGGCATACCAATAAAACTATTCCAATACAACAAGGGCAGGACAACGCTATTAGGAGAAGGTGTTATAAACACTCAACCTGTATTTCAGTATCCTGGAAAACATGTCTACATAGTAACAAAAATTGTCGGAGGTGCAACAATAGGAATTCTCCGAGGCTGGTATGAGTTGGATTGTGTATTGGACTTAATATATGAATATTTGGATTATGTGAGTACCTTCACAAAATAATTGATAAAATTATTATTAAAATGCATTACAAATACACATTACACAACGAGAAACACACATGTGCATACACCATAAAACAAGATAATATAGAAAGTTTATTAATAATAGTAATAGTCTTAATTCTACCCTTAGGCTAGAGAAGAGCATCATAGATATGCAATCTTGGCCGCTCACACTGGTCCTAGGTTGAGAAGAGTCGATGAAACTAAGTGTGTTATTTTAGATATTGAACGTATAATTTATGTAACAAAAATATATTAAAAATGTATTAACAATGCAATGTTTAAGATTTGTGTATCGCAATCAAAGTTACATAAACTTTAATTTAAATTTTTCTAATCTTTCACAGACTTGGGTCAGGTGATGAGTGTATTACCAGACATGAAGTCTTAATGGAAACGGAGCGCTGGATTTTAGATAAACAAATAAGAAAAGTAAATAACCAATTAGTAGGCAGTACACAACCATACCAACTTCCACCTGGTGAAGTGATTGTCCATTTGTAAGTACATGTTTGTTAATAAAATAGCTTTACGTCAAATAATTCATGTCAATATAGAAAAATTTGTTTTTCCCAGTCAAGACCTGGACGAGTGCAACTCTTATGAATACTCTAAGCGATTTGAAGTAAGTGGTAAAAGTTGGTCAATTAATGTTCATAATTTATTATGTTAAGATTATAACGTTAATCTTGATTTAATATTTTCATAAAAATATACTTTATAAGTATAAGGTGACAAAAATTATAAATACAGCAAATAAAAATTTTACTTGAGCAAAAATACATTAAAAATTATAACAGGTTTCTGTTCATTTTGAAAAAAAAACAACAGGTTTCTTCTTATTCAAAATATAGAAATGTCAACAAATAAATCCAATCACATTAAAAACACAAACATCAAAATTTATCCAAAATACTGTGTGTGTGTGTGTGTGTGTGTGTGTATGTATGTGCGCGCATGCGCATGTGTGTGTGAGTGTGAGAGAAACTCAACTCATTGGCTAATGCAAGTAAAAAGTAAATTTACTTGAGGGATATAATTTATACACAAATATTGGTTTTTATAAACAATAAGAAAAACTCTATAACCCTCATATAGGGTTGTTTCACATGAAATGTGTTTTTATTATTTTAGTTACAAATACCTTCTTATCACTGTAAGCTAAAGGTCCCGGGTTCGAATGCAGGGCTGCTGGATTCGAATCCGACATACTTACAAATGGGCTTTTTTTTTCAAAAACACTGGCACCCTGAGGGTTTATATGACCTCTGCTGTTGCGAACCCTCGTTAAAAAAAAAAATAAAATAAAATAAATAAATAAAAATTAAGGACCTTCTTGTTGTTTACTATCAATATGCTTACAGATCAAAATAAGCAATTTTGTTAATCCTATAATTTTTTGTTTATATTGATTAATCCCTCAATTCATAGTTTTTAGTGTATGCTGAAATATGTTCATGAAGTCACACTGTTTTCAAGCTATGATCATTTATAAGTTTAAACTCGGTGATTTGGCAGCTTATTAGGTTAAGAAGAAGAAGAAACAAGAAATATCACTATTTTGTTTGTAGAAAGGTGTACAAACAATAGAAAAGTTAAAAATTTCAATTTGTGGCTACATCATGAACTCACTGAGCAGCTTGTTAGACAAAAAAATTAAACTTTTTTGTTGTCGAATCTATGTCAATGGACATCAGTCAGGTGAATGTTTCAATACCTACAAAAGGCAAGGCACATACTCAAAAAACAAATGGTGACTGACCATAAGGTGGTGTGTGGCTGGAGTCATTACATTTTGTCAAGATGTGAGACACTTACCTTGAAATTGATCAAATTTATGAAAAACTTAGAAAAAAAAAATCTACAGTTGGTAAATGGGAAAGGTTCTTCCTACATTTCAATGCCAGCCCTCATGTTTGAAGTGATGACGTGAATAAATTAAAGGAACTGGGCTACAAAGTTCTTCTGCACTCTATTGTCCTGTCTAGCCTTGAGATTTTCACCTGCTTAATGATTTAAGCAACAACATTATTAAAAAAAAAAAATGATTTCATTCTAAAGGCCGTTTTTTGACTCTATTTTTCCTCAAAACTCCCAAACTCGAATTTTGGTATTTCTCCATCTTCAGTGTTCCTGTCACAGTGCTGATCTTATGAGGATAGGCAGACCTAAAAGATCAATACACAGACCAATTCATAATGATATGGAAAATTTTGAAACGCTTCTACTATTATAATGTCTTGAATAATGACTCTAGTATTATAGCTCTGCTTTTTATACAGGCTATATTGAGACACATGATTGTATTTAATATTTTAATTAAATTTATTTTTTTAACTTTTTCTAACTATTATATTTTTACTTTTCAGGCATATCTGTTTAGCGATGGAGGACAGCTTATCCGACCTGCTGGTAAAAATAATTACACAATAAGCTTTGTGAACTATTAATTTACTGATTTACTTGAAAAAAGTTCATAATATTTTAAGTTTTTGTTAATTTGATGTTTAACTACTTGTAAAATTAGTTAAATTGGTAAATAAGGTAAATCTAAAATGAAGATCCAATAGTCACATAATTCAACTTAGATTTTTGTTTTGTTTTTTACTTCTAATGTGAATTTGTATATTTTCAGAGGTGTGTGAACCTATTCCAAGGCCATGTGATGCAGGTAAATATGTTAATTTAAATACTGTAATAAAGACGTCATAAATTTGACTAGTTCAATACAACAAATTCAAGTATTTAGATGATTCTGAAGAATATAATTATTATTACTACTACTAATAATATACTAAATTCTTCTCATTGTAATGCATATAACAGAAACAAAATAGATTTTTTTGAAATGTTCACAAAAACTATAAACATACATAAAAATGGATAGAATTATTGACAAAGCCAAATACCAGGTAACCAGAAAAATCCATTTGGGTTTAAAGGTTTTTGTCACAAATTAGTGAAAATTAGTTAGTTAGTTAAAATTAGTTTAGGAAATGATTATTTAGAGATTGTGAGATGCAGTCTGGTGTGATGTAGGTTTAGAAAAACATTTTCTTTATCGTGCCATTTCGATCTTAATTGAGATCATCTTCAGGGCTTGGGATACATTGTTTAAATTATACAATGTCAAATAAGATATGAATATAAATTTACACAAAGATGTACACGTTACAAAATTTTTAGATTTAATCAAAGAATTTGTACTCACTCAAAGGGTGTTTTCTGTGTAGATCTGTCACTGCTGTGTGTCTAGTTGAAAGTGTTAGTGAGATATTAATGTTTTTTGTTTATACGCTTGATTTTGAAGGAGTGGGGAAGGAAGTAGTGATAGAAATTCATTTTTCTATAAGAAATTGGCTTCTTTCTTGGTGAAAGGGATCGACAATGGAAAAAATGGGTAATGGTTCTAAATTACCCTTTTATGGCTATATTTATTTATTTGTAACCTGTTTTTGAAAGATATCTTTGTAATTTATAGGCTCATTATTATTTCCGTTAAAGGTTTAACAGTCAGTTCATGGGAGATTCATATATTTATAATTTCATTTATTTTATGTATTATTTATTTATGAATTTGTATTCTATAATAAATATGTAGTGTTGTTGATGAAATGATTTCTTGTTTATTGCTGTAAAAAGATCAACCAAGCGTACATACTAATGTACATGTGTTGCATTTATTATCCAGTAAATGATTTATTTGTCTAAATAGTAAGAATAAACCTAAAACAAACTGATTCAGCCACCCTAGGACTGAGCTTAAATTCGTACAATAAGCATGTACAAATTATGGGTTTATAAATCCTCTTGGTAGTAGGTGATGTAAGCATCTAATCCTCCTATGTAAATTTTCTGGTTACCTCGTATGTTTTTCAAACTAACATTGAACAGACAATTTACCTGTTTGGGTCAATATATAATGACTGACTGGTTATTTTTTCCCTGACAAATATACAGTGGAAAATTTATGAGAACTTTTACAAATCCAAAATGCCTTTGCAGAAGAAGAAGAAGGTCCACCAGAAGAAGAAGATGGAATGCCTTTGGAGCCTCTTCCTCCACCAGAACCAACGGAGGTTCCTCCGCCGCCACTTCCAGAGCCACCTCCGCCTTTACCTCCAGGTAAATTTTATCCCTCAGATTACTTATTGAAATCTTTCACTCAAAAATCACTAACACACATTTTTTGTTTCAGCTGAATATGTCGTAGATGGTAATTGTATTTTGTATTATTCATGATTCTTTCTCTTGTGAAAAAACACCATTTTAACAAACTAATGCTATTTTTCCTTATTATTTTGGGTGATTAGAAGCTGATGTAGAGCCTCCAGGTAAACAGTTTTTGTATTTCAGTTTAGTTAATTGTTAACCAGCCAATTAAATGTTTGTTTTGTTTCATGTGCAGGACCTCGTGGTAAGTTTTATTTACTATTTATTTTGTGGTTTAATGAAGTGTGCATAAGTAATCAATTTTGAAGGAAAGACAATTAGCAGACAACTTTTAAATTTATTTTAAAACTAATATTTACCACTGAAGATATGTTCAGGCATTTAACTTGCCATGCTAGTGATTCTGGGTTCGAATCCCTGGCCCAGCCCATGAAATTTTAATTGATAATAATATTTAAAAGGTATTGTAAAATGGTTTGACCCCTTGTGGATAGTTGAACATTATGACCAAAAGTATTATGAAAAACAATTAAGGATTTTAGTTGAGATAAAAAAGTCAATGACATGAGCGGGATTTGAACCCACGATCTTCGGCTTGATACGCTGCTGCTCTACCACTTGAGCTAGTTTGACCTTGATCCACTGAGACACCAAATTGAAAAGCTGTGGTTGAGATGGGAAGTTGGTGTCCGGATGGATCGAGGTCACGATAGCACAAGTGATAGAGCAGCAGTGTATCAAGCCGAAGATCTTAGGTTCGAATCCCGCTCATGCCATTGTCTTTTTTATCTCAACTAAAAACCTTCATTAATTGTAATATATTAATTGGTAAAGTGGACCATGAAATTAGTGAATTTATGAAAAACAGTTGAATAATGTTAAAAAGTCTTTTTGTTATTATTATTAACGAATTTTGGAAACTGCGGTTGTTGCATGGTTAGTGCATTTGACTCCTATTGGGTAGTGGTTCTGTGTTTGAATCCCGACATAGCCCTTAGATTTTAAATAGAAAATAATATGAAAAAAAGATATTGTAAAGTGATACGACCACTTGTTCACAATACCCACTCCTGCATGGCAGGAATTCATTTACTTTCTTGTTTATTATTAATGAATTTTGAAAAACTTATTCTTAATTTATAAATATAAAACAGTCTGGGTAGAAGCTTAGTTGTTTGTTTTTTTCATTCTTAATTAATGTTATAATTTATAATCAATTATTTATTATTAATAACATTTCCTTTGCAGAATCACCAATGCAAAGAGCAGGTAAATATGTTTCTAAACTTCTTAGAGAGTGGTTGGCTCAATAAAATGTAACAATGAATTATTTTAAATTGTTATTAAATTATTTAATTTAATAACAAAACAATTTTTTCAGCACCACCGCCACCTCCCACACAAGGTTTGTATTAGTCAATTAATGTTTGTATATTTAAAGTGAATGATTTCAGTGCCTATATACAGGATCTATTAATTATTTCAAATCAATAAAACCAAACAACACATTCTATTTGTGTTTCATCATTTACAGATTTTGTGTCAACTGGTGACCTGGAAGCCATGTACAGAAATAGAATAAAATATCCTCCAAGATACACATTCCGAAGTAAGTTTTTCTAGGACTAAAGATAATATGTGATAATAATACCCTAAAAATAGTGAAAACCGAAGATTGATGTTGCATGTTGTGGAAAGCCATTAAATAAAACTTATTCACTGTTTATTTCAGGATTGATAAGAAGGACCATCCGGGAAAAGTTTGTGAGTATTTGATTTATTTCAACTAACAGTTTCAATTGTATAATACCTAAAATACTTGATAATATTTCTAATTGGCAAAAGCAAATATAGATTAATTATTGAATATATACTCTGTTATACTGTGATATAAAGGCTAAAGTATAATATATATAAGTCAATTGTTTAAAAAAAACTTAAATAAAAATAAATAAAAAATCTTAAACTTTTATATGCTGTTTACTATTTTAAGTAACATGTTTTTAGTTTGCAGGATGTAAAATGTGCCTAGGGAACAGAAATATAATGTTTAACGTCTACGACATGCAGAAAGCACAGGATGTTGGATTTTTCTGTGCAAATGTAAGTTATGCCAATAACAATTTATTAATAATTTAACAGTTGATATTGTATTGATAAACTAGTTATTTGTAACTTGGTTGATATCATCCCCTTGTCTGCAACATCAGATGCTAACATTTAGACATTGAGTCCTCCAGTATGACAAGAAACATTTTATTTTTTATTTTTAATACTTTCATTCTCTTGAATATCTTAAATCATCGTATCTTCAACAGAATCAATTAATCATTTCAGATCAATAAAACCAAATCAGATATTTTTCACTAATAATCAGGCATATCCATATGAACAAAATCACTTGGGAAAATAATGTCTAACTGATTTCTATAAGCTTCAATTTGAACACAGATATAGATGCATCCACATGTGTACAGAGTTGAGTCTACACTTCTCGCAGCCCACTGGCAATTCCAGCTTTTGTGATTTACCATAAATAACTGGCAGGACTTGTAAATCACCTACCAAGGCTATTGGCAGAACAGAGTCGGACTTAGGTCTTATCTGTTCAGCTTCCGAGGTTTGACTCCAAGAGTTATGAGCAGCTAGGTTATTTCAGCCAACGCAATCAATTTCTAAATCCATTCATACTCTCCATCCATTCTAAAATACATTCTTTCCTATTTACATGACATTCACTCAGTGCTGGTGGAGTTCTTGATATTCCTCCTTCACCCATTACACCTATGATATAACTAACCTAATTGAGGGGCAATGTGTATCCAATATTCTGCCATCTGTCCTCTCACACTACACATTCACACCAATAAATACATAATGCCTTACATCTTGTATGATAAGAACAATTACACCTTTTTAAATTCGATTTTTTGCAGTATTTAACTACAGAAGCAGATGAAATGGTTATTGAAATAATCCGGTTGGAGTTGGACAGTGATGTAGTTGAGGAATTGCAAGACTGTTACGAGGCCCTTTTTGTTGATTTTGCCTACCTTGGTCACATAATGGCAGAAACTTTAGGCTACCCTCCTGCCTCACGCATTATGTACAGAGCTCAAAATAGTGAGTGTTGTGAAAGTTTTAAACGATCGGTTGCAATATGAAAGTTCTATAGAAACATTTTTAGGGTTTTGCTTTTCAAGAAATTTTAACATGAAGGAAAGAAGCATTTTAAAAGAGATGTTACGACCGACTGGCAAAATAACGTCTACAGTAATAAGATTTTTGGTTGTGGGAGACCCTGGTGACGATCCAAATGTTGGAGGCAGATGCTGGGATATTGCGTATGTAATACATTAGGCAAATACCATAGATAATTGCTAAAGGGCTTGGTAATTTAGTGTTCTCAGAGGAATTGAATTTGTAATCACTTATCAAAGAGGTGTTTTGTTGGCTTATACACCAGCCACTGAATGACTGGTAGGTTATCTTCTTCTTTATACAGATCAGTGGACTACTAGTATTTCCATAAATATTAAATTGTAATTCATGAGTTTGGTAATTGGTTTTAACTAGCAATAGCAGCATAGCTCTTGAAATTTTATTAGATATTTATTTGGAATAAGTATTTCTAAGTTGTTCTGACTCTTCCATGACACCTATGTGTCAGATGTCCTGAATGACAAGACATTAGTTATTTTATTTTACTCATTCATTGGTTTGTTTTTAATCAATTAAAACTAAGTATGACATTTCCTTATTTACAGTGTAGACTTTTGTAAGATCCACTGTAACTTGGATCTTGATAGATTGAACTGTAATTAAATTTAGCAAAATAAAGTGCCTCTTGTTGACTGTTTTTCCTTAAGTGGAAAGGAAAGTCCACCTTGAAAAATATTTCAACCATTATTTTACCAACCATAATTAGTCACAATAAAGAAGAAATTTCTATTGTTTATGATATTTTTTCTCCCAAAAAGGTAAAAGATCTAAAAAATAAAAACAAAAAACAATAAGAATAATGTTCACTATTGCAAGTCGCATGACATATGAAGAATGTAATTTTTATTAGAAGATGGTCTATTTACACATTGCTATTCACTGATTGATGGGGACTAATTATGGTTGAATTTTAATTGAGTATAATATGAAAATGTATTGAAACGTGGATTGAATCAGTATTTGCGACACTCAATGGGTAGTTGGACATTAAGATCTATGTGTAAAAGCCGTTTTAAAACAGTATATCCAGCCCATCACATCTGGAGTCTGTCAAGGCTCAAACAATTTCCACTTCTCTTTTTATTGTTACATTAATGACTTATCTCAATCTATAAAATATTATTCACAATACTTTCATGCAGATGGCTCCCAAATTTAACTTTACTTCTGACCTCTTGTCTTGCATGTTGCAATTGTAAAAATTCAGGAGTACTTAATCTCAATTGGGGCTGCTGAAAATGGGCTTTGAGTGTAGAAAAGTTCCAAGTTATTGTTTTCAGATCTAGCTCCCTCCTCTATTCCAATTCCTCCATTTACCGTTTTATTCTGTCCTACCGTCAAGGACTTTGATTGTCCATAATCAGACTTTCAACTGGAAGACCCATATTTCCCATATTTCCTGTGTTGTTTTGCAAGTTTTATCTTTGGGTTACCAAGGAGGTCCCAAGTGACTGATCTGTATTTCTGATTTGAAATGGTAATAGTTTTTTTTTATTGCATCGATCATTTTTATCATATCAAATGATATCTTTCCATTCTTCTCTCTACATATCACCTTTCGATCTTCTGTACACTCCCCAATTCTGACGTCCATTTGACTGATTACCGATTTATATAAGTTCATATGTACACATGTATGTACATACATTACCACATGTATAAAGTTGCATACACGTCTCCCAGTCCACCAGAGTTCCAGCTTTTGTAATTTATACTAAATTACCAGTAGTCCTCAAGAATCACCTATGCTGACAGTCCGGGGTCAGACCTTGGTCTATCCATTCAGCCACCAACTCCCCTCCAGGGGCTACTAACAGCAGCTAGGTCAAACTCATTCACACTCACCCACTCTTAAATACGTTCTTACATATTTACATACCATTCACTCAGATAGGGTAGTGGAGTACATGATATCCCTCCTCCATCACCCTTTACACCTTACTCCCATAATTAATAATCCCCAGCATATTGAGGGTCGATGGGTTACTCTTGAACTCAGGAATATGCAGTTTATTATTTATTTTTCTCTTTGCTTTAGGATAAAAGTGGGTTAAATTATGTTCAAATATAATCACCTTACTGCCTAAAAAAATTGTCTTTCAGATTTGCAGATTTACGGTTACGTTCTTTGATCCAGAAGAAGAGAGGCGTTGCGAAGAAGATCGCCTTACCTGTTTATTCTTTTACGGACAAAAGAATCGGAAAGCTCGTTGTTCGTATATTTGGACGACGTCTGATGAGATGTGTTTTTAAAGAGAGAACCCAAGGGCCTTGTGTTCCTGTCTTTTGAACGCGGATGAGAAGCCAATCTGTATTTGAAACGGGTGCCGCTCGTGGCCAATAGGTCCAAATATAAACAGTTGCGAACTTACTAATGGCTACATTGTGAATTGTAACGATAAAAGAGGAAAAACACCTTTTAGAGTGTTTATAGCTGTGAACAACATATTAGATCAAACTAAATAACAACCAAAAGTGAATGCGGCTGTGATTTAAGGTATTAGTTAACAAAATAATTAAGCAAATTCTTCTTCTTCATTATAAACATAAATGTTTCTTCAGGCTGGCCGTTCCCAGACTTGTACCATACTTCAAGATGATGTCTAGTATTTATATAAACCGTGATGTCCGCCGAAAAGGGACCGGGAGAATGGGCATAATCGAACATTAGTCCACAGTTCGACCGTCCCTGATCTCCCTGGCCGGCCTTTTCTCGATGTATTGAATATCTGTTAAAACGTTACCGGCCCAGTTCACGGATGTTGGGAGTAAACTCTTAAGAGATTTCTGGCACGGGTCAAGTCAGCAAATTTTCCACGGGGAACAGACCATTGTAAAGAATCACAACAAAAGCGTAGCGGTTCGTCAGTATATCTGATTTTTCTTAACCCGACGTTTGAGATCAATAAGTAACTTACGCATCGTTTGGTTTAAGCATTATTAATCATTTTAACATTTATTTTTAGACACTTACGCTTCAGCATTGGCCGGTTTCGATTCAATCATGGTGTCGGCACAATGAGACAAAATAAAATCTATTTTCATTACTTAAGGCTGTTTTATTCTCGGAAAAGGAGAAATGCCAGTTGATCATGGGAGAAAACTGTTGAGCTGGTGCCCTAGAAGTTTTTTCTTTGTTTATATAATTTTATTGTGACTACCTACGACCACCAATTAATTTAATATCAGCTGAAACTAAATTTAATTTCAATTTATGTTTCCATTGAATGGCTTAGCTTTGATTTGTCATTAACTTCCCTTTACAGTTGAATTCCATTTCCACAGATGTCTTGACAATTTCGTCCATTACCTCTGTTAAGTTCTGGACAGTAGTTGTGACATTGACGTAGGAAGGGGTATTTTATTATGGGGGATGATTCTCATTAACTTGAATATTGTGTGCGTGTAATATTTAGTGACCATTAATTAATTAAGTGGGTAGAGTGTAGTCGGGCTATCTCAGGTGTAGAGGAGGTACAGGGTCAGTGTACTTATTTTCTTGTATGGCACTTCAGCTCCTACAGTGTAGTAATCGGAGTAGTACTTGGCAAACTCGAAAGAATCGTTCTTCGAGGTGGGAAGGATTATGTATAAGGTATTTGGAAGGCGACACTTTTGTATATAGGATACACTCATGTCACACGCGATCAAACGCTTGTGATAAGTCAATCGAGGATTCCATGCAATATTTTTTACATGAGATGAAGTGTGTAGTCCACAACGCGAGGCACTTGCTGGACGTGGAATGTTAAGAACCAAACTGGTGATTTGAGAAAGTGTTCGGATCAACCGCTTAAAAATGATCTCCAATATTTTTGTGAACAGAGGAAGCAGGCTGATTGGATTTCCAGAGCAAAGGGAAGCGAATGGTGCGGAGAATACTGTAGCAGATATATGATTCATAGTACCCAGTCTAATTCTTGGATTCTATCCAGCTTGTTGAGAGATGATTTCGCTGCACTGTCATAGTAAATGGACTCAAAATACTAAAAAGTACAAGCGCACGGTAAATCCTAAGTCTTATCCTTCGGTGGATACCATATTTTATTTTCAAAATAGATCTGAGTACAAATAGAGCCTTTTTTAATTTGCTTCGATTGCTGTCCAACACAAATCCGAGGAATTTACGGAGGAATCGGGTATTGTTACCTATCTGCAGACTGTGTGACGTCGTGTAAAATCTATTTTCTGTTGTTTTTGCAATCTAAATTAATTCACAGTGTACCATTTTAGTAGATGCTTGAGTAAGTTAGCTGTTTCGATACTTGGGCACGACATCGTTAAGCAGTTTTTATTATTTGAAATTTGGTCATTGTCAATAATTTTGGTTTGCCTATCTCTTGGCCGGTCTGTCTAGCGCCTTTTGCCATCTTCAGTGTGTTTTATTTTACAATCAGCAAACAGGGGAAAATGTGACTTTCTCCTCCTGATAAACCATTAGTTTATTATTATATGTTCTTACATTTTGCACTTTTAAATTTAATATACTAACAAACGGACTGAAAGAGCCAAAAATCCGTCCCAGTAACTTCCCGTTTGCAGTGATGTTAATAATTAAGTTTAATGTGAAACGTGACTTGCTGACGAAAGAGTGACAGCTTTTTTGTTTTATAACGTACTGAACTTCATATCAATAATAATGATAAAAGTAATGGCAGCAGCCAGGCCTGCCTTTAAAAATACCGTGTTCTAAAAATAAAAAAATATCAGAAATTGTTGATCGATAACAATATAAGAGCCAGTCATGTTCATGTTTTACCGTCTACAGGCTGCATTTAGGAGCCTACAATATATATAAATATACAAACCTAGCAGTGTAACTAATTTTCTCTATGAACATAATGTATAATCAATAAATTAATGTAATAGTATGTATACAATGAAATAAAATACTAATTAAATGCGTTATAGAACAGAATAATTCAGAGTTATAAAGGTAGAAGCCTCAGCCAACCACCTCAAATCACGAATGTTTTGCTGGAAGATTGTCAACGGTTTGTACAAAACTAGAAAAAAAATGGAGAACACTATCAAAATGAAAGCCATGATAAGAAAAAGATAGAAATGGTTCAACCAACGGAAGGAAACTAATCAAACCAACCTTAGTCAAATCATATACATAATTTGATAATTTGACCTAAAACAGTACTTCTCCTAAAAGGGAATGCGGTCGTTGGATTATTGACTTCAGTGGAACTTTTTTTCTTATATCAGGTCGAAAAATATTAGATACGAGTGTTCTTGCCAACGGGCCCCTAGGAGCTGACAAAAACGGTTTTGTGCCTTGGCAGTGAATGCATTTCAAAAATAGGTATTATATTGTATCTCTTATGAAAACATGTATGTCATTTGATGAAAGCGTATTTTAACTTTACAAAAACGAGAAAAAAATCAATCCGCTGGCGCGACTGAATCAATCAATTGCCAAATTGGAAATATGACGTAGCAAAGTAGGTTCAAATATTTTTTTTAAAGCCAGAAACAAAGTTGATATTTGTTTCTCGTGCTTCAATAAAATCCGAATATTTACGTTTCGAATTTTTTAAAATTTTCCTCTTCCAGCAGAGATTTTGATCGAAAATCACAATAATGAAATCTTGAAATGACCCCAATGATCGTCGGGAAGCTTTACAAAGGTTGAGTAGTTTGTGCTTGTAAGAAAGTTACAACCTGAGATAAAAAATAAAATGTTTGACATGGCTTTCGTGATTTCATTCTCATTTTTCTCAATCGTAATGATATAAAATCAAAACATTGTAAAAAATTGCTGAAAAAAGACTATTAATCTTTTTAACGGTTGTAGTAACGAAGAATTTGGATAGAATCCAAAAGAGATAAATTTTTAAGTGGAACACAGGACATTGGTTGAAAACATTGCACCCGGCCCAAAAATGTTTATTTTTTGATAACAATAAAACTTTACATTTAAAAGCTTTAAAGGCAAAGTTATGGCAAAAGATTTGATAAAAACAAAACAGTCAGTTGGTTTGCTATTTATTAATCACATTTTCTGTTCGAATTGCTTGCCTTGCGCAAAGATTTGCTCTTTTTTCTTCATTCTTCGACGGTGCTCATGGCGCTATCTCTATTGCTGAGGCCCTTTCACCTATTCCGGAAGTGACGATTCAAATAACGTCTCACCTTTAAAGAATGAGATGAGATTATTAAATAGCAAACCAAATGACGGTTTTTCCCGAAACTTTTTGCATAACTTGTCATTTTTTGATCAATTTAAAAACCGATTGCACCATTATTTTCAGCGTAAAAAATCCTTTAAAATGTTGAGTAGGGTCGTATTTTAAATTTGAAAGTTGAACGGGCTCTGTTACCTGGCACCCTGGGTACCTCCAAAAAAGATAAAAATTTGAAAATGGACTAACAAATATTGAACATTTTTTTTGAAGCATCATTGGTTCAAGAGAAATTCAGCCGGGCCATCTAAAAAGGACACCCTGTATATCTTATCACTTTTGATATAACCGTGCTTAGTATTTTCTTATCGTCCATTTCCTGAAAAGAATCAAATCAAAACGTAATATATATATATATATATATATATATATATATATATATCTGTTAGGTCGAGAA
>CM077100.1:13471182-13489745 GCA_039619505.1 Cimex hemipterus
TATATATATATATATATATATATATATATATATATATTTGTTGATTGTTGAAAAATGTATTTTAAAAAATCTGCTTATTTTATGCCGACTGACGTAGATTCGTGTCATTGACACATGTTATCAGTTGCATGGCCTACTTTCTGTCTAAGGGGAAGACACATTAAACATTTTGAATAAATGAAGCCTCATAGTAATTTTTATAAAATAACATTTTGGAAAGAATTCATGAAATATAGATAAACGATGTAAAATATAGATTAAAATGTTCCGAGTTCATTACGATTTGGCATCGCCATTGATTAACATTTAGATCAACGAACAATATAAATTTCAATGTCTGCTTATCGTGACCTTCCTTCCTACTATGGAGCTCCGGTTATCTATTTGTAGACACTCGACATCACTAACCATTCGCCCTTGTTAAAAAAAAAAGAAGCGGGCTAGGTCCAAAAAGTTTGGCCCCCCTTTCTACGTGCCTGCCCTAAACATATCCCATTTTAATTATACTTGTAATAACGTTTTTTACCCCTTTTCTTCTTGCCTTAAAAAATTGATATAGATATAAAGGTTCTCTAAAGGGAGGCAGAAGACTGATATAAAATCCTGTATATTTACTGCTTGTTTTTTTTAAATTGGCCCTTAGATAATTTTTACTTAAATAATACATCTCAAATAGCCGTCGAAAGTTAAATAAACTCAATCCACATCCCACTTATGTTTTACCCAATTGACGTGATTAAACTGTGATAATTACGTTATCTCACCGTAAATGACGACCAAGAAGAGATACTGTTTGAATTTTGAAATATAAGGAATTTCAATTGGCTTAGATCGGTTTGCGAAGAGGAAGGATATCGATCGCCTTTCCTTTGATTCATTTAGTCGAGTCTAAAATTTGTTTTTCAACCAATTATTATTTTATTGCACATTTTGTTAAGACGATGGGGAGGAAATTCTCTTTTCAACAATAGGTCCTATTATGGAAAAGAAAATTTATTTCTTACCCATCGACTTATTATGGTGTTCTTCAAAATCAGGATGGACGCCATCGAAAAATCATATTTTATTAGATGGTTAAGTCAAAATACTTTTACAAACACCAACTGAAGACAGAGTGGACGATTTCACATGTGATCAGGATAGTGTGAACAAGTTTTAGTATTTCTTACGTTAAATACTTGTACAAAATTTCATTGTCAAAGTGTCAGGATGCGACCATCTATTAACGTGTAAGATTTCCAAGTCATTTCAAGAAAGTGAAGTAAATCTAATGCTGGGATTTTATTTGTATAAGGAACAAATACTTAGTTTTTATTTTTTGGAATGTCTCAATTTATTATACATGCGTTCGTTCACTTATGTAAGATTACAAGCAATGATATAATTTCAACAATCTTTCCTGAATTTGTTCTTTTTTTATCGGTTCCCTAACGGTAAACTCAATAAAAAAAAAGCATTATACTCGATTTAGTTAAATATTATTGAGGGATTAAAATTTGATTTTCAAAATGCTTCGTAGAATTAGGGAGGTTTGAACGTAAATAATTTTCACCCGTTAAAGTTAAAAATATACAGAACACTTTTGACTGGAGGACGCTAGGTGTGCTAAAAAAATCTTCTTGTCTAAAATACACACGTCTACGTCTTTGTTTCTTATGATTAATTTCCTCGAGTCTGAAACGGATTTTCCAGCCAACTATTACTTTATGTGCGTAATTTATTATATAGTATAAGTCGGAATACTTAAAAAAATCTAAAGTTAGTTAGGGTCGACGATTTCACAGCTCGCCCGGGTAGTGCGGGCAATTTGTCGAGTTACTAATTACATTCCTCCATAAAATGTATTATGCTTGATTGAAATTAATTCTAATAAGAATTAAGAATGTGACAGTTTAAATGATTTTCCACGTGTAATGCTAAAAATTCACTGAGCTTTTAAAACTTTTGGGTGGAGGTCGCTGAGCGTGCTAAGAAATCATTCTTATCTAAAATACCACGTCGAACGTCTTTCTTTCTTTTGGTTAATTTCCTCGACTTTGAAATGTTTTCCAGTTAAATATTACTTTATTTCTGCGTGTTTTATTGTATAAGTTGGAATATAAAAAACAAAATTTAATGTGAGTCAGGGTTGACGATTTCACATAGTGCAAACATATGTAGTATTTAGTGACCGTTAATTAATGATTATGTGGAGATCGTGATATGCGGTCTGGTTGTGACGTAGATTTTAGAAAAATATTTTCTTATCGTGCCAAAGTTTCCATCTTTATTGAGATCATCTTCCTTCAGGGCTCAAAGTGTTTGTTTTCTGTGTAGATGTGTCATTACTGTGTGTCAGCACTCTCTACACGACACACAATAATGGCACTTACACAGAAAACAAACAATTTGAGCCCTGAAGGAAGATGATCTCAATAAATATGGAAACTTTGGCACGATAAGAAAATGTTTTTCTACAACCTATGTTACATCAGACCGCATAATACGATCTCCAAATAATCGTAGTGGAAACAGTTGGACACAGTTCTTTCGTTATATCCCAATATGAAATTCATAATTGTGGTGTTCGTATCGGTGGTGATGGGCATATCGGTCAATGGTTGTTGGAAAGAAAACGATTTCGAATCTTTGCCGACGTTATTTGATCTCTAAATGTTATCTTTTTTATTTATTTATCAATTTGCAAATGTCCTATGTTATTGTTCTACTTAACTGATTGCTACCACTAGGGAAACTGCAGTTTGAAAGCAAAAAGATTTGAATTAAATCAAAATGTCGGCAAAGAGTCCAAGTCGTTTTCTTTCCAACAACCATTGACCGATGTTCCCATCACCACCGATAAGATCACCACAATTGTATTCAACGGTCATCACAAGTTAAATAAAATTCATACAAAACACTTTGATTTAATTTTTTTGAACCAAGAAAATCAGGCAATGCCTCTAATGATTATTATCATTATGATTTGGTTTCATCGTGTAAGAAGACAAGTGCTAAATATAACTAAGATAGAGTTTAAACAAACCATTCATCCCGTTTTATTAGTTCTTTACCCGACAGACTCAATACTGGCTTCAGTCGTTGTAGTTAAATATTTGCCATTGAAATTAAACTGCTTCGCTGAGTTTGGCAGCATCCATATAAGATATTTTATTTTGTGATATAAGTCAAAATACGTTTATGAATTCAATTTCAGTCCGGGTCAGAGGCAGTTTCGAGAAGTTCAGATTTGATCGGAGTAATGATCAGCCGAAATTTAGTTAATGAAAATGGAAAAAGAACTTTACCTAAATTGATTTTTCCTCTACACTTCGCTATTTCTCATTTTTAGAGTGGGAACACGAAAGCGTCGACAAGTCGATTAAAACGAACCCCTTTCTGAAGATGTCTCCTATATTAAAATTCCCTTAAATTATCCCCAAATGAATTTTAGACGAGTCCAACTCAGGAGCGAGTTGTTGTACTTGGATTATCTTTTTGTTTTTGCCTAACCCACCGTTGGGAATTGATTGATGCAAAAATTGGCATAGATCCAGATTTAAGTAGGTCGAATTTTCTAATACACTCTCTAGCTTAAATTTTATCCGGGTGTTTATAACAGAGCCAGGACGTTGCGACTTAAACGTATCTAACAATAGAAAAAGTTTATGAACTATCATCTGAACAAATAATTCCTGGAACTGTTTAAAAAAATTACAAAATTATTAGCTCGAATTCTCCATTTATATACGAACAAAAGAAAGGGTTTCTAAGAATAAAGGAAATTAATTTATTAATGGCATCTATAATAAGCGAAAAATGCAATCCAATTTAAGTAAATAAATTTATAAATAATTTCTAATGAAATTCAAACTTAGCAATTACCTTATGGGAAAACTGTCCTCCTTTCTGTATCGTTATTTTACGAATCTCTTGACTAATTTCAGTTTTTGTATATGTCTAGACTTAACAATTTATCGTATTTACTAGACCCTGAGAAAGTAAAAAACTCATACTTGTCCAAATGCTTGAAAAAGAGGGAAAAACACTTTTTCGATTTAATGATGTCTAGCTGGCAAATCATGTTTGTAAAGATCTTATTTCCTCCCTTGAGAAGAAACAATGGTGCGTCGGAGTCTTTCTCGGTGTGGATCACGCTTTCGATCGAATTGGCACTGGAGATTGCCATCCTACCCTATGCACGCTTCCTCATCTTTCCTGGCCCCACAGGTACTTTAGAATACTGGTTTGATCCTTACTTTCTGCTTTGTACATAGTGGAAGGGGACTCTTCAGGGTAGCGTCCTCGGCACACAACTGTACTATTTATACAGTGTTGATATTGCTTCCCAATAATACGCTGATTACACTCCCATTTTATCCTCTTATTCCGACCCCGTCATAGCTTCACTATCGTCCAGTGAATAATGGATAAAAAATGGGAATCAAAAGAACCACCAAAAAATCCCAAAACATAATCCTCCTCTTCGTCGCGTTACTCACCTCCAATCCTTTATAACCTAACTCCCTTTCCCACCGGAAACTTCAGTCGGTATCTAGGGCTATATCTAGACCTGGATTCCCCACACACGACTTAATGGGATAGAACTGAATCGATGATATCGTTTACTTAAAACAGGACAACAGATATAAACTTGCCCACGGCAACAAAATACTCATGAACAACTCAGTAAAGAGTTTGGATTCTGCGGAGATTGGGAGGTAGTTTGTAGAAAGGTAGAAGGTAGATAACCCCGTAATTCTATGCTGTATGCTCATATTGGTTTCATCTCAACATTCAACCATTGGTTGAAACCAATATGCACATACGGCATGGAACTATAAGGTTAAACTAAACCTTCCAATCTCCGCAGAATCCAGACCTTACAATACGAATCCTTAGATTTAACGTTAACGTCCCGTTCTATGTTTCCACTCGCACCATCCTTATGGACCTAAATTTTCTCTGTTTAATGTAAGTTGCAAAATCTAGCTACAAAAACTCCACACTAATTGCCAATCTTACTTTTCCTAACAATCCTCCTCGACATCTAAAACGTCAGTGGCCCCGAAACCTGCCCTCAGAGAATGCGAGTGTGTAAGTGATAATAAGTGATAATTTCTGATTTTTTATTATTTAGAAAATAAAATAAACAAAATAAAATAAATAATTGTTTGTGAAAATTTAAAAATAGAAAATGAACAAAACTGAACAAAATAAAATAAGTTTGAATAGAAAGAAATAATAAAAAGTACATAGTAAAGAATAATAAAATAAATCTTACCTGTCTTCCGTCGGCTACTTCCTTCATCGACGAGGGTTCCAGGGGGATAGAGAATCTGAGAGAAAAGATGGTTTGGAAAAAAGGAACGGAAAACTCTTACCTCGGGGTGGAGTCAACTATCACGCCACAGGAACGTTCGATTGACGGGAAAAAACGGGGAAGCGACAAACCACGATCTCGAGAACGTGAACGCTACGATGTCCGGGAATAACGATGAAGTTTTTATCCACCTGACAATCAACCTAAAAATATGCGGTACGTTCACCAGAACGGTTCGACAACAAATGGGGATGGTTGGACTGAGAGACCAGCCTTTTTCACTCAATGATTTATTCCCTTTTATTTTGTGGTTTCTTGTTATCTATGTAAAATTGCGCTTGTCACAGATTGTTGGTCGATTACTCAATGAAAAAGTTTGTTTTTTCACAGTAAGCTTGAGAACGGTATATCCAGTCAAAAAGTTTGCCAACTAACAGCGAATGGTCTCTTCCTCAAACGCGATAGTTATGTGAATTATTTAGTTCAATGTTTATGTAGAGATCGTGAGATGCAGTCCGATGTGATGAAGGTTTAGAAAAACATTTTCTTTCTTGTGCCGACGTTCCGATCTTTATTGAGATCATCTTCAGGGCTTGAAAAATTAAACAAGTACATATAATATATGAATATGAATTTATACAAAGATGTACACGTTACAGAAATTTTAGGTTTAATAAAAATATTTATTCTTACTCAAAGTATGTCTTCTGTAAAGATGTGTGAAAGGTGTTGTATGATGAGTTGACAGTGTTAGTGAGATATTAATGTATTTTGTTTATATACTGACACGCAAAAAAAAATCGCCCACTTGTAATATAATTTGATTTGTATATATTTTTAGATATTAATCAAAGTTTCACGATTTTTAACGTTTAAAGTTTAAAGTACTATTTTAAAAAAAAAGTAAATTGCTAAGGAAAATGAAAAATAAAATAAACAAAAAGACGGATAGATAAAATGTAGTTTTAGTTTCGTTTTCCATTTTAAATTAATATTTCAATATCGCCTATTTCCTCTTCTTGCCTTAATTACATATCGAAGACGCCTCGGCACACTTTTTACCAGACTGGAAATATCTGTTTGCTGGAGGTTAGCACATTCTTCAGGAAAAGTCTTTTCAAGATCGTGGAGAATATCAGGAAGTGATGGACGCGCTCTAATTCGTCTGTGAGGTAGTCGCATAAATGTACGGTGGGTTTCAAATCTGGAGAACGGGTTGGCCAGGGTAAGACCCTCCATGAGCAACAACCTCTATGCGACTGTGCGACTCTACATTGAAATCCCCGTCCACACCATCACCAAGCTGTTGTAAAGGTTGGCTCTGGGAAAAATTACAGGGTTCGTACCTTTCATTTTGCCTTCTTCACATTCTTTCACGCCCATCTGGAGATGGTAGAGCAAATCTACACCCATCTGTAAAACGTACTGGAGACCAATCGGACAAAGACCAATGGCTGTGTTCTGGAGCAAATGCTAACTCTCTGTGTTCTGGTCAATTCTGTCCTTTTACGGGTCAAAAAACCATCAGTCCATACTGGTTTAATCTCCTTCGAACAGTGCGTCAGAAATTTGGACACCTCGAACTTCTTGGAGCTGATGAATCGCTTGAACAACAGTTGCCGGTTTCGCAAAATTCTCAAAGTCAAAAACCTTTATCCGTAGGGCGTCCAGAGCCGCCTTCTATGGTAGAACTCAGTTTTTCGGAAATGTCTAACGGTGTCTCGCAGAGTTTCATATGGAACTCCGGTAGTAATAGCCGCGTACATGATGGAACGTCCATCAAATATAAGTGTCACACAACGCGCAATATCCTCAACACTAAGTGCTATTTGTAAGTTTAAAAGTTGAAAAAGGGCTGTCACACAAATTAAGTACGTTTTTATAGTCCGATACTTTAAACTAGCCTTCATGTTTTATATGTATTTGTATGATTTAAATACCCCAGCCATGAAGATGTTCTCTAGAAAGATCGTAACTTTGGCACGATAAAGAACATTTTTCTAAACCTACATTACACCATACCGCATCACACGATCTCTAAATAATCACGATAGCAATGTTTCTTGCATCTTGGTCTGCGGATTGACCGAGTGTGCGTGTGAGTAAATGATTTTAAACAACAACACTATTCATAAATTTCACAGTTCGTCAATAACGAAACTTATAATCAGGTTACTAGTCAGACTCTGAGAGCTTCCTAGCAAGGAATCAAAATTAGAAAGTAAAATTATTTTAAAATTATTAAATTATCTTAATCTTCCACCAGGTCTGCAGAAATTTCACACTATAAAGTTTGAGCGAGCGACTTTGTTAAAAATGCAGATGGGTAAAAAGTTGAAAAAAGGGAAAAATGTTAATTTTAATTTATAAATTATAATGGCCTCCCTGTCTGGGTAGGGTAGTATAAAACCTTCGTCATTGTATTATTAGTTTCGTTTATCTCTTCCTTTAAACGATCTCGTTGGTCTTAATAGCAAAGTACGATGACCCGATGACAAACCGGTGTGTGTGTGTGTGTTGTAAGAAACTCAGGTCGTACAATACGCTATTGTGTGAGGGAATGATTTTTTTTTTCTTTGCCTTAACCTTGGTCATTATTGTTATATTCAGTTTTGTTGTGTTGAGCTCGTTTTGGTAATCATTCTTGTAACATGTAGAAAATTCTTGAAAATGAATCAACTCTAACTTATTTTCGATATCGAACTAACTACATCCATCGAGAAAAACAGTTCGAACTGATTACCTGCTGCTTTCAAAACTTCACAGCTTAAGAGTAGTAGCAATTTATCGTTGAAGGGCACGGAGAGATTTTGACATTCGATAATGGAGGGGTGATTATTCCTTAGGCTTTTATGGCAATAGAAAACAGTCGGATCAATTGAAGCACACCATAGTTGTGTGCTTTTTGTTTTAATTTACCCGGGTGATTAATTATGCTCGGATAGCGAGGGTGAATTAATGAACGGCCTTTGAATATCCCTCGGAATGAAAGTTTATTTGCTCCTTAGTCTCATCTTTAAAATTTTTAAATTAAAAATAATTTAACTTTTCTTTATACATTTTCGTCGCTGGGTATTGATGAAATTTTCTTAAAGATAACAACCCGTTGCGATATTCAACCTTTATGAATTGATCGCCTAAAACACTCTTGTTTTTGGTTTTATTTTAAAACGATTTATTCAATGACGTTATCATTACAGTCGTTAATGATTTTATTCGGTTTAAAGCTAATAATTTTATCCTGTTGAGTAATTAAAGCGATGGCATTTTTTTGTGTTTTCAATTTTAAGAAAAACTCTTGAATTTGTATGTATAGATAATAATTCGGAAAATGGATACATGATTATTGATTGGATTAATCATTTGTAAAATGGAAGAGGAAAAATACGATTTGTAACAAAACTAGACAAAAGTAGTAGTACCAACTTTGTGGACCTCAGGATAACAAAACATAGATACATCATAAAATGTGGATATTGGGACAAATACATGTTACAGACAGGATGAAAAATAAAACACATATGTTAGATAGTTTAGTACGGAAAAAAACTACAGGGCTCAGCTTACAAAAAATAGTCACCCCACTTTATGAGTTTTTGTTGAGTTAGGAAGTTGATGTCCGAGCGAATCGAGGTCACGATAGCTCAAATGGTAGAGCAGCGGCGTTTCTGGCCGAAGATCGTGGGTTCGAATCCCGCTCGTGCTATTGAATTTTTTTCATCTCAACTAAAAACATTAATTAATTGTAATGTATTAGTTCGTCAAGCGGACCACGAAATTAGTGCATTTAATTTATGTAAAATAGTTTGCAAAAACAATTTATAAGTTTAAAAACAACTTATTAAATTCATTAGATTTCGTGTCCGATTGACCAAATAACATCTTTCAATTAATTAATCTTTATGTAATGAGAGCGGGATTCGAACTCATGACCGTCGACTAAATTTTAAATTTGAATAATGAAAAATTTCAAAAAGGAGGGAAAATTGGAAAGGTCGGGTTGAGATGGGAAGTTAGTGTACGAGTGGATCGAAACCACGATGGTTCAAGTGGTAGAGCAGCGGCGTATTTAGTCTCGCTCGTGCTCCTGATTTTTTTCTCAACCAATACTTTACACAGACACTGAAAAAACCTTTGAACTATCACGTTTGGTGGATGTATGCAAAAGGGATTGACGACCACTGAAGATGAAGATATGTCGAACGCGTCTAACATGTAAAAGCACCACATAGTCGCATAAAGCTACTATTGGAATTAGCCTTGTCATAGGTTATGATCGTCATTACGATCCAGCGTCTCTTTCTGAAAGTGAATTTCCGGAGCTATCAACAGCGTGCCCCTCAAATGTCCATTTAATTCGCAGTGGTCTCTTTCAGCTTTCTTTGATGTATTATGCTTTTCTCACCATCACCTCACACGACTTTTATTTTTAAAAAGGAACGACTTGTAAAAATCACATAAGCCTCGCCCTTCACTCTACTCACGCTTTGAAAAAAGATTCAACAGATTTGCTCACTATATAATTATGTTCTATGTATTTACAAATAGATCGATTGATTGGTACCATGATTGGAAAGATAAGTAATTCATTCGATTCTACGTTCACTACAGAAGTGTGGTTTAGGAAAGTGATTACCTTCAGTTAATTATATTAAATTGCATGGAATTATCGATATTTTTTTAATAAAAATTTCAACTTTTAAAATGGTTTCATTTAAAATCCTTTTGTTTTCTATTGTACTACTACTTTATTTCTACTTCATTTACTATTATTATTATTATTGTTACTAGTCTTATTTATTTACATTTTTTCTTCTTCAACTCCCCTCATATCTTTATGACATACTAATGAGTATTTTTTTACACAAAGTAAAAAAGGGTAATATTTATAAAATGTATTTATTTGTAGAAGAAAAATGACTGATGATTTGTTTGATTGATGTCTCACTAAATTACTCTGTTAAAAAATTCGATTGTATTCGTTTTATGTGAATTATACATTCATAACTGAACAATTTTGCTGATGGTCATGTGTATATCAAACAAGGGGATAACTTGGTGGCCCAAGGATTTAGAGAAAACGTTTTTTGGTGATTCTACATTCCATAATATTTGGACACGTATCCCCTGCTACATCTTGTGAATATGCCCTACTCTTGCCGAAAAAAATTAAAGTTAACATTTTTCGTTTTTTAATAGTTTTATTTCGCCGTTGTACTTGCCAAATCAATCCTGTAAATTATATTTTAGTATTTAGATGTAGATATGTATATTATATGTAGATTGAATAAATATATAGTAAAATTATCAACGTTTATCACTAACCAAAAAATATCTTCAAACCAAATATTTTTCAAGTAAACTAGTTCATTATGTTCCGTGAAACTAATGTGGAATTTAATTTTAGCACCAATTTTGGACTCCTAAATACAAGTTTTTGTTTGAATTTAAATTGATCCAATTGTTGCCCCCTAATTTGTTTTTGTTTCTTGGGAAGTTACCATCGGAATATCGTATTAAAACGCTTATAATTCAAAAAACGGTTAAAAGGAATTTAAGGTCAAATAGACCAACTGAAAAAAGACGAACTTTTTTAACTCTCGCTTTTTAACGACGTATGTATCATTTAATTTTTAATCCGTCCATAACTTCACATTTTCAATTTTATTTATAACATTTTATATTTTTTACAATTAATTACGGTTTTTAGTTGAGATGAAAAAAAGCTAATGGCAGTAGAGGGATTCGAACCCACGACCTTCGGCTAGATACGCCGCTGCTCTACCATCTGAACTATCGTGACCTCGATCCACTCGGACATCAACTCCACCTTAACCTCACCTTACGAGTTTTCCCTCCTTTTGCCATATTTCAAGCTCAGGTGATAGAGCAGCGCGTATCTAGCCGAAGGCCGTGGGTTCGAATCCCTCTAGTGCCATTAATGTTTTTGATCTCAACTAAAAACCGTAATTAATTGTCATATATTAATTGGCCGAGCGGACCACGAAAACAGTGAATAATTTTATATTTTGTTCATTTGCATTTTACGCTTTATTAATTCATTATTCTAAATGTATTATAATGGGCGTTTTCCAGCGAAACCACATCCCTAACAAAATTTAAATGAATTAATTTTTAGAAAGGTGGGACCAAATAAAATTTGTTTGGATGAATTTATTTATTAATTTATTTTGTAAATTTAAAATATTAATAAAAATTATAAGTGTAAAATAAATTTAATTAAATGAGCCTAATTCGATATTTAGAGATCAAAAAATATTATGTTTGGTGCATTAATTTCATTATTGGCTAACAAGAAACTATGTTCTACGACACCGGATATTTAAATTTGGTATGATTTAGAAAGATAAATTAAACAAAATACTATTTTTTGCATATTTTAACAAACTTTCTATAATCAAAGTAGATAAGAAAATAGTCAAAAATTAGATTGAACTCCTTATCGTGGTTCTATCGACAAAAACACCCTTAGACACGGACGCTCGCGGAAATTGGTGTAATTTAATTTTTGACTGACATTCCTCGTGCAAGCTGTATCGCCGTTTCTCTCCAAAACTAGTGGACCGAATTTCGTAGTTGATAATTTTTTAAAATGAAATTGTCAGGTGCATTTTATACTATGTCGCTGCACTTTAAAATCGGATTGTTTTTTCATTAGAGAAAGGGTAATGTTTGACCAATGGTGTGGGTTTTTTTTGTATTTTCTTATATAAATATTTTGAATATTAATGGTAACAAACGTCGTCAAAAAGCTACATTTTTTCTTTAAAATGGTCTGTTTAGTCTTAAAAATCGTATAGAAATCAGATATTCGGACAACGACTTCTCAAAAATTGTACATACTTCGGTGATGAAATAATGATACATTTAAATTCAAACAAAATTTTATATTTAGCGGTCTCTAGACTTGATAAAACGCAATTTCACATTAGTTTCTTAATACATGTTATATATAGTTCACTTGAAAAATATTTGGTTGTTAAAATTTTATTTTTGTATTAATTATTATTATTGATCACCTTTGATAATAACAATTAATAACAGTTTTTAGTTGAGATAAAAAAGTTAATGGCACGAGAAGGATTCGAACCCCCGGAGGTCGTGGACATCAAAGTCGAGTGGATCGAGGTCACGATAGCTCAGGTGGTAGAACAGCGGCGTAATCTAGCCATTAACTTTTTTTCAACCCAACTAAAAACCGTAATTAATTGTTATATATTAATTGGTCGAGCGGACCACGAAAACAGTGAATAATACCTTTGATAATGTTTAGTACATTTTTATTGCTGTCTACATACGAAATGCTGTAAAATGGTATGTTCACATAGTTGATGTGAGCAGGTAAAAAGAAAAATATTAACAAACGGAAAATTTCAAATGTCTAAAATTGTTTTTTGTGATACCGTATTCAGAAGAAGTGTCCGATATTTTGAACCGTAGAATCACCAAAAAGGTGTTATCCAAATCAGGGACCACCGACCACCCATCCCCATGTAAGTAAAATGTTCGTGGTCCTTATTGTATATTGTATTAAAAACCAATAAAGACCTTTATCTATTTACCATCTTCCTTTGAAATCTTTTGTGAGTATTACATCGTTATTGTTAAGAATTCTTTTCATTGTATTCCGAGAAGGGGACGGCGTGACTGAATAGCTAATTAACCCACACGTCGATCTCTAACTCGTCGTTCATGCGAAATTAAGGTTTCAAAAAGTGGGAAATATTCTGATTCGTATCTCACGAAATTTTAGTATTTAAATTCGTTCTTTGACGTGGAATGTATATGGGATTTTTCCTAAACGCAAGCAAGGATTTTCTTTTCTTTTATCTCGTGTATATAAAAATCTAATTCATCAATCGATTCTTTTCGGGAAAGTGTGAGCTACATTGAATAGGCCTTTTCTCGCATCATGATGACAAGATCTATCGTGATTCGACCCTGTTAAAAAGTTAACTAATGCGGTGATACGGCTTTTACAAACCTAAGCCCAAGGGATACAAAAGTTTGGGCCTTCGGTAGATGGGGCTTTTCAATGTACTTCATTCGTTTATACTCCTTGCTTGTTATTCTTAACCTCTTTTTGATTCCTCAGCATCCTAAAAGAATTTCTGTCAGGGTTTTAAATCCTGGGAGCTACGGACGTGATTATATAACCTTCAGAAACAATAGGGATTCTTTTTTATGAGGCTCTTGAAACCTAAAAAAAATTAACTATTTAAAAAAAATGGTTTTCTGCCTTAATTTTGCACTTCTTGGTTGTTATATATCCAGTATATTTGAAGTTTGCGTAGAATAACAAAATAACATTAAAAGTTGTGTTATATGAGATTAAAGATACAAAAGGTTACAAAAACCAAAAGGCGCTTCAAGTAAAGTAAGGGAAAAAATTTGTTCATGAAAAAAAAAAAAAAAATCGTGTTCGTTTTAAGCAACCTGTTAATTCAAAAATACGAATTTTCATTGCAATAAAAATATGCATGATTGCGCTTGATTAACTGAGGGCAGTTTGTATTACTACGATACGCGTTGTTCCACTAAAAATTCATAACTCCTCTAAATTCTATCCAAATTCAAATTTATTAAAACCCTTGGACAGCTCAATTTCTCTCCCTGTCTTAATAAATGTATATTTATTGTCATTACGAGTGAGGAAAAACAATTTACACGCGTCCAAGCATTCTTCCCCATGACGTAGAGAAGTTACATACATCTAAAAGGTGCTTGCAATAAAGCACAACAAATGTGGTTATGGCAAGAGCAAATCGTAATCATTTTTAAGCACCCTGTGGTAGTAAGTAAGTACGAATTTTCGTTTTAAATAATTAATAAAAAAAAGACATTTTACCCAAGATTAGCCAAGGGCTATGTCTTTCGGATGTCTGGTGTTCTACTTTAAAATTCATAGCTACACTGAATCCCATCCATCGCCGATTGTGTTATGACTACATTGCAAAGCTGCATTTATCTTCTTGGAGTTTTTACAAACAACATTGGGTTATAATGTCATTGTGAGTGTGAAATATAACGATAAATCAACAAAATCCCCTACAACGTTTTACATTATATCTCCGGTTTTATTTAGACAAGAGACTTTTGTGACATTACATCTAGTTTACGAACTTCTAAATCCATGTAAAGTTTCCTGAGGATCAGTGATATCATTTAAAAATTATCAAAACTTTCGTGAACATCAAATGTGAGTATCAAACAAAATCTAAATCATTTGCAAGGCGACAAATTTGAGTAAAAGATTAATTTCTGGTTTTTCTCAAAAATTTGAATTCGGGATTTTTGTAGAGTGAAAAAAACTTAGTTTCTTCTTAAAACAGTATTTTTACCTCCGTTAGCTACGTCGTTCGGTCATTACGACTAGTTACATATATTTTGCTGCGAGAATGGATAAAGTAGTTAGTTGGACGTAGGTGACGTTCGAGTTCAAGAACATTTATTTTTAGTTGGTCCTACGTAAATATATAGGCTAGTTTCTGAGGTAACAGCTACTACCCTCCAACCTTAATTTATCTCAATGCTCAACGTCTATCAGGAAGCGAATTAACCGTATACGAAAGAGATATATTCTCATAGTCCATTGCTTTACTACGTCGGGCGTGTTGACATATACCTAATATTTATCTCAGAAAACCTGAGGAGGTTTACGGAGGCTATAATCATTTAAACTCACATTTTGTCGTGTTTATTGACTTTCAGGAAAAGGCATCAAAAATTCTGACTTCAAAAAGCTTTCGTAGGTTGGTCACTAACGATTCAAAGTGGTTTTCCTTGCTTCGACCAGAAATTTTTTAACTTCACAACGAATTTTTAGGTTCAGAATAGATAGATATATAGATAGATAGTTAGAGAGATAGAGATACTTTTATTTAGAGATATTTGCACAAAATAAAAAACAAACAAAAGTATTACACATGATTAAACACCGTTAGTCGAAGGACCTAGGAATGCCTGAAGGGATGAAAGGACTTAAGATATTTTTGTTACAAAAAATATAATAAGATAAAATATAATAATAATAATAACAAAATTTATAAATAAATAAAAAATAAGAAGTATAAGAAAGAATAAGTAAGAGATATGAAAAATATATCTTCAATGTTAAATAAAAAGGGGATCACACGACGTTTCTAAAGAAATTACATAATAGGGAGTGGCTGCTGGTATACGCAAAATCTTCCGAATAATAAACCATTGCGCCTTTAGGTTCAGCATAGGTTCACCAGCTATTAAATATATTTCTGGAAGGATGTTGAGTTGTGACAAGATTTTTTTTAGTAACAAAGAGTTTTCTTCGATCTGAAAAAGTTTCCCAGCTTTGAAAAATGTATTTTGGGATAGAAGGTTTCTTCTGAAGTTTGATAGGTGATAGTTTAGCTTCACAAAGATAACTTCGTTCTGGAAAAGGTTCTCTGGCAAATGTAATGGCATTTCGAACGATTCTAAGTTATAACAGGTAATTTTTTAGCTTCTCTAAAGACTCTTAGGTTTAGAAAATTTTCACCAGTAATTAAAATATTTTTTTAGAGCTTTTTAGAAGTATATTGATTTTGACATGTGGTTTTTTCGTTACAAGAAATTTTACCTTTTGCCAAATTCCTTAGCTTTGAAAAGTGTATTTCGGGCTATTCACAAGGTTTCTGAACTTTAACAAGTGGTTTTTAGTTTCGTAAAGTATTCCTAGTTGTGTAAAAGTTTTACGAGCTTGGAAAAGTGAATTTTAGGGCATTTAGGAAGTTTGTCAAGTGATTCATAAAGCGTTCGTGTTGGAATAGGTTCACGAGCAATTAAAAGTGCTTTTATAGCTTTTTAAAAGTCAGGAATCGGCTCGCTCAGGCTATTCTTGATGACAGCAGTATGGGAAATTTTTAACTGACTAGATTCCCTCCTTGTTCGTGAATTAGAACCGTCTACCGTTCTCCGGGCTTTCCAAACCAGATCTGATCATGACGGATTGACATGGCGTCAGCACATGGCGAACAGCATCGGTGGTTTTAACTCGCAAATACTAAAGAATGAACGTTTTACTCATTTTAGTTTAAAATCTTTGTTATTACTTTCTCAGAGTTTAAACGGTCTTGTTTGGAGTATAAAGTTAAGTCTCGTAAAGCCACCGAGGCTGTCTGTCAGATAGCGAACGGATCCTTGCTTCGGTGATATTTATTTTTAGATTTTTCTTAGCCCTGATCTTTATCGGATGGATTTCCACTTGACTGATTGTAGATACGGCCGCTTTAGGTTGCCCGAAGTCTGTTTTTTTTTATTACAGCTCAACTTCTGTATTTAACCATAAACAAATTACTTTTTAAACAAACATTAGTTTATAATGTTTTAATAAAAATTGAACATAGTTCTTACAAATATATCTACTTTTACTATTCCCAAAGGAATTTCTCTTCCCGTTATTCAAGGAGCAGAATGAGTATTCAATTTTTGCCTTTATGCCCAGCCATTGAATGTCTAACGAGTGTAACACTAAGAATTCCAATTCTTTCAAGGCTGCCCGAGTGCCAGATCCTCGTTTGTTTCATTTTTCTTTTCCACTCTTTACCGCATACATTTCTGCCGGTTGTCGCCCGGATCCCTGGAGGTTTAAAATGCCATTCCAGCAGATCATGGCACATGACGCATAATTTATAAAGTTTAAAGTTTCATATAATTTTTTCGGTTGTAAGATAACAAAAATACTTCCATTTTCAATGCTTAAGGAATCATATACTTATTGAAACAGTACAATTATAAAAATAATAACATTGACAATGTGGAAATGTAATGGAAAAAGCATGAAACACATCAATTTTGCATGTACCAAAAATAGACAACAGACATTTACTTCTACCGATATCGTTTGGTGTACATGGTCAGTTGTTCAATTTCCTCACCCTCCCTTCTCCTACATTTTCTATTAAGCTATTTTTTATGATGGATTCTTAGCAAATATTCATCCCGGAAAATAGAACGTGCTGTCAAAAAGTGTTCCAGAATGTACAATAAACATGTATTTTGGGCGTTTATGATTATTTTGTCTATTTTCATTGTAACCACGTGTCAAAACGGGTTTACGCTTCTCGCCATTTTCACTGGTCAGTTTTTTGTTCACCCTTGCTCGTCGGTAATTATGAAAGGAGTAATCCTTTTGTTGAGTTTTTTAGGTTATGCGTCAGTCTGACTGTATAACATTGTAGTTGGTTTGTAAGAATTAAATGAGGGGCTTCGGTGGCGGCAAGGTTCTTTGACACGACGCTCATCACTGTAAGGTAAAAGTCCAGGGTTCGAATCCCGCGGCCCTGCATTCGAACCCACATACTTACAAATGGGCTTGTTTTCAAAAACACCAGTACCCTGAGGGCTTATATAAGCTCTGCTGTTGCGAACCCTCGTTAAAAAACAAACAAAACAAAAAGAAGTAAATGGCCAAATATTTTCTCTATATCTATCGTTTATTGTATTTTTCTCCATATTCATATGTTACTGCATACAGGGTGTCTTGTCAATGTTTCAGGAATTTATCCGGCATGTCCCATTGGAAAAAAAACGTCCCAATTGTCAAATGTCGGTTTATCAATTTTATTCCAGATGTGTCACTTTTCAGGTTATTTAAACCTTTCGAAACTTTATTTTATAAAGGTCTTCGTATCTCATGAAGTGTTCATCTTACTGTAAGTTTGATAACTTCTATGACATAGCATTGTAAACCCCATAAGATTCAATGTTATCAGTTATCACTTCGTAAAATTAACATTCCATGTCAGACAATTTGATTTTCCTTATAAATGAATAAAAAAATAGTCATTCTGATTTGTACACTTTTGTTATAAGTTAATGAAAGTCATACAAAAGTAAACAAAAAATGGATTTGCTACAAAATTGAAAATACAAAAAAACTTCTAAAAATTAAATTAAATGTTAGGAAACAGTATCAGGTGTGCATTCTTCAAGACGATGGACGTACTGATTGTTTAATTCACTTTTTAGAAGCTGGTTATGGTTTGTTATGTTAAATTTTGCACGAAAGAGTTTTTGTTTGTTCACTTTGTACATATAACAGTTATTCGACATGTTGTACCTCCTGACGTAATGACGCGTCTGGTGGGTTTGTCTTATGTTTTTTCCTCTGCAGTTTTCATTGTTTGTTGTATTTGGTAATTTTTTTGGGCCTAATTTGTTAAATAGATTACTTGGTATGTTTTTCTTCTTCTTCTTCTATATATATATATATATATATATA
>CM077100.1:13498951-13523469 GCA_039619505.1 Cimex hemipterus
ACTTAAATTTTATCCTTTTTTTGGGGGGGAAAAAAAAAGGGGTAACAGTATGTTGAAATTTTTCAACACGTTATAGTCCCATTTTTGTAATTCATTCACGAACTATTCGCCAAAGGAAAAATTACTCCTGTTTAGTTTTTTAATAAACGTAATATTTCCCTCTTTTTGCTACATTTTTATTGAGGATCGGCTCGGGGAAAAATGAAGGTGTTTAGTTATTTCAATAAACGATACATTTCCCACTTTTTTAGGCCTTCATCGTGGAGTGTGCCCAAAGAAGAACGAGAATGGTTTAGTTTTTAAAAATACATTTCTCCTTTTTTTGTTACTTTTTCATTAAGGAGTTGGCCATATGAGAAATAAGGCTGTTTTGTTTTTTAAAACGATGTATTTCCTTTAACTTTGCTCGTTGTTCATCGAGACGTTTGTCAGAAAAGTTAAATATGTTTGTTTTTAAATACAATATATTCCCCTTTTTGCTATTTTCCATGACTTTATCGGTAAAGGCACTATTATTCCTGTTTAGTTCTTTAACAATGTAATGTATCCCTGCTACTTTTTCATCGAGGAGTAAGCCAGGGGAAGAATGAAGACTTTTGATTTTTAAAAGGGATGTATTTTCCTTCTCCTTGCTACTTCTTAATCGACGAGAAAAGGAAGAAAGAAGAGAATTTAGTTTTTAAAATCGTTATGTTTCTCCATTTTTTTGTTAATTTTTCATTGAGAATGGACCAGGGGATGGAAGGCGTTTTGTACGTTGAAAACGATAATTTACCCTCCTTTTTATTTCTTTTTCATCCAGGAGTTAGCCAGGAAAGAAAACAACTTGCAATCCCTCGTTAAAAAGAAATTCAATAACAAAGCCATATACAACCATATTTCTACTAAATAATTCATGATGAATAACTTTACGATCTTCATGAGAAAAACAATATCATCGTCATAGCATCATATATCATAGCTTTATTATCGTCATGAAGAACACAAAACAATCATCGTAACATGTTTTTCAGCTCCATCATCTTCATGAATAAAACAGCATCAGAAGGAACAGGACATGCTCATGCTGTACAAAGACCATTAGCAGCAAAACATGTTTATCCCGGATAATTCATTATGAATAGCTTTATTATTTTCAGGAGTAACACAATATCATAAGCAGAACATGTATATACTTGACAGTTCATGATGCATTGCTTTATTATTATCAAGAACAAGACAACATCATTATAGGAACATGTTTCTCCTTGATAGTTAATGTTGCATAGCTTTATCATCTTTATGAACAAAACAACATGAGCGAAATGTGGTTTTTTCCAGATATTCCGTAATGCGTAGTAGCTTTATTGCCTTGACCAACATGTGCATCCCTGGTAATCCAAAATGCATATTTGTAGTCTGGGATTATTTTCCACTAAGGGTTCGGAAAGCTTAGAGATTGTTGGGAATAGGTCTGATTTGACCCCGTTTAGCCGTTAATTTTACTTCTGTAAATTACCAGATACTGGGAAAAGTTTAACTGAATCCTATTTCGGTAATCGTTATATAATAATTCTCCGGTGATATTCTGGAGCCTTTTTGGCAAATATTCAATTTCTTGCGCAATATTTGGATGTAGGGACCTTTATGTTTTTTCCCTTTGTACTGATCGTTACTTCCAGCACTCCGGTAGCTAATGTTTTTATTTTGTTTGAAATTGTAGGCGAAACCTTGGCATTTTCTTTGATGTCGCTCGCCCATTAAACATTTGTAAGAATGAAAACAATGGGTCGTTCGGTTCATTTATTTTTATGCCTTCCATAGAAAGAATTAGTTAGTGGTATAGCCTGGAATCAGTTCTAAGTAACCGATGATCAACACTTCCTATAAGTTTTTTTTATATCTCTTTTACACTTGTTTTTGAAATATCTGGAATGAAATGTATTAATTAATTTACTGAATCTTATTTATATCGCCGTCCGTTCAAAATATGAAATTGGTTTGCTAATTATTAATTTACATATGTAAACCGATTGTTAAGGTTAAAAAAAAATAAGAAACTATAAGATGAAGGAAAACTAATTAAATAAACTTTCTCTGGGGGGGGGGGATTTATTACAAAATTGTTGGCAGTCGTTTTTCTGATGATGTCCGATGCGGGATGTGCAGTCTAATTGCGGTCAGGCCGAAATGGGGAGAAGTTATAACCATGGTTTTATGTTACCTCTTGGCAAAAGTAACATCTCCAGTTCAACCAACTTTGCGATCTTTCAGGGTCCTAGAGTCTCATGTCGAATGTTTCAAACTCGTTTCAAGAAGTGGGTTAGAAGTATTATTTCCTCTTTTAGCATTCTAACGTATCATTCTTAATTATTTTTGTTACGTACGCATCATGTTGAATTAAAAGTTACTGTTTTCTCGCAGTAAATGTCACTATAAAATAATCCTTTTGTAATTAACTTGGGTTTTACTTTTCCAAATAAATTTGTTGTGGAATGTTTAGTCCTTGTTGTAGAGAAGGCACGAAAAAATCATGTTTGTGAATTTGAGTGACCATCAATAAAATAAATTACATCAATTTTTATCAGAGATCAGAAAAATCACAATTAGGACTTATATCGTCTAGAATATAAGATAGTTATCGAGGAAGGTTTACTTGTTGATTCTTTGAAGAGTCGTATAAAAAACGAGGCTTCAATAATGCACCCGCATCAGAAAATTGTGAATCAATATATTGATTAACCCAACACTTACCTCAATTAATAATAAATATGTACTATTTACGTGACATACCAGGCTTTAGTCCAGTTACATCCAGTTCTATAGCCAACAATCAACTACCTAACCTAATTATAATTGATAATAAAAATTTAATTGTTTATCTCCGTTTAAAAGTCTTAGTTCTAGCCGAGAGACAGTTGAATCATTCATTCACTTAGGCTTGAAATTGACTCACTTAAATTGAACTTCTGATTTGGTTAAATAACATTCCATTGATTGGTGGTAAATATTAAAAATGAGACACCTTAGTGCGTTGAGAAAGATTGTGTCAGCCTGCAAATTGGTGCTTTCCTGCTGAAATGACCCTTCACCTCAAATCCTCAAAATCGTGCACCCCTTACGTACAAATCAAAAAAGGAAAACACAAAAGTCAGACATAAACGATTAAGAAATTGCACAGGTTCAAAACCGTAGATTTCCGTACATAAATATAAACATGTGCTGGGTTGAGCCTATTTGCTTCTGATGGCCCAATTCCAGCTTTTACTATTTACAATAAATAGCCGTCAGACTTCACTTCAATCACCCACTCCGGGTGTTGCAGTCTGGGGCAGACTTCAGTCTCATCCATCCACCCACCGAGGTTGGTCTGCTGTCAACAGCGAGGTCAATTCTGCACCCAACGCATGCACTTCCAAACCCAATCATACTCACGTTCATATTTGAAATATGTTAACTCCTGCTTATGTGCCGTACCATTCATTCGATATGGGTGGTGGAGTACTCGATATCGTTGAAATCGCCCACCACCATAATCGATTGAGGGAGACGCTCGATCAGGGCAGAAACCTCACTGCTGCGAAATAATAGTCTGGTGCAAGGTACAGAGTGCACAGCGTGAGGCACATCGGCGCTGCGACTCTGACTTCGATCGCGTGGATGTTTGTATTCAGTTTCACCTCATGCGCACTACATCTTCTCTTGTGCGACTCCTCCCTGTGCACTTACAACCTGATGGGGGTACACCTCCATTGGGAAAGTTTAGTCCCCTTCAACCGGAAAAGCGCCCCTCGGACGGTTGAAGGTTTCCTGGAAAAGTATCGTCATCGGCGCATGTTCCCCGACGAAGAAATGCAGCATAGCTCTCTTGTTTCCGATTGCTCGGTAGTTGGACTGGGCTCCAACAGTCACTTTTATTTTGGGTTCTCTTTCCACAGGTTCGCCTTTCTCTTCCTTCACTCTCTTTTTCGTTTTTCTGTGAGAGTGGGGGGGGGGTTCAACGAGGCCTCAGATTCGGTAGAGGAGCCGAGGTCTGTAACCCAGGTGTCGCTGGATACCGGGTGCTCTTCCATCAATATTGTCCCCACCAACCCTTGAGGGGGCCCACCAGTTGGCGGTGGTGGGTGCTTAAAGACCGAGTTTTCCGGCGATGTTTGGGAGGACGTCTTTGTCCTACCAACGATTGCCCTGGCCTCCTGGTAGGAGAGCCTTTCTACAGTTTTCAAACGTTGAATCTCTTTTCCCCCCGCAGTTAACGTAGGTTGGAGGGTCGTTACATGCCGATTCTTTCGGGCGGGCTTCCCTCCCACACTCCCAAATCTCCTGCGGCGTCTTGCAATGCAGGGAGATATGCCCATGTCTCTGCACTTGTAGCATCGTAAAGGCACTGAATATAAGGGCAGACATTCAATCGGTAAAATGTCGCCCTAATCTCATCGGGGCATTAAGGGGTGTCAAAAGAGAGTATTTGACTACCAAAGTTTGCACGAGTTTAATTACTATTGGTGTATATTTTTTCGTTGTACCGCGTAGTGTTAATATTACGCAACGTTTTTTTACTCTACCGGCCTAAATTCCGTAGATGCGATGACGATGGATGATGTAACTCGTTGTCAGTGAAGGGTGATGATGGTCTTTTCAGATGATAATGATGATGATGATGGTTGAAGGACGACAAAAGGGGATGATAGAATTGCAAAGACGTATGGGAGAGATCGGATGGTAATCTAAATTCAATTATTTTTATGTAAGGTATTGGTTGAGATAAAAAAGTCAGTGACACGAACGGATCGAAGTCACGATAGCTCACTCAAGTGGCAGAGCAGCGGCGTATTTAGCCGAAAGTCGAGGGTTCAAAGTCCGTTCGTGACACTGGCTTTTTTTATCTCAACCAATACCCTACATAAATATTAATTAATTGAAAGATGCTATTTGGTCAATCGGACCACGACCTGTAATGGGAGTAATCTTAATGTGAATTAAAAGGTGATGAAAGTTTGGTGACCACGTGGTCAGATGGTATGAACCGTATTTTTAGGAATAGGAATGGGTTTGGAACTGGATGGACACATGTTTGGCTACATGTACGTACACATATTTTAGCTATCCAAATGTCATCCAAAGTCAAGTGAAAATAATTTGGAAAACCACTCACTTTACACCGAAATGTGCCCTCCGTAGTACGTTTATCCGCAACCAAATTGATTCAAATTCAAAAATTTATTTGGTTTCTCATTCTATATTATTAAATTTTTTGTTCCGTTTTGTAAACAGCCTTTAATCCTTTTTATAAGCCTTACAACAAAATACTGGCTAATTTATTTAAAAAAGTTAAAAAATTATAAAATCTGTAATTTCTAGTTATTTAATAACTAGACGGTTTTATAACGTTAAAATATATGATTTGCATAATCAATTTTTTTTGCATAAGAAATACGATCCTAAAGAGTAATTTAGCGTAAGTCTAAAACCGAATTTCTCAAGAAAAGTAGTGGCAGGGCGAACGACGCAAACCCTCAATACCACCGGGCTAAACGGTATGTTTAGTCCATCTAGTAGCACTTATGAATTGGTAAGGTGCAGACGTGTTTTTAAATAAGCCAGAATTGGATGCTACGGCTTTTTTTAAATATAATAACAATATTTAATTGTTGATGGAATTTTGAAATTTCAATTATCTCAGGTTTCACTATTTTATGGGGTTTTTACAGCCAAAGAAAATTCTACAAAATATACTTTGGCTGGACAAATTCCATAAAATAGTGATACCTGAGATAACGACAGTATTCATTTAATGCTGCGGGTTTTGGAAATTACTCAAACACGTTTCGGCATTGAACCATATTCAGCAACAACTGTACTGATGATTAATTGAAACCCTTCGAGGGTAATCCATACAACAAAATAGCACTTATTATTCCTCTGATTTGCAATATCCGGAACCTTGATGTTTTTAATATCTTCGTTGTTATATCGAAGTAGAACTTTTTAATTTATTGAAACCGTGATTTTTTTAAATTGAGATCGAATAATTTCGAAACGAAATAAATACGAGAATAAGACAGTTATTGTTTCTTTATTGCTTAATATTTCCGACTGTGTTGGTATCGTGATTCTGAATCTAGGAGAAGACTACTGGGTACCAAATCCTCAGTAATAAAAAGGAAAATTGGAGGACGAACCTCGACTCCTTTTGAAGGGTTTACGGTTGACAAAAATCGAGGTCAACGTCTGGCCTCATATTTGATCTCTTCTTATCTGCTGTTTCTCTTCGCATTCTTCTTTTTCACCCTTTTATACTTCTTCTGTCTTTTACAGACGCAGCACTTTTATGTTTAGTTTTTATCAACCGGCTTCGATGATATTTGCTGGAGGGAGAATATTTTTTTCTTAGAATTCCTCGGTCGAATTAATAAAATGCTTGAAAAAGTGTGAGGGGGTACAGAAAAAATTAATTTTTTTTAGGATGTTAACGCGTTCGTTTCACCTATTAATCAGGAAACATTCAATTCACACATAGTAATGTACAAAAATTCTGTTGTTCTCCAACTATAGTAAAAATAAAAATCTATTGATTATTCAAGACAAAAAGTAAAACAGTATTTTGTAGGCGGATGTAATTTTTTCTATAAGTATTTACTTTTATCAAATTAAATATTATTAATTATGTTTATTACTGTCTTAATTCGGCCACAATTGTACTCTAAAGGATTATTTCCTGTTATTGATTTAATGCGATCAAGAACCCACACTGTGTTAATTAACTTAATTTGTTAATCTCAATTTTTATAAGCCTGATATTCTTGATAAAATAAAACTAGCTGGCCAGATATATTTACCCGATTTTTTCCCCTCCAGCGTCGAGTTTATTTATACCTATTTATTTTAATTCTCTCCAGAGTTTGGTGATGGTTTCATATTAGATCCGATTGTTTTTCCTTATATTTTAGGAGTATTTGGCACTCTTCAAAGCCACATTTTGCACTTAAATTTCTAAGAGTGGGTGAGCGGGTGCGGCATTCATCGTTGCTGTGGGGCAGCAAGTATACATCCCCTTTTTTTAGATACGCTGGTCATGGTAGACAATTAGAGTTAGTTTTGGGTACCCTTTTCCAGTGTACCATATTAAAGTCCCATAATCAAATGTTTGACCGTTGTGGTGCATTACCAATAAATAAAATGTATACATTTATACTCCGGTTTTTGTTCCATCCATCCAATAATAAATATAATTGATGAACTAAAACTGATGAATCTAGTAAAATAGTGTATTAGAACTTTACATTCCATAAAATTAATTTAAACCTTATATACAAAATTATTAGAATATAGTTATCCTAAAAATCTAGTCAACAATATTATTCACAATTCAACTTAAATTTTAATAAATGCTTAAAATATCTGAGTATAAAAAGTATTAAACAAAGCGAAACTGTTTCATAGTATTTTAAAAAAAATCAACTCAAATGTATCCTTCCGAATGTACAAAAATAAATTGAGAAATTTAGGAAATATAATGCAGTTTATAAAATAGCATGATGCTCCCAAAAAGGTATTTGTACTTAAATTCATACAATTGGCCTCAGGGAATATGATTCAACCAATAACAATTTAAAAAATACTGGCAAAACATTGAATAAAAAAAAAAAGCTAAAAGACGAAAAATTTAGAATTGTTATAAACAGCATGTATTCTAGACATAATACTATAGACAACAAATTCAATGAATTAACTAGCACTTTTTTATTCATTTATTTATTTTTAAATGGCTTTATCAGGGATATTCAGCCAAATTCAATTAACTAGCACTTTATTATACAAATATATGTTTTTCCTATGTTTTAGGGAATTTTCTTTCAGACAATATAGTATTTTGTTCGTATGAATGAATATCTCGTCTGATCTAATTTGCTTTACATTAATATACGTATGCTGAAATTAATATAACGATACAAATACATATAATTTTCAATGAACAACAAAATACGAGTGTCATGTTGTTATTTAAAGTCTTTTAGTATGTTAATAAAAATGTCTTTAAACTATCGAATGTGGCATTAATTATGTTGTTTTGATTATGTGTTACATGTAATGGAGAGTACAGAATGTGACACATCAAATTGTATGGCATAATGATATAAAATGTAATGTGATATAATAAAATAAGCCGGTTAATTGCGAAGAAAACCAAATATGTTAAAAACATCTTCCTATAACATATTGTTATGCTGTGCTTTTAGTGGTCTTTTTTCAGTTAGTTGTATTTGAACTTTCACTTGTTAGATGCGTACAGCAATTGGTTTTCTCTAATTATTAATTAACGGTTGCATTTGCGTCAAAAAATAAAATCATTCTAATAAATACATTCAATCTTAAAACACATTAGGTACACAAGACTATCAGCACAATATACTATAAAACCACACAGATACTCGCTGCCTGCAAGACGAATATCTCATATCAGGTGGCTTTCCTATGCGGTGCCTGTAAAGAGCCGAGGAATTGCACCTTTCCATTAAGTGGGACACATCGAGCAAGCCTTCTCCGCATAAATTTTTTCCATTAATAAAAAGAAAAGGAAAGACAACAAAAGCAAAGATAAGATGCATAAAGTTTATTTTATATTTTCCCATAAACCTAGGTATTGCCTTATCAGTCAGAAAAATGAAAACGGCAAACGAAGTTTTGCTAGCTAGAAGTAGAAAGAATAGGTTGGTCGATCGCATAGATATTAATTCTTGTTTTTATTTTTATTCAGGAGCGACTGCTAAATTTTTTTTATTTCCGTTCTGCCAGCCATTATTGTAACTATTTCATTTACTTTTACGCTTTTTAGGATTTTATAGTGGCCTTCTATTAAAGCCAGACTTTATTTGTCCTTTACGACCTGCGCTTTTTGTATTGCATTGTTTATTTTTTTCTTTCAGCCGAGTTTGTTTTTTTGTGTAGATACTAGACACTCGGTCTCCCTGGTGAATGTTGTATTTTAATTTTTTTTAAGTTTAGCTTTTACATTAACCTTTCTTCACTTTGCGAATGCTATTTGCAGGAGTTAGCACAACATGCAAGCTTACTTCCCGATTCTATACTAAGAAATGTGTGTATTTTCGTACTAATTTCGTCATCTTCATTGAATCGGTAATAGTTGTTCTCTTTTTCATTCTACAATCATAGAAAAAAACTTAGTCAACAAAGTTTATATTTTTAAGTGTTTTTTCAAGCCGTAAAACATCTTTCCACAACTTTTCCACGATTTAAACAAAATATTCGTAGTAAATTATAGTTTCCGTAGTTTGTTGTTGTTTTTCGTTCAATAAACACCTGTTTACAGCCGAGTGTCAACTGCTTTGAATATGAATGTCGAGGAAAGTGGAGTCGTCATTCCACGGGTCAAAAAAAAAAACCTGTTACTTTGTTGTTTAACATCGTCAAATATAAAAGTTGAATTATGGATGGAATTTACCATGTCTCTTACCGCCACATTAATTACGGTTTATATACCGAATAACATGTCCAACAATATGTTTAGAAATAGTCGAGGATGTACAAACCTTGATAAAGTAAATTCATAATAGGAAATTAACATAAAAAGAAAAAAGATCTCAACATACTAATCCTCAACGAAGCGGATTAGGAATAGCCTTAAAGCCTTGACAAACTGGGCGACTCTAAATATAAAAAAAGTCACAACTTCAGCGCTAATGTTGTTAAATTAGCTGCCTACTTTGTAAATTGTTGCAAATTGTAGTAATAGGCAAAACCTGTTCATTTAAAAGGCGTTGTTCGACTAGTCTTCTAGGATGAATTCGATCTGTTAACGATGACAAAAAGAGGGGGTATATCATCTTCTTAATGCTATTTTATTTATCCAGATCGGTGGGTTATAATTTTCCTAAATATTAAATTGTATTTCATAAGGTGCTTAGTTTTAAACTAAGAATAGCGACATAACCTTTGAAGTTGAATTAGATTAATTTGAACAAGGTATTGAAGGCTGTTCTGACCCTCACGCACCCAACACGTTGGACGTTAAGTTCTCCTGAGTGACAAAACTTTACTTCTTTTTAACTAATTCATTGGACTGTTTCTGATGAACCACTAACCTTGAAGTTTGCTTATGTACTGGGTTGAAATTTTATAATATTCACTGGAACTTTGCTCTTGATAGGCTAAACTCTAATTAAATTTTACTCAAATTACGTTGCCCTCTTGCTTGAATAATTTTCCTTAATAGAAAGGACTGTCGTTCTCCTAGAATAACAATTCAAATATTATATTACTAACCGTAATTAGTCGAAATAAAAAGGCATTTTCGTTGTTTATGACACTTTCTTGAAAAAAACTGAAAACTTTAGGAATTCGAACTCACGACCTTCCGCTCAATACGCTATTGCTCTAACCACTTGGGCAGTGAAGTCACGATTGTTGAAGTGATTAGAGCAGCGGCGTATCGAGCCGGTTCGAAACCCGCTCATGACATTAATTTTTATCTCAACAAAAAACCTGAGATGAAAAGAATAATTATTAAAATAATTAGTGTAGTCAAATATGGCCACTAAACAATTATGCATGAACGTAACTTAAATGTAGAAAAGCTCCAGGCAGTTTTGGTCGGTCCAAGTTCTCCTAATTCTCACTACCTATCAATCCGTTTTATTATTAACACTCACCCTATTCGGTCCCGCAGTCAAGAACCTTAGAATTGTATTTGTACTGGAAGCTCCCTATCTCTCACATTTCATCTGTTTCGTCGTCCCAGTCATTTTCTCCTCTTACAGATTCGTAGTTTCCACCCACTTGGGGAGCTTATCCGTTCTCTATAGAACTTCAAATGTTGCATCTATACAAAATCAGGATTCGAAAATCAATCAAAATATTAAATGTTCTATAAAATATTTTCAAAGTTGAATTCCGAGTGTGACACAATGCTGAAGATTTGATATGACTTTTGAGACTTAACATATAATCATGTTCACTCGGAGAGCAATAAGCAAAGAGGGAGCACTTTTTCATGGTGAAAAACATGCAGAGTTAAAGAAGATTAGGAAAGAATTCAAGAAAGCCACGGATAGTGACTTTTGCGAAGAGGTTTTCGCCAAAGTTGAATAAGGAGGGGAGAAAAGTCCATTCGGAAACAAGGGGGTGAAGCACGGTTCAGAGGAGAATAAAATTGAAGGGGAAGGGAAAAGTAAGCGTTGGAAAATTGGAGTCCTATTGACTGAGTGGAAATGCCAAGAGATTAAGATAAGTTCGACTTGACAACAGGTGCCCTCCGCATTCTTCGCCTGACTATTTTGTTTACGTTAGATCGTATCAGGCCAAATTTATTTATTACTTTTGATCGACGAAAGTACATGTCAATAATGCCGAAGTCTTTGTAACAGACGATGCCCCTGGTATAAAATTGCATATTTGATTTAAGCCGTCAAGGATCAGAAAAGATAGGCTGTTATCAGTTTCTACGCTCATACGTCAGTAAAGAGCCGGCAGGTGGTGGAAAAAGACTTCCGCCTTCATGCAAAAAGGAAACCCCCTTCACATCTTTGATTCTCAAAAGGATTCTGCCTTCACGTGCAAACATTAAAATAAAAAATAACTGATACAATCAAATATTTTAATGATTTCATCAAATGATAGACAGAAATTCCCATCCAATGAATGTAAAATGTAGCATGTAATAATTGATGTGATTACTACAGCACTGATATTAAGAAGGTCAAATATAATTAAGCTAACCTGTCTCTCAACGTGGATGGTTCTCTATGGGGAAATGTTGCGAAATCTTGAGCAATCGCAGTGGAGCTTGGCTGCTGGAACTTAATAATTCCTCGGCGAAATAAATGTCCAGTTGCCAGAAGTGACTTAAAGAGCTTGAAGAATTCGTCTGAGGATTAAGTTAACCTGTAAGGCGTAGTTAACGTACACTATATGGGTTTTTTACGCTCATTTTGGTTCTAGAAGTTTTACTAAGTCCCTATTTCTTTCCTAATTAAATAAAAAGTAGTAACTTTTCAGCAGTAAAAATAATATTACTCTATTATTGAAATAAAATATTACAGAAATCACATTTATAATAAATTCAACATAGAATTAATTCTGTCTGCCGGATGGCTTAAGTAGCTAATTGTCATGCTAGAAGTTCGTTATTCTAGAGTAATGATAAAATTTCATAATTTATAACAACTTTTATCTAAAAGTTATTTTTCCCAGCTAAATTGCATATTCCGTTTTAACTGTCTCGATCTGCACGTCTTTGAAATCTAAATGGCCAATTATTCACCTTCATTGCTTCTACTTTACACAAAGAGATTCAGAAGGGCGATTTTTTAGTTTAATGTAAAGCAAAATCCAGGATTTTTATTTTTTGATAGATGCTTTTTTGTTACTTTTTATCTTCAATCCACAGGAGAATATAACTAATTTATAATTCAGCAAATTGCCAGATAAAATTGAACTGCCGATGATCTACCAATACGTCTTTATCTCTATTATAGATCAATAATCAATAATCAACTCTCTAATAGCTCCACGGTGCTATTTATAAATAATATATTTTTTCTACAAATAAGTTTATTTGATTATTTTAATTTGTTTTAGGTCGTTTTATTAATCCGAAGTTGGCCGACCAGTCTGAAGAAACTGCAAGTGTGACGGTCAGTAAAGATTACATTTCAATTTAAACAGGGCGTTCGTTCAAAACGAAAATAGTGAACTACACCCAGTACAAAGTAAAAACGGAATTTTAAAGTACAACATTATTTGTTGGAGGTTTTGAATTTTTAACATTGTAACATCGAACGGTCTTTGTTTTAGGATCTGCCCCAAGTCAATAAATAATGTATTATGTGCAGTAATATTGTAGGACCTTTGCAGCAAAATATATAAAATTCTGTACGTTCTATCATAATGCATCAAGTTTCAATAATTCTAAGGCGGGGAGTAAATAATTTGATCAGTTTTCATTTGTTGTAATTTTAGGCATATTTTAGCATACCGTAAAAAATAAATATTGAAGCTATTTTAAATTAATATTTCAGATTGGTTTATAGTTTAATTAAAGTAAAAATAGTTTACATATTAGTTGATGGTGGGTGATGGTTAGTCAGCCGGTGAGTCCTGGGTTTCTCACTGAAAATTGCGCAAAGTCAAAACGCTTTGAGTGATGTTAAAACCCGCTAGCATAGACGAATCCATTAAATAGTTTGTACTACCATATGTCGGGTTTGAATGCAGGGCCGCTGGATTCGAACCCGGGACCTTTACCTTACGTTGATTAGCGCCGTGCAACGTCCACCGTTGCGGACACCGGCGGCCCCTTAATCCAAATATAAACTATATAGTTTTTCCACATAATAGTTTCGATAAGCTTTGCCTGATGCACATGAATTTCATTTATTTGTATAGTAACGAAATTATAGACAAAGGATTAAAGGAAATACTAAGCACATTGTTGTCTTCACAATCATAATAACAAAATAGGATCTGTTTGTAAAAATAAGTCATTGTTCAAGAATTAATAGATTACTTTTGCTGTAATATTGATTAATTGTATTTCGAATAGGTAGGACCGGATGTTGTTAAGAATAATTTTCCATGCGTATATTTCATATGTTGGGAATAAACCATCAATGTCAATTTATTCTCGTTTAATGTTAATGCCGCAAAATATGTGCTTTTTTGCTAATACTTCTTTAGGTAAGTCCTGCGAAAGTAAAACTAAAGTAAATTTATCTTGAATGATTGATTGGTTCCTTTTTTTATCATGCAGTATATTTTTGGTAAAATTCACTTTGAAAAAACGTTTTAACGGATAGGTTTTTTAGTTTTGATCTAGTAAGTTGGCGTGACATTGTAAACAGGAAGATTGATCGGTTGTTTTTCGGTCATATTTGTGAATGGTAAGACACATCTTGCTAATCGAATTTAAGGGTAGACAAAAACCCCATTATCTATGTGGGAGACAGCCACCCACGTCTCTTCACTTTTAAGAAGAAAAGTTATTTCTGTGATGCAGCAGGGCTTCGTCTAACTACTTGATGGTAACGCTGACGAGAGGTCAGTTCACTTTATAATTTTTGCGTACTATTGCCAATTACAATTCCATAGGCTGTGTCAAGTCGTTCACTATCTGGCCGACTCATATTCGCTACGGTAGACGTTTTGGGTTCGAATCTCGGCACAGCCCATAGAATTTTAATTGAGAAGACGACAGTCAAGATTGTTGGGCATTAAGCCTTAAGCCTTCCTCCATGACAGGAATTTCTACTGTTTTTCTTTAAAGCAAAATTTTTTAATAAAGTATAAAATCATTTAATTTAGTGGAATGTTTGTTGCATAACGATATCGTTTAACGCACGCTGTAATTAAGTGAAGAAGACGAAAAATAAGTCCCCTGCTTTCAGGACAATATTTACTTAAAACGGGTTGACATAATTAATTCATGGCTTTTGTCAAACGGATTTTTGGGTCAAACATAAAATTTGCATATGACCATATCCTGGGCTTTATAATCATATTATCCCAAAGCATCTTTCACCCCAGTCCTGTCATACGTCGGGTCTAAACTTTTAATAACTTCATTTTTCAAACACAACATTTCAGTTGTAACAGCACTGTGCCATAAAAATGGAAAAGAGTCAATTCACAAGTTCAAGTTTTATGGCCAAATTGTAATAATTGTTGAATCGTTGATATCTGGTAATTTTATTCTGACCGTGTATGAAGTCGGTTTGTTTTCGAGAGAACCAAAAAATTGAATCTGCCTTAGGCTTTTATTTTTATAGCATCCGTCTTCCGACATTGTTTCTCCATCCAATCTGCATTAGTTAAAATTACAAGTGATCACCGCAATTGACCAACAAAAAATTACCAAACTAATTCTCCTTGACTTTACGAAAGCCTTTGATTCCTTTGAACATCTATCCAAACTTCAATCCATTTCCTTTTCCAACATTACTCTTCGATGATAACCTTCTTTCCCCTCTTGTGGTCAGCATTTATATCAATGATCTCTTCGACTCCATTCATCATTGCAATTACCACCTCTATGCTAAGTTCTTCCATCCCTTAGGTCTACATTTGACTATCCGCAGAATTCAGGAAGATCTGAATTCCATAAACGAATGGGCACATAAAAAACAACAACATAGAATTAAATGCTAAGAAGTACATAGCCATTGTTATAAGATCCTGTTACCGCAAATGTCTCTCCGATCATTCATTTCACCATCAACAACTATTTCCTTCCTTCCACTCCACTGATACGGGGTTACCTCGACAAAAACCTTTCCAGAAAACCATTTTGGTTGCTGAAGATTGGCCAATAGCTCAAACCTCCAAAAAATAAACATCACCACGGATTTCTTGGATTTTTTAATACCATTCATTTATAAATAAAGTGCTATACACGGTAAACAAAACTGTTATAATAATAAATTAATAAGGTACGTGGTTTATTATTGTTTTAAAATGGGCACTGAACGTACACCAGGTACCCAGAAATGTCCGTGCAGGTTAAAGGGTGTTGTCACAATTAAAATTAGTTTAGAAATATTTGATATGGAATATGGTCTCCATCGGTACTTGTGACCTCCCAACGTTTAACTAGCTAAGCTATGCCCTTCTAATAAACGTTTGTGCTTAAAATTGATTTCACCTAATTTTCCAGCTGTTATCGAAATTGTCCATTGCTAAGAAAAGGTGAAAACAGATTGGGTCAGGTCCGGACAGTACCGAGGATGTGGTAGGACGTCACAACTAAGCGTATGTGATGAATGACACGTTTTCTGTTCCCGAGAATAGGTTGTTTCTGCGCCAGAGCAAGAGAAACACGTTGCAATTCGTTTTAGTATATGTCTGCAGTGACGGCCTGGGCACGTGGTAAGAGTCCGTAGTGCAGAGAGCACAGTTTTTTAAATTGGTAGTCACACCACTTGACAGGGTCATTTGGTGTCAGCCGATGTTAGACCTCCTGTTCTATTGTACAGGATCTATTTTACGTGGCATATTAGGTCAAAAACGGTCTCTACTTTGTGCTTTGAAAGGCAAATATTATACACTGAAGCTTGTTAGCGGCGGCCAATTTATGAAGAATCCATTTGCTCAGCTTCCTCGTTTTACCATGTCAATGTAAACTAGAGTGAATGTTTTCATTGCTTCCGTTGAACACTGGCTTCTCGTGACATGTTTGATTCGAATCAACTTCGATAGCTTCCTTCAATTCGTTCTCATTCAAGATATAAGTTCTAACAAACTGTGGTTAATTTTTAATCCCCTCGTTCCTAGAAGCAAACTTTTTGTACCAATTTTGGCAGAGAGCTCACTTATTGTTTCATCACCGAACGAAGTGCAAATTTTACAAGCTTTCCTAGTCGCATAAATTCATACAAAAATAAAATATTGAATTGAATTGTTTAAGGTACTTTTCTTCGACAACTGACGCATTATCATAGTGGGATTACGGGGTGTAAACATTAATTCTCTTATGCAAATAGAAATGATGATTAACGGTGGTAATGAAACAATAACAAATGAAAAACTGCACGTACCTTTCTGGATACCTGGTAGAACTTAAAATGTAAATAAAGAAGTGAACTTAATAGAACATTGGTTGTGTCCGAGTCACGTTTTCTTTTCTTCCATCCTAGATGCGCGATTGCGATCTAAGAGCCTAGAGGTTCGGCTTTCAATAGTTTCTCTAAGGAGTTGGATGGGGTGAGTTGAACTTCGTTGTCCACAGAACTATTTAAGTCTGTATGCGTTGACTGTGGTATTTGAGTATCATCACTGTCATCTGTCTCATATATTGGAACCAGTATTGAATAGACCTCTTCATTATCAAATGGGTAATCCGCTTGTATCGTTATAATTTTCTATTTATCGTTGCAATTTTAGAGTAGCTTTTGATGAAACAGACGCGGTTCCATTCCTTGCCGCCAAAGGGTCTGGGTCAAATAAATATGCATCGACCGGAACAGATAGCAATCTAAAAGCGAGATGTACAAAGAGTTGGATTGACATGGCAGAAATTCTATTCATCCGGTCGGACTAGTTCGGAACTAGATTTGATATAATTGGCCGTTTCATTGTCAGGGGAAATTCCCTCCAACCGTTTTAATCTGGCAAAATCTTGAGCATGGTACTCGGTGTGACTACATTTTGAAGTGGGTAATTAAGCCTTAGTTAATCTGATCTATAATCGCTAACTATCAAATGAATCAAAGCTAAGAAAGTGTTATAAATGTGAGAACTACTACAAAAAATATCCGACGTATCGACAATAAGAATTGAAGACTACAGCGAATTCGATTATTATATGCTGACGCTGAAAGATGGAGAAATGTGTGATGTTCTTGATATTCTTCGCATTAATTTTGTATTCCTCATACTTTCGCATTAAATTTTTATTTTGCAGATGGAAATTTAAAATGGATGAATTAAATTTCTTCATTTTAACTTGTGCCAAAGTCTCAAGACGACTGACAGAATCAAGTTTCTGTAAATGAAAAAACTACGTTTACAATACCTCCTATTCGGTGAGAATTTATGCTTCCCTCCGACACCGTCGCAAATGTTCTTTCTTAAAAAGTTTTGATTCGTTTATAGGAAACGAATCACGTTAACGTTTATAGAATCTTTGTAAGAAAAACTAGGCTTTCATGACAGCAGTGAGCACGTATTCCAACTGACAAACATTGCCATGGAAGTCCTCTAAACATAATTAATGATTATTAGTAATTGATGAACAAACAGACTCTTATATTTTATTTGCCCTTGTCCAATGTCCATTTCCATTTATTTGTCCAAAAATGACAACTCAACATTATTATTTAATCAATAATTAATTCAGGCAACCAACAGTTTTAATAAATCGATTCAACACGCACCTCATCCATTGGGGGTCGATTATTAATTATTCTGCACGTTTCTATATCCATCCATAATTGCTCTTTTAATTACACCTTTTGGAATTAAGAACTAACTTCTCAACTAAAACATTATTTATCAGCCAAACGGACGTCAACTGTTTTACGATTTGGCCAGTAACGTGTAAAATAAAACTCCATAAGAAAATTGCATTTCATGAAAGGTTATAATTTTTCCACTTCTCGGTACACTTTTCTAGAAAAACCTTCGTTTTATAGAAAGGATTATTTTTTCATTTTGTCAAAAAATTATAGCAAAACAAACGTAGCGAACAATGTTTCCAAAAACTCACAGGAACGTAAAAAATAATTGATGTACACTTTAAAAAAAGTATAGAATTTTGTCACAACTTTAAGCTCGGTTTCCTTTGCGCGAAAACTTCTCCCTTCCGACAAAAATATCGTCCATTTATGTCGAGATTATTTTTCGACCTGGCAATACGGGTTTTGGGATATGTGAATACTCTAGAAGCTTCAAATTTTGTATGATTGTTGATGACGACAACGAAATGTTGTTAAAATGTACGAAACTTTAACCACTGGAGGTCACATTTGCAGTTCTGAGTTCGATTCCTACCACAGGCTATGAAAATATTAAGAGAAATGCTGTGAATAATTTGAAAAAAAAAAAAATTGTAAATTGGTAGAACACTCAAAACTTAGTTGGACGTTAAGCCCAAGTATTGCAGGAATTTCTGCGCTAATCAATTGACAAGACAGTAACCGAAAATAATAATAGGAAGCGCATAGATGACCGATAAAATTTGTTTACTGCTAAAAGATTACAATCCATCTAACGCTTGTATCATTAGATCATTAAGCCCCTTCATCTCTCAGAAATAAGAAAACTTGAGGGCTTCTTTTGAAATTAAATTACTCTAAAACTTGGCCCATCATTATTCATCCAGTAAATAAAAACGTACTGATACCCTTTATTTAAAGATAAACTTAAAATATTGTTCTGGCAATCACAATTTTATCAATATTGCCAAACACAATTTGATAATTTTCATAAAATTAAAACTGATTGCGCTAAATTATCTCATTTTCCTATCTGGTTAATTTTAAAATGAACTAATCGCAACGTTGTTAATTTGTTTACGCTTTAATTCGATTATTGGTTTATTATGTAGCTGGATTATGCCATCATTTGTTTAATCAAAATTGACATTACTTACAGAATAAAAATAATACAATTACAATTAGGCACTTTGCAACATTACATTAAATAACACGAGAATAAATCAGTTATTTAGTTTGAAGGATAGCAACTGTTTTTAGGATTAGATTTTTTAAGTCTTCTTATACACGATGGATTTTAGGTTTCCTACACATTTGTTTTTCAAACGCGACGGTGCTTGCTATTCCAGCATAAAACTCTGAAATATTTTACGGTATTTCACACGGACAATTATTTGTGCAAAGAAAGGAAAAAGATGGTCGCCTTTTCTCGGTCCCTCTTTCTCATAATCTATTTTGTCTATTACAACCAATATGTTTTGTTTTATTTTTCTTATACTACAAATCCATAGCTTAGATGTTAATAGTTACTTTTTACTCACTTTCGAATTTTCCGGCTTATTTCCCATTTTATCACCTAGTTATTAATTTATCAAATTTACTTGGTCTATTACAAACTATCTGATTTCTTTTATTTTTCTTGGTGTACTACGAGTTCGTTTTCAAAGGAATAAATCGATAATAATTTTCATCTACCTAAAGTTGCGACAAAAATGTTCACATTTTTCCCTGAATTGTGATACTCGCTTGACGTCAAACAGGTGGGCACACCCTAGTAAAACGAGACAACGAATCGGGTAGCACCGAGTAACGTCGCGTAGCGTTGCATTGGGTACGTGTGTTCCCCGCTTAAAGCTCATCATATGCCGCTGTTGTATCGACGAATAGCGCTATCAAGGATTTAGAGTCGAAAAAAACGTCATGTATATCATAGATTAAATATGTCTGTGCATGCTGGACTGACAGCCCCTTCGGAAAACCGAACTGAGATCCGGGAGCAATTTATCGCTTTCCAGCCACCAGTGGAAACGGCGTTTTATTATTGTTAAGTAAGTGTGTGAGAGCTATTTGGCGTAAAGACGTCTTTATTTGGTTTCAGCATCAATTTTATTATCGATACCTTCCATGTTTCTGGAATAGGACTTCTATTCTGCCAAATTCTATGACAAAAGCAACTTTTTTCTTGTCTTCGAAAGGTTTCTTCACATTGAATGTGATCGTTCCGAGGGGCGGAATTATTTGAACTTTTCAGGGCATTATTTAGTTCTGTAATAGAAAATTCACATGGACACTGTTGATTATTTAAGAGCTCCCAGCTAGCATCTAGGCCCCGGGGACGCAAATTTTGAATAAATTCTTCAGTGCAAGGGCGCACAACAATATGCTAACTGGGCTTTGGGCTATTATTTAATCGTTTTAATTTGGACCATTCCGTTGATAAAACTGGGCTGTTATTAAGAATAGCACAGGAGTATATCCAGTGTGACTTTTGAGCCGATTTTACAGCCCTGGGGAAGTTGGTGTTATGTCTTTTGTATTATATGTAGCTCTGCGGTGAACGATAATTGCTTGTAAAACTTTAAATTGTTTCTTTTTGGAATAATAAAAAGCAAACAACACTGCAATTTCTCATTAGGGTCTACTTGGTTAAGGTAAGAACAGGCAAAAATAGGTTTGCTTTAGCTTTTTCTTTCTATTTCTTTTATATCAATTTTTTCAAATTTTAAGAAGTAGAATGATGGTAACTCACTGTCTCTGGTATAATTTTGTTTCACTGGGTTAATTGAAATTCTAGGTCGTCTTACCTCCATTGAGTAGTTGTTTCACATTCGATGCGACAAGGTTGGTAGTATCTCCCTCCTCACTGCATGACTTACAAATTGGGTTCATTGTTAAATATAATTTGTGTAGTTGTTTTAACAAATGCTGGTAACTGTTATGGAGCCTATCACTCGTTTTATCTGCGACATCTTAATACTCTAGGCTAGTCTCTATTGAGCGGCTGCTTCACATTTGAAGATAATATAGTCGGCAGTATCTTCATCTTTATTGCATGACCAAGAAATGGGATATCTTCGATTATACCTATGCTATGTAGGTGGTTCTTCAGATGCCAACAACCGGATATAGCCCTATTCACTTCTATGTAGCGATTTGTTTGCCAGTTTTGGTGAGGGTTCTTTAACTACTATTCTCTAGTTTTCTATGTTTGGCACTTCTAGAGCTCGTCCGTTTCTCTTTTTGTTTGTCCTCTCTCGATCAAAGTTTCTTGTTCTAGGCGTTCTGTTATAGGCAGTTCGTCTCCTCTGGACAGTCCGTCTTCTTGTTCGTAAGAACAACATAAGACTTTTCTAGGCTCTTATTTTAGGTTTTTACGTGTCATTTTCACTGCATATGTTTTCAGGACTACCCTACAGTCTCATCTTGTGAGGATATTTTTTATTTAGCCAGTGGAACCACTTTTAAAATTTTCTTTCGCGCAAGCAAAGTTATCTTGTATTTCAATTTAAAAGGGCCGAGTTGTGTTTTCGTAAAGAGTTTGAATGCTCATATGAGTCATACTGTAGTCAATCCTATTTCCCGAGTGTGATTTTATTTGTAGTTCTCATACAATTTAATTGTTTTGGAGTCTGTATGACGTTTTTCTAATTTTTCCAATAGATATGTTTCCAATAAAGGTAGTTTAGTAGTGTTTCTAAAATATCTGATGACAATGTCATTGCTCCTATGGTGGAGAAATTGGCCGAGATGTACTTCCTTAATGAGTTTCATTGCTCATATTTCGGTCTTGCACAGAATATAATTGAACCGGTCTCTGATTTCTTCTTCCTCTTTTTGTCAACAACAAAAGTTCTCCAAGGTAACGAAGGTTCTCTACAAGTAACAATATGTAGATTATGGTGGGAAAACAGCACTTCACAGTTTACGATCAAAAGACATTTATTCGCGTATTCTTTAAACATTCTTTGCAACATCATTTAATGCCTAGAGAGGTATATACTGTATTTGAGATTAATTATTGATCATGTTATAAAAATAATTTTAAACAGTACAAGTCTTGTTAAAAAGTAAGATGAACAATGAATACAACACAGTATCATGTTTCGTTTATGAATCAGAGAAAATTATAGGTCACAAACCGTGATACTCCGCATTATCGATTATTGCTTCAGAATTGATCACGTTTTAAAAATAATAAAAGTTTTTTAAAATGTAAACCCTAAAAGGGCTCAGGTTTGTGAATAAAATTTTGTATTTTGTACTTTACCGAAAAGTGTCATAAGACGTAAAAAATGGCTTAATGTATGCTGTTTCACCACTTATTGACATAGTTTATCGTTCTGTCGGACAATAATAAAATTGAATTGTCTTTTTATTTTTGACACTGTTTTACACAATAACCATTGATCCCCTTGCAAACATAATCGAAGAAAGATTTTTATTTAAAAGATAAACAAGGAAAATACTGAAGTAGCCATGTAGTTGCTGGTTCATTACACCTTCCCATCCCGAAAACCCGCTGCGTCGCTTTAACTCTACGATGGAACTACTTGCCTTAATCTCTCCAATGTGTTCCAGCATTAGCATAACTCGTGTCCTTCGGGAGCAGTACTGGCCGTAGTGTTAGTTGGGATCGCATTTTTAACATGAACTAATACGTATGGTGTTCGGATAAAGAAATTTAAAAAATAATTAGTTTTTGGAGTAAACCAAATGGATTAGCTGGCTCAGAGCTTGTTCAAATCTCATGAAAATCATATTTGTACTATAAGAACGTTCATTTATAAAAAAAAGGAGAGAAAAAACTTTCCACTCGGGAAGTTTTTGAACATTGAAAGTTTTAGTGGAGTTTTATAATCATATTGTCTCCCTCGTTCAATTACAAAAAAATAAATAGACAAATAAATAAATAAATAAGGAAAGAATTAGCAACCGTTTTGATCTTTTTACGGTTAAAAACATTTGTTGTTAATTCCCGTGGGAGACATTCTGGAGTACATTAAAAGTCAAACGTACGATGGATTGAAGAGATGAAACGTTTTACAGGTTCCAAAACGTTTCCATCCTAGGAGTCCTGTGTGCATTTTTTATTCGAAATGTAACAATATGATCCAAGAATTTTTTATAATATTAGGTTAAAGATTTGTTTGTTTATTGGGACGTAAAGTTATCAATTATTTAATTTAAAAAATCATATCTAGAAAGTAAATAATGTGTAATGTAAATATGTCTAATGGTCCATATCACGGGTTAAGCTTTTGACCTGAAATCCGTTTCCATGATGTCGATTTGAAACGAGGACATTTCAAACATTTTGTTTACTCTTTTTCAATTAAAAAGTTTGAATACATCGCAATTTGAATGAAACGATGAAGTAAGTATTGTGTAAATATTTTCTCGTTTAACGTATTAGCTCACGAGGTTAGTCGCATTTTTACGACTTAAACTGACTTGAAGGATCGTTGAGAATGATTTGTAGCTTTCTTTTTTCAACATGAAAATCCAACTTACCGAAACGACATTATTAAAACGTTGCCTACGCATATTAACGAAGTCAATTCAATAAACTACAAGTAAAATTAGTTGTTTCTTTAAAAAAGTTTAAAAACAATGAGGGTAATTTAAGTATGCATGCAATTAAACATCTAATGTCATTATTGAAGTTTTTATATACCTAGTAAACATAAACAATTTGGCATTTTTATGTTTAAAAATTGAAATTAAGAAAACAAAGATGAAAATTAAACAGTTTATTGCTTCAGAATTCAAGTGAATAAACATTTTAAATTCCGTAAAAATAAAACATTGAAAAATCCTTTATCCTTGTTTTAGATTAAGGATTAATTGTGTTTATGTCTAATTGTTATTCCCAATTTAAAACAGGGCATGAACATATGAACACATATTTATTGATAAAAAATGAGAAAAATTATGGGCAGAAATTTCTTTTATCGCGAAAATGAAGAAAAATCAGTTGGGGGAATTTATTGCCTGTCAGTATATATATATATATTTTTCTCATTTTTTATCAGTAAATATTTGTATATATATATATATATAGTACGTTTAATATCTGATATTGATATTCAATTCTAAATAGCTACGAGGGATATTTTTTGTGAAACAATTATTTGGACAAAACTTTCGTTTTGCTCCGTATATTTTAGCTTTGCAAATCTTATGCATTGTATACTATCGATTGGAACATTTATTTTAGTAATTTAGTATGTCATAAAAATATAAATTATAAGTTTTATTGAATATATTTTCCTGGTAGTAAAGAACAATTTACAACAATAATCAAGTGCGCAGCAAGAATCAATCTAAAGACAAAAGCACGTTTCAGATGAAAACATTTTTATTTAACCCCTTCTAAGCTATATAATGAGATCACTTTTGAATATTTTATATCCTTTATACTTTAGAACGTAAGAGCGTCGACATGTACGAAACAGAACAAATAATTTGGCAAGCTTCTCTCACGAATCATTTTTTTATAAATAAAAAATATATTTTTTTAAAAATTACTTTGAGAGAAAGAGAGAGAGAGAGAGAGAGAGAGAGAGAGAGAGAGAGAGAGAGAGAGAGAGAGTG
>CM077100.1:13523869-13545109 GCA_039619505.1 Cimex hemipterus
GAGAGAGAGAGTGAGAGAGAGAGAGTGAGAGAGAGAGAGAGAGAGAGAGAGAGAGAGACCTGATCAATAGATTTAGGCTTTGCAGCAAAATTCATCTATTTGAATAATTCAATTAAACGGTGAAATATGTGTTATAAAGCACAGTTAAGATATGATAAAACAGGGTCCTAGGTAAAATTTAGCTGTGAAACCACATTTTAATCACCAAAGTGAGTTATTCATGCTTTAATCACATTTAACTTTCTTGAATGTTCCCTTCGGCGTAGATCTTGTGCTTCTAATTTTTTTTAAAGGGTCGTTTTTTCATGTTTATGGTCTGCAGCATTTTACTTATGAAACTAGGTCGTAGACTGGTAGGCTAGTTCTATTATAAATTAAAAGAGTTATTGGCTTGTTTTTCCTTTCCGACCAGTTCGATAATTAAACATTTATGTAGTTATTGCCTTTTCGTCTCTTCCAATAAGATACGAATTTTATGTTCTGGGCCAAATTGATTCATTATGGTAAAATGTTTGATAATGCTATCGGTCAATCTACTATAGATTGAATGTGATGGAAACAATTGCCTGGAGAGAGAGCAAGTGTGTGTGTGTGTGTGTGTGTGTGTGTGAGAGAGAGAGAGAGAGGTAGTTACATCGCTTTCCTTTTTCAGTGGTATGCGAATCATTTACCTTTACCTGATATTTTAGTTCAATGCTTTTTCGTTCCCAGTCAATTTTGCAGATCTAATTTTAGCTCCTAGTTTTGATTCCGGTCTGCAGTGGCATGAGTGAACCTTCGTTGTCTAGTTGATCGGCATATTTGTTTTTTTAATCTATATACATGTACCATAACACACCTTAAGATAAACGTGGGCTATTAGACAATTTGGTCAGTTCCAGACTGGTTGGGATTCAAATGGATACGTATTTAGTGCTGTTATCCCTACCTAGCTGTCCAAATATTTGTAGATCCATATTTTTCTTCATCTACTCCTGAGCACAGGGGCTGGATTGCATATATCTCCACTTGGAAGAAGGAACGTGTCTATAGGGGTATGTTAGGTTATAATCGGTATTTTTAAATCCTACACCTACTCCCAGTTCCATCTTTGATCCGCCAGTGTCATATTAGGTACCATTCCTAAAACGTAGAACTGCTTTTCTTCCAAATATCTATTAGGTGTTTTTGAAAAAGAAAAAAATATTTATAAGTATGGGTTCGAATGCCGAGTCACTGGATTCGAACTGCGGACATTTTCTTTACAGTGATGAACGCCGTGACAACGCCTAAACCTTTGTGAACACCAACGTCCTTTGGTTTTTGGTAGATAATCTCTTCTAAGCTTAGTCAAAACTTTCTTGCCTGAGTTTTTTGCCCTCTTCTGTCCCAGGGAGTTGTTCAACTAAATACTTGACGGGCCAGATTCATTTGGCAATTGCTACTTTTTTGGGGCAGTTTAAAAATTTACGGACAAGTTCCACAACTTATGTACCATATAAGTACACATAATAGTTTATAATTACACATTCCCTAATGTTTTTATTTGTCCCACTTTGTTATTATGTCTATTGATAACAATTTTGTCTTATTAAGGCTTGGAGCATTATATTACGGCTTTAAAGGGGACGTTTGTACCCGAAATGAGGAAAAATTGGTGGTTTTCTCCACTGAGACATATTGAATACGCCTCACTTATTCTGCAATTGATCCGCCTGTCGTTTCCGAGTGGGGTTGGATGATAGACGGATCTTTATTGTTAAATATCATTGCCCGAGTACTTGTTTTCTCGCTGTCCAATTTTCAACTGGCAGCACGGTGATGCCAGAAAACAAAACTCGAAAAAAGCAAAATTGCAAATACCTCCAGTCAATTTATTTGGAATCTTACACAAAGAAATTCGTGATTTAAAGAAAAGATCAATTTGAAAACACCAGGGGAAATCAATAACCAATGCAATACGTAAGCAGGAATGAGCGAGCACTTTCCGTAATGCAGTAACATTTGAGCAGGGTAGAGCGGAAAAACAACCCCGAAGTGCTACAAATACAAGCATACATTATAGATACACAGGCTGTATCGGAATTCTCGATTAGTGCGTCATGAGGCGATTGAACAGGCAATTTATGACAGGCGAATACCTACACACAGTTTTATCCCTCCAAATTAACCCGTTTAACTTCAACAAAACTTTTTTAAAATTTCAAATTAACCATTTCTTACAGCAATAAAAACATCAGATGTAAAGTAAAATTTCTGTACACACGCTTTTATTTTAAGATAAAATATTGAGTCTTTTTTAAAACTATACGAAAATCAATTACAATTAATTTTCATTTTTTTTAATTTTAAAAGTTTGCAAAATCTTTTTCAATAAAAAGAAAAGTCCCATTCCTAATACAGATGCCATTAAGCGAGGGGAAATACGATACAATTCAAATTCGAGTTTTTCGATTACCTTTGGGCCAAACGTTTCCAGAGGCGGAGTGTTAAAATAAATTGAACCCTTCCCTTTAAACGGTTGAGAAAGTCGAGCAATATCAAGTCTTGGAGAAGGCCCGTTAGAAAATGCTGATTAAAAAAAAGAAGAAAAAGAGATACGAGTAGAAAACATGGCTACAAATTTATATTTTCGGTCCCGACAGATCTGGCTGAACTTAGGGACTGGGTAGATCGTTAATTATTGAAATAATCAGATCAATGTGTTAACTCGTATTTCCTTTGAGTGTCACTACTACTACTATTTTTGATGTAATTAGTGATCATTATCATTATAGCATTTTACTTCAAGTGAACCATTGTTACCATCCGATAATGTCATACAATGTAATAAATATAAATAAATAACAAGTGAACAGATTTATGCAATTAATTATGTATATAAATATTGAATACATTTCGAGAAAACAATAACAATTCAGCGCGAGATCGAATGAAGGGCTAGTTTTTGCTTGCCTAACAGGCTCTACTGGTCTTGTTCCCCTATTATTTTTCTTTTCAGCCGTCTGATGTTTCGCGGTGGCGGAGGATGGGGAAGGATGTTACGTAGTAGATGGTGTGGTGGTTGATCATGGTGCCTTTCGGCATGGTGTAACCAATTGCGGGTATATCAGCTACCAGTGGTATGTTAAGGTCGGCGTGCAAAATGAAGTTTACCACATATCAGGCTATGATCAGTATCAACAATCGAGTTTGCACTGATGCACTTTCTTGGCTTGGGATTTACTCGCCGAGACCTAAATCTTTCATTCATCCAGCTACATTGATTTGAAAATTGCCAGATAAATTTGGCATTTTAACGCCAGAAACAGTTTAGAGTTCGAATTCAAGGGATAGTGCAACTGTCTTGGTAACGTAAGCGCTGTTTAATTTGCCCAATATATTTGTCCCACACCAGTTTTGTATCTAGGTTCATCCTGTACTTTACCTTGCTGTTGTAGTGTTTCCCCTTGAAGCCTTAGAGATTATGGTTTTACACTAGTTATATAGAAGAAACAACCAGTTTGTGCATTAGTGGCTCGTTTGGGCTTTCCATTTTTCACACCAACTTTTCACTTCATTAGCGAATGACTGCACTCTTTATAACGCTATGTCAGGTTCGTTCCTTGACAGTCCAATTTGTCAGCAAAATTTTTTCAGTGTAAGAAGTGGCGATTAAGGTTAAACCACAGTATAAAATACGGAAAGCAGTGGAACCTTTTGTATTTTCTTAGTTATTTTGTAAAAATCTTTATTCTGTAAAATCTCACACAACCAAGAGTTTCTAATTCGTTATTGCTTATTATTTTATTTTTATTTGGATAAATATCTCTTATCAATATATCTATCTATAAAAGAAAATATTTTTGATGTTGAATTTTTTTAAATAAATATTTTGATGAGGAGTCTATTTAAAGTTTTAATATCTCATTATCTTTAGCTAGGTTAATGCAACAGACAAGCATACTCACTCTCACATTAATATTATAAAAACAAAGTGATATAACAAAAAACCGTTGCTTATTATGTAAAGTATCAAATGACAAATGATGAAAGAAAATAATAGCTAAACCGATTTTCAATCAACCGTCATCGACTGTTGAAATATAGGTAACACGTTAATACTATTGTATTTAAGAACATTACGAAATGGATGTTAAGTAATTCTAGTGAGATTTGATTCTTTTGCACTTCTAAAAATTATTTTGATTGATTTTTTGTGTGACTCTCTGAGTTGCTAAATAGTGTTATTTGAAGAACTTCCCTTTAAAAACCACCGTTCGAGGAACAGCTGCATATTATGAAAATCTAGTTCATGCTTAAGTGATGTTAATGCCACACCATTTTACTTGAGATTTTCGTTCAAAAGAAAATCTAAAACTTTTCCATTTTTTTTTTGTTTTCATCTTTTATAAATGGGCAAAGTCGGGTTTCCAGACGAACGTGTTTTAATAGTCACCACGAAGCAAATAACAGTTTGCATGTTTATACAGAAGATAATTTCATTCAACGATGAGGCCTTTTGATGTCGAACATTGAGTAATGGGTTTACAAATCTAAATTCCGGATTTCAGTGCCTATCAAATCATTGTAACTTTAAAAAGGTATAGCGTGAACGGAAAGGAACAACGTTTTTCCTATGTATTTTGATGTTTATATATATATAAAACAATATCAGCACTGTATGCAATAAAAGAACCGTGCTTCCTCCAAGAACTGGGGACCCATATATATCACATGTATATGTATATATATATATATATATATATATATATATATATATATGGAGGTGATAATAATGAAACAATAATAACAAAGGGACAATAATGACAAAGTAATCAATCGATATTACCATTCTCCCTATCTCAGACATGGAGTGGAAAGAGAAAAAACGGACCAAATTGCATACATACAATACATTCATGAAAAGTATGTATAAAAAGAAGACAAAACAAGTAGAAAGAATAAATTCAGCCAAACTATCATCACTGCATAATACATCAATTTGAAAACCAAGAGGCCTAAGAAAAAAGAATACAAGGGTCAGGAGATATCAGAGAATCAGGATCCCCTCGTGATGAGTCTGGTTATGGGCGTAAAATATTTCTAATTTTTAATAACCTACAAAACAACCAAACAAACTAAATACCAAAAAGTAAAAAATTTTTTTAAAATTAAAAGCCAAGTTTTTTTGTCGTATCATATTTAGTTTGGCAATATCAAACGTAATCGAATGGACTTGACGGCTCAACAAATAAAATGTAGGTTAACATTTGAAATTGGTTTGTAAGAAATTGAGAAACTGTACATTTTGTAATGTTTGAAAATAGAAAAAAATTGTTTCTTTTTTCAGTTCAAATTAAATAAAAATCAATGAAATATACAATACTCGTCTATAACAATAAATTATTTTCATTTTGAGTAATGCCGGTGTTTTGAAAGGGTGAGTGTGTGTACATAAAAGACAAACATTTACGACCTTAAAACTTATTCAATTAAACTAATATCTTCTAGAAACGTATAAAAAATACGTTTCAGTAAGTACTTGTCTACAACAATAAACTATTCCAATTTTTTTTTTTTTTGACTGGGGCTTCCGACATCTAGGTCATTTCCACTCCTAACTAAGTCTATATACTATTGTCACTTTCAAACACTAAATTTTTACAAATAAATACATTCATACACATAAATACATCCATACAGTACACTCATTCCGTTTGGTCGGTGGAGTACTTGATATTCCTCTACCGACCTATATATAAACTAATCTAGATTGGGGCCGATGGAGTACTTTTATAAATATTCCGCCATCGACCCCGTACCCACACTCTTACGCTCTCTACGTTCGAGGGGCGATGATGACATTATATTTCACCCTCACTCCTCGCCTTTCACGCTAATAAATACATGCACTCAGACAAAACATATAGACACAACGTATAAGGCATATTATATACAATAAAAAAACCAAATTATTCCGGTGTTTTGAGTACATAATTGTATAAATTTATACTCACATTTTAAATGTATTTGTATAATTGAAACAATGCTTCTAAATCCCAGGCCATGAAGATTATCTCAATTAAGATCGAAACGTCGACACGAATGGAAACTTTGTTAAATTACATCATACCAAACCGTATATCTTTAAATAATCATTAGTTCAACGCTTCTAATATCCCATAGAAAAACAACAAAATATCCAATAAGTTTTTATCCACATCAATGAAATATTTTGATTTCGAGTTGTATTAATTCAGTCTTTAGCCTTATTTTCCATAAAAATATGTTCCAGAATCCGGTCAATAAATAATAACCCGCTGGTATTTTTCAGTAAATTACATTATCGTCCATCGAAAAGTGTTTCGGCTTTTGATAATAAATTCCAACAGCGCATTTTATATTTCTTCCATTAGAATCCATAGGATTTTTCTTTTAAATTTGAACATTTCAAACATACATTAACATTCGAAAAATGGCAAAAAGGAGGGAAAATTCAAAAGGTGAGGATGAGATGGGAAGTTAATGTCCGAGTGGATCGAGGTGAATTTTGAATCCTGCTCGTACCATTGACTTTTTATATCGACTAAAAACCTTAATTAATTGTAATTTCAAATAATCATTAATAAATCATTTTTGTCGTATTGCAAATGTTTAAAAACTTAACGGAGAAAAGTAACTTATTCCAGCGGAGACGCTATTCGCCTTGATTATAAGAACCTCAACGACACCACATTAACACCAAGGTCATTATAAAAAAGTTTAATTAAACCTGGCTATAAAAAAGTTTGATTCTTCTACAAAAGTATAGCTTATTAAAATAGAATGTGCATGCAGTTGATGTTTTATAAATAAAAATTCGGTAATCTACTGTAACTATTTATTTAACAGAATATTAGGTCAAGTGAGGTAATATTTTAGTTATAGCTGCTTTTGAAAATTTATGCTTCGAGTGTTGTTGTTTTTCATGTATGCAGGGTCATTCGGGAAAAGCAGGCCAAATTGTCGTATATCTAACTTTTATTGCAAAATTACCCTTGGTGCAAAATTTTGGTGAAAAAGCCGAGAAACAAATAAAATGTCAATCTGCGTTTGATCATTCATCTGGATCGGATTTGTTTTAAATATATAACGAAAGGGAGAATATATGAAAGAAGAAAGGGGATCCGTGTCACACTTGAGAATAATCCCGTCACGCTCCACGAGGGTGGTGACCCACACTCCGCGATGCCATTTGGTGGGATTTCTTTTCCATAAAAGGGCCAACTGCGCTGGTGCAACCCCTGAAGCAGTTCCCCCTGTGTCTCACCTAAACCTTGCGCAGCAGCAATATCATAATCAATGACGTTCTACACAAATGCGATTATTACATGGTCGAAAACTATTTTAGCACTATTATTGTTAAACAAATTTGCTACTGCAACATGACCCCCTCATAAGAGAATAGCAACTTTTTTCGGTCCCAAATATGAATTTATTTTTAAAGTTCCAAAAACCCTTATTTGCATCTTTCTCTATAGATTCCGAGTTTTAAGGAATTTTTGAAAGTTGTTAATCAAGTGTCCTGATGTATCTTGCCTTGTTGAACTTGCGATTTGCCATCCCTTAGGCTGTTTGAAGACTCTCGTGTTTTATGTATCTTCTGCGACAAAATCTTCTAAACTAAAAACTTGTTTTTCAACTCCCTACCGCAAGAGGAAACAGTGTGTAACGTTTGTTGGAGTCTGACTGAAAAGTTTCATTTTTTCATATTTCGGGACATTCAAAAATCTTCATCAAATTGAAACAACTCGTTTTTAATTTTAAAGAACAATGATAAGCACAAAATTGTAAACAAGGTTTTTTTCACCAAGATTCGCAACAGCAGAGGTCATACAAACTCTCAGGGTAACGGTGTTGTTGAGAAAAAAAACCCATCTGTAAATATATCGGGCCGCTGGGATTCGAACCCGGGACCTTTACCTTACAGTGAGGAGCGCCGTGTCAACTCCTAAACCATTGCCCCCCCCCCCAAGTTGTTCTTTATAAAACAATCGAGAATAAAAGAATAATTTTTTTATGTAAAAAAATGTAATATGTGGTGATTACGATTAACTATTTAAAACAACCAAAACCGAATTCTTAGTATATTGTGGACATTAAAACAAAAATAAAATGATTGGTTGTATTGATTAAATAACTTTTGAGAAAGTGTTATCGAAATACGACAACTTTATAAGTTTTTAAAAGCAAAATTTTCCTAAAAAACGGTCGTTTTGAAAGATTATTTCTTTGTATTTTGTCGTGCATATCGTAGCAGGAAATACTTTTGAATAAACAGTCAGGAGTGAGACAAAATTTTTGTGTAATAAAAATGTGTACAATTCGGTCACAAATTTTATTGTTGGTGACAGGAAATTGATTTCATTATCACTGCATTTAATTTTCAGTATGCCAAGACCAAATAAGGTTTTAGAAAATGGTATCAAAAGATGGTTTAATAGATGGCCTTTTAAAACGAATACATTACCCTAAAAATTAGTAAAATAAGACAAAATTTGATGCGAACAAAAAAATCCACCTTATAGAAGTGGAGTAAAAATTTTAAATCTAGCGTTCTTTGTGAATCCTGCCTTGAAAACTTGCAACTCGCCATTACTTACCCTGTTTGAAGATCCTCGTCTTTTGTGTATATTTTGCATCATATTGTACCTTGTATACTAAAAATTCTCTAGCAAAGAATCTGTATGTAACATTTATCTCGGATAAATTGGCTGGTAACGTGAAAAAATCGAGTTCGATCAGGATTCCAGTTTCCTGATAAATAATCTTAGCGAGCATTTTAATACACGACAAAACAAAGGAGCTGCGATAATGCTCAACAACTTTCTTGTCAAAATTTCAGTCGATATTTTATATCAATGTTTTCGTTGGGTCTAGTTAACTAAAGTGATTATTTAAATTTATGAACACATTACATAAAAAATTATAAATCAACATCACATCTATTTGTAACGGCAACAACCGCAGTCCGGCGTGTTATGTGTATTATGCCTCATTTAAGTAATAATAAAGGAATAAATTATTAGTAAGCGGGATTCAGTAGTAACAAAGTAATAAGCGAAATTAAATGAAGAAATATCGTCAGTTGGTGACATTCAATGAACATATATATCATGAAAGAGGCTTTATAAAAATTGAGAGATTACCAGTTTTATTCACTCTTTTATTTGATGTTTTCCTCTTTGGGATCCCGTAGTAGCATATAAATTTGCTTTATTTCATTTACACTGAGTAAGCTCTTTAATCCCGTCGATAATTTTTTTTTTGTGATTGTTAATTAATTCTGCAGGTCGACATATTCCTATAAAAATGGTACAGGCGCAACCTACGGAAATTTAAATGGGGAAATTTTTGGAAAATTATTGTTGTTTGACCTTAAGCTCGCTAGTATGAGAGGGCGTGTTAGGAAATCATCCTTTCTAAATATTGTAGAAGATTCGACTGGACATAAAAATCAGGACAAACGATGCGCTTTAATATTTTAATTTACTACGGAATAGGATATATTGTTATTACTGCGTAGCGTGAGCAATTAACACTTGGCTAGAGAACTCACGTGTGCTGACGTTAATCTGCACACTAAACAAATGATTAAAATTCTCGTAATTACCACAAGCGTCATACAATTGTTTTAAACAAATTAACATTGATGTTAGGAAAGGAAACATGGCATAATTATTTAAAAGGAAATAACAGTCGTTCATCTTTCCGGGTGATGTGTGTAGGCGAAAAGGACTAAGTTTAGGACTTAATTGTCGCACAAACACCGCCACGTGACGTACAGTCAGCAAGTAAAGTTCAATTTTTGTAATTTTCAATCAGACCCTATTTGAGGTCCAATGGTGAGATAAACAAATTTTGACTGCATTATTTATTAAAAGTGACAGATGTCAAAAAACGATATATCTTGCACATAAAAATACAAATTTGAAATGCAAAAACTTAAATCCAATTTATACATTATATAAAAGGTAATAAATTATACTGTATAGAATAAAACTTATTTAATAGTATGAGAAATTGCAAAGTTGAAAAAGTTTAAACAAAAATAATAATTAATGTAATTAAAATAATAATAACCAACTATAAAACTATAAACTATAAACAAATACATTAATTATAAGAAAGATTGTATATTCTACCGCTGGTTAACGGAATACACGAGGTGTCCTTTTTAGGTAGCCCGGCTGAATTTCTCTTGAGCCAATGAAGATATGAAAAAAATACGACTTTCATATTGTTTAGTCTAATTTCAAATGTTTACCTTCATTTGGAGAAATATTATTCGCGGCACTTCAGGCCCACTTCAATATCAACATTTCAAATACGATCCTATACATCTTAACACATCATTTTAAAGGGTTTGTTTGTCGGATTTTAAATTGGTCAAAACATGACAAAATTATCGCAAAATGTTTGAAAAGAAGGAATTTCGTTTGTTTCGTTGTTAATTTGACTAATTTGCTTCTTCTCTAAAGTAATAATTAATTGCCTTTAATGTTTGCGCTCCGTCATTATTTATCAAACACGCATTAGTGAGGAAATCTTAATTCCTAGAAGTAAATAAATTTTGCAATAGTACCTATTCTTTACATTCAGTATTCCATTCAAAATGAACCGAAGAGCACATTTTTCCGTTGATATGTTTATCTGGGTTGATACGTACAACTGCTTTATTGACAGTGGTGGTATTGTGCGTCGTGCAGTTGAGATGTACTCCCAGAAATTTCCTGATCGCCGCAGAGTAAACCACAAAACCTTTATTCGCGTATACCAAGAAAACGGCAGCGTCATTTCGACGAAGAGCTGAATATTTTATTGTATGTTCGCAAAAATCCAAATGCCTCTCTCCGAAATGTGGAAGGGTTTTAGGTTTTTTAAAAACAAAATTTGTGATGTATTCTGGACTTGTCATTTTAAGCCGTATCGCTCTCATCTTCTCTTACGTTCCGACAGAGCAGATTAGGAGACCAGACAGAAGAAGAAACTTAAGACTAGAACGGTCAAGGGAAAAAAAAGGTTCTTTAATGGCTAGAATATTATTGAAATAATGAATGTGGCTAGATATTCAAAATATTTATTTACTATCGATAAATATACATACAGTGAAAAAGGGCTGAAAAGTGACTCCTAATTCTTTAATATAATTGACAATCACAACGACATTATTTCGTATAGGTGTTTTTTACAACATGAAAATTTTTAAAACTAACGCTTCTCGCCGCTACGGGGCAGTTTACGGCTTTAGAGCTCTTTTTTTATTACCATTTATCCCCTCACGAAAAAAGCTAGCAGGCGCCAGCTGCCGTAGGCCGGCCCAAGGGTTGGCGAGCGCACCCCTGCTTGTTTTATATTATCATATTTTTTGAAGCAAGTCAAAAAGAGCAACTCCAAACAAATAAATTCACAAACTTCAGCGCCTCTCTATTTTTGGAAGCTCGCAAGACAAATAATTTCTATTGTCTTAAATTTCTATCCATTTTTCTTGTAATCTGCATTATATTTTAATTCCCATCTTTGTCGTACATAGCGACAGGGCTGCATATAATGGTTCCAAACCAAAGGCATTTGGTATCTCTTCGTGTGTCATTATATAGTCGAGCGATGTGGACCTTTTTACCTCCAGTTAATATTAGGCAATGTAGTATCGTCCTATCACTTTTTCTTATAATTAAATGAGTCCCATTATATAAACCGTTTCCTATGCGTAAATTTCTCAATTGCACAACTATACAGGTTTATTGTAAGTGCCGTTCTGCCGGGGGCAAACTCGAAGGTGTCATTGATTGTAAATGTTCAATGGGAATCTGTAAACTTAAGTTTTCATTGTTGGATTTGTCACCAGGTAATGTTTATAGAAACACAAAACAATTTCTCCTGGTAGTCGTTTCCCATTAAGATGATGGATTTTTCACATCATCATTTTTAGCTGCTATCACTCATTTCTTCCTCAGATAAATCTAATGGATAAAACTTTTAAGTTAAATTATAGCATAACATTTCTTGGGGTATTCCATATGTTTTAAAGACATTATCTATGTCTAAAGCTGGGCGCACACTAGGTCGGTAGGGCGGAACGGCGCGGTGCGTTCGGGTCGGAATTGTGAAGGTCCACACACTATTTAGGAACCGCGTCGGTCGAATTTTTTCCCTTCTACCAGATCAGCGCTGCGGTTTAGTGTTGATTTTGCATTCACACTGTCCACATGTGATAATAATAATTTTGTTCATAATAAATACTAGTGACGAGAAAATTATTTTCTGGCTGCGATCGCATTGTTGGAAAAAGAGGAAGAAAGGCTGAACGCTAAACGAAAAGCATGGGTACATGAAATAAACACCAAACGCCTTAAGTTTGGAGAATATCATCTTATTTTATGTAAACGATATTTTTCATACTTATCTTGAACAAATGCCACTACTATTCCAAAAAGCAGGGTAAACAAAGCAACACGTTGGCTTCGTCAATACAAATATAGCGTCCGAAAACTAACCACTTCGGACCGCCCAGGTGTGTCGCGGCTCCCGGCTTCCAAAAGTCCGGCAACTTCCGCGCCGTGACGCCCGACCCACCTAGTCTGCACCTAATAACCATTCTGAGAATTCAAAGGAATCTGCATCCGCACCATATTCCTGGACAATTTTAATTGGTGAAAGCTATTCCATAACAAACTTTTTTTTAAGCATGCTTAATAAATTTATGTCCTGCCTCCATTTGTTCTATTGGTAAAACCTGTCAAAAGCTACCACTAGTAATCAAGTAACTTTCCCAGCAAATGCACTATCGTCATGAAAAGCATTCCTAATTTTCCTATCAATAGTGGCTAGTACATTTGGGGAGTCAACGATCCTCACCCCTAAACGGACTTCAACTAAATTTATCGGTAACCCGAATGTGATATGTCCTGTCCATATGGAAGAAGAACTGCCGCTATTCCTGTCCAAGCAACATTTGTATAAAAATGTTTGACCTTTACCTCCAGACCATCAACAAAGAAAATATTTTTGCTAGAGCTATTAACTTCTCCAGTTATGGCAAATTGAATGGTTTCGAAAACTTTTGACTGGGCTTTGCGAATTGTAATCCGTTCGTAGAGATTTTTTAAAATTCGAATATCAGTTCAATTGAAAATATAGACTTCGCGGAAAATCTCTCTTTTGTATGAGAATTATTTATTATTTCCTGAACTTTACGATAAACTTTAAGATCATCCGCAAAAAGAAAAAAATTAACAGAAGAATCGGTATCGTTAATAAATGAAGAAGCAATTCCAGTCACAAAGGAGGGCTTAACTTCAAAACGTGTTGGATGTCGCGGACGTGGGGTCAAACCACTTTACAACACTTTTTCCATATTTTCACAATTAAAAATTCATAGGCTATATTAGGATTCGAACCCAGTACCGCTAGATAAAATACGAGTCGGACGCCCTAACCTCTCAGCTTCTCCGACCTTCAATATTTAATCCGTTAATAAATAAAAAAAATAATAACGATAGGTATGGGAGCCCTATGAGACACCAGAACAAGCAAGAAATTTTAAAGAAATTTTAACTATAGTTTGAAACAATTTGAACTATTTGAAACCTTCCTTCAGGAAAAGGCAATGATTTCTCTGAGACAAGACAGAGCCAGCCTAACGTCCCACAAGGGATCATTTTTAGTTCCATCCTATATACCGTGTATAGTGCTGACCTGCCGCTGACACCATCCTTACCGCCTGCGCGGAGGATATCACAAATTGATCTCGTAATTTCATTTCTTTTCCAAAGAAGACCAGTTGTCCTATATAGGAAAATTTTCTGCAAAATAAAAAATAACGAGATAACATAAGCCATGTGATAACTAAAACATTGTAATCACTAAAAGAACCTACCTGAACTTCATAACTTTATTTAAGCTAAGCTTAAATGGCGAGAGGGCATGAAAGCTCTTGTAACTTAAAAGAGCTGTTTACTAAGTCCTGTTATTCTGCTTGCCCTATTAAAACCAACACGGATAACGTTTTAAACAAGCAATCAGGAAAAAGCGATGCTACAACAATAAACCAACAATTTATTTAAACAACTAAGCACAAAATAAAACTATCGTATAGGCCTAACGAAATTTGGTCTCTTTTAAACCCAAAAAAAGTAACAGGGTAAAATTGGTGCTTAGCCTCGAGCATTGATCAATCTCAGACAACAATTCATCAACTTGCTAACAAGCCGGAATAATTTCCCATTTTACCGTTGTCGAGCGGCTAAATCAAATAAAGAAAAAATCTAGGTTGGCACACCAACGTTCTCATTCAACACCGCTCAATTAATTAACGAATCCAAGGAACGATTTATCAGGTTTACCAAAATTATAACGTCCCGTTACTGTTCATAATTCTTATAAAGAATTATGTTTGTTCTTTCCCTTGAACCCTCATTCTGAAACTGCATTCTATAAGTGTGTGATTTTTTTTTTATGCAGTACGTGTATCAGGGTCGTTCAAATGAGTTTATGGAATGAATGTGGATGTTTTACATACACCATTTACTTTTACTTACATAATGCTCAAATCTACTTCACATCGACTGTAAGGAAGACTAAAATAACACCTTGCTTTAGACATAAACTAATGTTCATCTGCCCAGTGGTGCCAAGTTAATTTAGATATACAACTAACATAAGATTGCAGCAAATAAATTAGATATTTTAATGGCATTTCAACTACGAGGTGAATGTTTGATTTTGTATTTCAACCCTCTCGGTGCCGGTGAATTGAAATTGAAAGCCCATTTGTAAGTATGCAGGGCCTCTGGTTGCGACCGCAGGGTCTTTATCTTACAATGATTAGTCGCCGAGTTGTTTTGGCTTCCGATGCCCTAATAAATGATTATTAATTAATAGTTAAATTGATAAATAAATAGTTACAAAAATAAAACAACAACATCCATTATAATATTCTTTATGTTTTTATTTATATAATATAATATTTAATGTGGTTCCAAGAAAATCCGCAAAAACACAACGAACAGTCAATAATTGAATCCTATTATTAATCAGTTTCTATATTATAAAGCTTGCTTGACAAATTGAAGTAGGTTATACCAAATATTCCTTGTAGTTCTTGGAACGATAACCTTTAGCGGGACATTTTTTATAGATATTCTTTTCTAATTTTGAATGGAATTCTGAACAGAAAGCAATAATTATGTTATTGAACATAGATATTCGTCGCTGAAAAAATGTTTTTGTGAGAAAAGTTGAACATGGGCAGATTCTGCAGCTTTATAGCTTATTGTACTGCTTCAGTGTTCCATGTTTGGAAGCTTGCAACAACATGTGTGAATTCAGCTACCCCCTGTGAGAAATGCATTGTTGCAGAAATTATCCTGCCACGGACCTTCTTTTGACGAGTGCAATTGCATTGCGGTTACCGCTCCACGACAGAAAAATCCAGGGGCGATAGTGGGATCGAACCCAGGACCGTGGGAACTACTAGCCGAAAGTCTGACGCAATCTCGGTTACCGCGGTCCCTTATTCATTTATATATAACTTTGATTTGATAAATGCAATTTAATATTTAATTAGGACAGGTATAGTAGTTTTTGAACCCCCGTCCCTCCAAGACAAACTTTGCCGTTACGAGGTGTAAGTTAATAAAATTTAGTATGAAAGCATCCCTCATTAGTGAACCAACTGCATATGTCTCGAACGAGAGTGAATAAATGACATAATGCTGTAAGGGGGATTTGTCATAACCAAGTTTTCATATAACTTGACAACCCTTTTCATTTCTCTATAAAAGTCCAGTATTAGGGAAGTTGCTGCTCAAATTACCAAAACATAGGCTGTAATATTATAAAATTTATTTCTTGTTGGGTCGCTTACAAATTATTGGGAAGAGCCTACATTTACGTAGAATAATTGCGAAACTCGGTAAAATTCGATTCATAATTGTTATTTTTTTAAATTATTTGGAAACATGATACGCTTCAGTTTTAATAACTGTCCGTGTTATTCTATTGCTTATTGTACTGTTTCGTTCCCAATTCTGATGAAAATATGCGGGTTCGTTTTTCCACGAGGGAAGTTATATAACTTGCACACCAAATCATATTTCAGTTTCTCGATTGAATTAAATTAGGCTTTCGCATGAATAAATCTCACAATATTACGGTAGTTTAAGTGTTCACATTGTGGCCAAAAATTAAATAAGAACCATTTCGAATTTGGAGGAAATGCTCCATTAGTTCGTAGGAAGTTATTACCAACGGGCATTGAGCCAGTTAAATCACTGTAATTTTCAGACATTGAAATATTTAAGAAAAAAGTTCTGAAACTTGGTTTATGTGAAGAATATAAATGTAACAAAACATATAGTTTTCTATCGCTAATATAATCATTGAATTATTTATAAATAGAAACATTTTAAAAAAGGTAGTTGTATTATTGAATAACTCTTTTACCTTTACGTATTTGTTATTGTTCTCGTCCTTCCACTTATTTATAAACCGGAAATAATAATTGTTTCTTATTTTAATCTGGTTAAATTAAACAAAGGCCTTGTTATTCGAGCCATGTTTAATAACCCTAATTAAAATCTACTTTCATGAAATAACGACACATTAAAAAAAAACATTGGTAAGGCGCTTTTCATGTAATTTAATAACTGTTTTTCCAACATTTTCCTTGGAATAAGAAACGAAATTAAACAAACCACCATCCCATTTGTCTTGATCGTGCCCAGGTGACATTACTAAAGACAAAGATTAAAAAATTACATATAGTATAGTTCAACCCATCGTCAGCAGATTGTTTGTTAATTTACTGTAAGATAAGGATGAGGTAAGGAAGACTTACGATACTGCGAAAAGAGGAAGTAACATTAAAAGTTAAAGTCAATAAAGATTGAAACTTTGACACATTAAAAAAATGGTTTTCTAACCTACATCACACCCGCCTCACCTCACGATCTTCAAATTAATTAACGGTTACTAAATATTACACATTAAAAGTTAAATATCTAGATCATAGTTGAGAATCAGAGGTTGGCAATAAGAACTTTATAATCAAATTGGACATGTAGGTAACCTCTTTTAGTATTGATTTCTTTTGCATCCTGTATATGCATATAATAAATTATCGGTGCTTGAAAACAATAAATTTTATATTAAAAAATGGTTTAACATTTGTTTAATACTCGATTTAGCTAGTTAACCCTTTAAAAGTCATCGAACTTTGTCGCCTGTAAGGAACGTGTTAATGCAATTGAATTTCAGCATAGTGGCGACCTCATACCTGTTATTCCCTGAGCACTCAGGTTTATTTGACCAAAGGAAGAATTCCGAACTTGCTAGTTTTGTATGTAAGCAAAGAAAAACGAGGCTAAAAATTTGGATAAACGATTGTAACTGCTGGACCCCACGTTTTCCTTTCGTATATAAGCAAATTTATATGATTGTGCCCCAACAGACTGTTTGGATTTGGTTTTTACTACGTGTTATTGGAGTAATTTCTTCTCAATTTTACATTATTGTTCGTGTGCAACCGTGTCAGAATATGAAATGTAAATTGCATAAATAATTTTAATTATGCGGATGGGTACTTCTTAAAATTCTATTCCATATCACAAAAGTCGTTTATCGCTGCAGCTATGTCTCATGCAGATATTTTCATGCACTCCTAATACAGAAAAAAAATTACAACATGGATTCAATATGTAATATGTTTGGCTAAGTAAAACAATAAGCGAGATACGTTTTACTCCGGTTGTAACGAAACATTTTAGCGACCGCAGTACGGCCAATTTTGCGCGGTCAAAACTGAACTCTCGCTAAATTTACTTTGTTGTCAGAACTATTTGGCCTACCCACTGGAAGCGTTCTTACCCTCATTTTCAATTAACCGTTTTTCAACACAATTGACATTAAATAAAGATACTAGCGAGAGTTTATTATTTTCGTGAAATAAATCTGTCCGAACGGCCCCTACCACCACGGTGGTTTTGCTGGCTGAACACGGGACGTCGTTCATCACTGCTCACATATTCTTATTCTATAGGCAAGCGGCTACGTATCACATTGGCTAGCATCTCTTAGCATTTGTTTCGCTCTAGACAACGTTGGCATCGAGGAGAAAAATGCATATAAGTATCTGATATTCACTGAATTTCTATTACTCCAGGATGATTTAATTAGTATCGTAATGATTCAATTAGTAAGGGTCTACTTATCCCTGAGAGGAGCATCATCATTTATCATTTTAATATTCGACAGGGACATAACACGAGAAAAAAATGAATCATAACAATTAAAACAATGGTTGATTCATAATATACCAGAAACGGTTTTATCTGAATTATTCCATAGACAATATACATTTGACAATATATTTTTTAAGAAATATTCTTAATAACAAGTTCAAGAAGCTAAAACATAAACTCTCAAAAATGGCAATAAATTATTAATAAATTATAAAAAGAAATTCTGGAAAGTGTAGAGATGTATTACGTTTCGGACCCATACATATCACTTTTCATACAGTAAGGGTAATCTGCCCATTACGGATTTAATTGCCGATACTGAAACAATAATAGGATAGATACCTACTCAAAAAGGAAAGAATACAATCAGAAGTGGCGTTAGTAGTATTTTAAAAAATGAAGTAAAAAACAATAACCTAAAGATGAATGTTTTTGGTAGGGCGGTCAAATTCACACATTTCTGTTTAAACATAATAAAGAACTAATAATACAAAGAGCAAGCAAAGGGAATGTAACGGTAGTGTTTAATAGGTCTCACTATGGTGGAGAAATGACTAAATTACGATGAGATAGTAAAGCGAGAAACACACTTAGCCGATGCACACCTACGCGACTTGACCCGACGCTACCCGATGCCTCGGCTCGTTTTGGTAGGGTGTGACATCTGTTCGACATCAAGCGCACACCACGTACCGTCGCATAGCGTGTATCATAATCGCAAGGTCGCTTCTGTTCTTAATGTATTATTTTGAGAAAAACGATGAAATAAATTGTTATTTAAATTTTTCGTGTAAAATTTTGTTAGTTAAATTTAATTGTTTTAAATGAAGTTATTCCGGTGTTTTGCTAAATTTTCTGCCTAACCACCACACTAAATAATTTTTATAAAAACTCATACAATTTTAATTTCGTTTAATTTGGTTTATATTGAAATAAGTATGTTGTAATTAATATGATGACAGTAATACATATAGTTTGAAATAAGAACATGAGTGTCCGGTTCTTTTGTCTTCGACTGTATTCAATGCTACTCGACGAAAATCTGGACAATGGGGATCGCGTAGCGTAGAATAGAGTCGGGTTGCGTGGCATCGGGCAGATGTGCACGGGGGTAATGCAATGTTATGAAAAATGGGACATTGGATTTGCATCGGGTCGTTTCGGGAAGCATCTACCCGACGCCTTGTCACGTTTTAGTAGAGTGTAAACATCCGTTCGACGCGCACGCCTCATCCAGTCACTCAGCGTGTATCACAAATCCGTATAGCAATCGCAACGCCTCTTTTGTTCTTAATGCATTATTTTGAACAAACCTATATAATAAATTGTTTGTTAAACTTAAGTGTTTTAAATAAAGTTATTCTGGTATTTTGATAAATATTCTTCCTAACCATCATAATTAAATATTTTTTGTAAAAACTCATGAACTTTTGATCTCGTGAAATTTGGTTTACATTAAAATAAGGACGCTGTAATTGATATAACGACAAAATTACATATAAATAGTACGAAATAAGCTACAATAAAACGTTGCGTAGCGTTGCATCGGGTAAGTATATTCCCCGCTTAATACATATAAATTAAGGAAATCTGATCCACCTTTAAATGTGGGAAATAAATGCTATCAACTAATAGATAATCTTTTCAAAATAAACACATAGACAAAATTCCATGTAACGAATTGTTAGAAATTCTGAATATCTGTGGATTCAAGGGTTATTTCAAATACAACAAAAAGTTCTATGATCGAGTGGAAGGCCACTTTAGCACACGTGATCATGATTAAATTAATAGATTGGATAAAATTACATTATAACTCCAATACAAAAATATTGAAGAAATCGGTAAACGTTTTATGGTTGATTCTTGGATGAAACCTAATGTTCTATTGTATGTAATAATAATACTTGTGTATGTGTAGTTTTGAGAGCGATAGTATTTATTAGTGTAAATGTGTGACGTGAGAGGAAAGATGGTGGAAAATCAAGCATCCCATGGATTCTCAATTAGGTTAGCTTTATAATATGTGTAAAGGGTGAAGGAGGAATATCGAGGTTCACGAGTCTGCCGGTATTTTGCTATAAATAGCAATTATCAATAACTAGAATTGCCTGTGGGCTACGAGAAGCGAATAAAATCAACTCGGTACATTGTTGAATGCACGTACGTGTGCAGATTTGAGCTTATATAAATCCAAATTCAAATTCAACTTCTATCCCTTTCTGACTACTCATTCACTCACCCCCTCTCTTTATTTCTTGTATCTATCTAAAAATAGAATGCAAATTGTATACTTATATACTGATTTGTTTAAACCAATTGTTGATACTTCAGGTGTTCGAGAAGGGGGTCATCTATCTTCGCTTCTCCTTAATATTTTTATAAATGATGGCTTCGTGAACTGTAAAGATAAACAATTTTCTGACGATTAAAACCTCATCAAATCAACATCGTACTAAGATGATCTACAACAACATTTAAATAATCTAGTCAACTGAACTGCTTGTAACGTAATGTTTTGAGATATAGAAATATGAACAAATATGTTTTTTAAAATTAGAACCTATTATCTATAACTATAAGATTAACAACTCTGAACTCGAGATAACTAAATCTATCAAGGACCTAAGAATATTGTTTGATTAACCACTAACTTTTAATGAAGTTATTACCATGATAATAAAAAAAAGCCTTAACATTCTTAGGGTTCACAAAAAGAAATGTTAGTGAACTCACGCAACAACATCAGTTGTGTATATATATTGAACTAAAAACCTTAATTAATTGTGACCAATTCATTTGTTAATTCATTTAATAGTATTAAGAACAATTACTTTTGTATGTTACATATTTTGTAATCTCTGCTTTAGCCAAAGCTGTCAATAAAGCTATTATTATTATTTTTTTATTTTATTTTTTTTTACGAGGGTTCGCAACAGCAGAGGTCATATAAACCCTCAGGGTGCCGGTGTTTTTGAAAAAAAGCCCATTTGTAAGT
>CM077100.1:13559604-13576331 GCA_039619505.1 Cimex hemipterus
AGAGAGAGAGAGAGAGAGAGAGAGAGAGAGAGAGAGAGAGAGAGAGCACTCTCAAAACGACACGCAAGAATGACACAATTACACATAAGACAAACACTTTGAGCCCTGTAGATGATCTCAATAAAAGATCGAAACGTTGGCACGACAAAGAAAATATTTTTCTGAAACCTACATCACACCAGACCGCATCTCACGAGCTCAAATAATCATTACATAAACGTCATTAGACAGCACACGTTTTAGAAAAAGTAGAGCTCAAACGTTAAAAAAATGTAAAACATACAAATGTTTATAGTTGATAACGTTTATGGTTAACATTTAATAAAATGTTAACGCTTATTAACAATTTTCATATACTTTCTGGTATTTATACAGGAGATTAGGATGCTATTTAAGAAGGGCAGAAAAGGTATGTTATTATAAATTTCGAAGGTAGCGAGTGCTAACATGCCTCAGCGATTCTGGTCGATTCAGTTCGTAAACATTATTAGGATTTCTAAAGGTAAATAAAAATAAGTGAAAAACCATTCCCTAACGACTGAAAAGTACCTACCATTGAAAAGGTGAATATGTCTGAAATATAAATTAGTAAATTAAATTATAAACCATAAATTATTTATTGTTGAACTGTGAAGGAAATATTGGAATGAAAAGAAAATAAGAAATGCAAGTAAAATTTTAATTTTAAAAGGTAAATAGGGCATAAATCTAGAGGTTTATTTTCACCGAGCCCTTTAAGAGCTGTCAGCTTCCTTTTTGCATTTTAGAGTGAACCGGTTACCCGATTCCAACAGCATAAATCGTGTTGTAAGCCCTGAAACACCTTTCTCGTAAGTGCAAATTTCACTCCTCTATTATAATTTTATTAGTGTTAACTCTTTTCCTTTCCATAATTGCCATATCGAAAAAGACTTTGACGTTTTATCCTTTCAGGATCTTTGGACAATTTTTATGTATTTATTTTTTATGTGGTCTTCGATTTTAGTGAGTAAGTTTTTATTCACTAGCAACTATTTTCGCAGGTTGTAGTAAAATGCTTGGGATTTATATTTATAAAGATAAATAAACCTCTGGCTAGCTAAACTCGAGATTTCTTTAATTTTGTTTAGGTAATTTATAAAAAAATAAAACTTAAATGAAATGTTAAGTTATTAACGTATTTATGATGGTATTCATCAAAAAATAATTGTACCTTATCTTCAGTACGGTTCAAATCATACTCAAAGATAACATTAAAATCCAGATGAAACTTCATGGCTGAACTCCAAAAAAGCATAATGGTAATTTTGAAGTTGTCAGTAATTTTAACGTTTTTTTAGTGTTTACCTCAACACTTACCTACCTGAGCAATGCATAGCCAAAAATAAACCAATTGATGATTGGAGAAGTTAAATTAAACATTTAACTATATTCTTAAAAATTAAGGAAAAGATGAGCTGGAGAGCTACAATTTATTTTTTATATACCTCTTTATTCTCCAGTGACCACCTAAACTATCATGCGTAGATTGATGGACTTTTTGAAGCGTCTAACAAATCAAACTTGCCTGAACTAATTATTATATGATATAATTGTGTCTTTGAAACAAAAATTAAATTAATTATTACTTTTCGCTCCGAGGCTAAAATTTGTGAAATCTAATTATGCCTATTTCAACCAATACTACTTGCAGTGTTTTTAAAAATACATTTAATACTCCGTCTAGTCAATAAAATTACGTAGAAGGCTGGAGATTAAGGAAAGAAAAAAATGTTTTCTAATGGAAAACTGTAAAACCTTATTGTTCGTAAAACAAGCCTTTTTATAAATCGTCGGGTTTTGAAAGTAGAACCAATCAGATATTATAACAAGGAAAACAGATGCCGTCTCTAAGGAAATAATTGTTTTAATTATTCAAACGACAAGACTCGGCCGCTTTGTGTAAATATTTTTAAACAAACATTTTTATTGTCCCATATCTTTCAAGGCGTCAAATAAATTCTAAAAAAGTCATTACTTCCAACTGTGTTTATAATTTAATATGATTAATCAAACATTTCATGCAAATCATCATTTCAATGCATTTACCGTGTAAAAACTGCAGACAGTACATTTCATGGTTTAATTCTGAATATCAACGAGCCTTTAAAGTTTGCATTAAAAAAAAAAAAATCATTTAAACATTATTCTAGGATATCCAGTATGTTAACATTTCTTTTCGTGCTAATGACAGGTGAAATAAAGAGTTTTTGAAAGGGACTTTGCTTAACAATAGCTAAGTTGTTGAGATCAGACTACATAAATGTGGTAACCGCTGTCGACAAGTATTTATTTAATGAGTTAGGTGAACAATAAACGAGACAAATAATCCTGTTGAACCCTATCTCATAATTTGTAAATTGTCGTGAATGTTGCACACTGATGATGAGTTTTTATTTACCACAAGCCGCCAAATACGTTAAAACAGTCGGATATTCGACAGTTCACGCGCAAGTAGAAACACATACATTTCTAATTCTTACAAAAAAGAAAAAAAAAAGAATTATGTGTAAAAATAATCTTTTTGTAGTCTGCACATTCAAATCACATATTATAAATACGAGGGTATATGACTTTATCTTCCAGTCACAATAACACTGATAAATCCAGCACTGCGCAGGTTAGGGGCTAATGGGCGAGGAGATCTCCATGCCTTCGTCGATCAAGTTTTAAGCATGCTCAAGACGGCAACGTGTAGAAGAGACATGGACAATAGCGATTAAAATGGACTGAATGGTTGGTGTGGAAATTTCGGAAGCTGGATCTGATTAGTTCCTTGACAAACGAAATGTTGAGGTTGTTGTGGATAGTAAGGTTGCTGTTGTTTGCCTTTGAGTCTTATGTTGGGCTTCATGCCAGTCCGTGCGTAAGTCCTAACTATCTGACATAAGTGGAAGTGGGTAGCTCTTTGGTGTTGATGTACACTGGAGGGGAAGAATAGCTATATTTTCCCTCTTTCAGCCTTTTCCTCTTTTTCTTCCGGTGATCCTTGTTAAATTTGAAGTGTTCTTGGATGTAGGTGTTTGGTTGAATAAGATTTCTCCACAGTTGATAATGATAGTGTTGGGATGTGTAGTAATACACGCTGTATAAATGGTATATAGTATGGGAAAATATTGCGGTAACATACGCCTAGGTGATAAAAATGGCATTGGAATGCAGTGGTACAAATGGCGTACAGGAGGATCGAATCAAGAACGGTCACTTGTGGGATGCTCGCTTCTATTGCACTGATATGTAAGTATTCTCTGCCGCACATCACGCGGAAAAAGTTAAAAATTTTAAATACGACATTCCCATAAAGGCTGTAGGTAAATCAATTATTTAATTACTACTTACCACAAGAAGGTAAAATCACTAACGGAACGGAATGGGAAAGAACGACGTTCACGAACCAATCTGTATTTAGTTATTTCTCTTCACATTCGATTGGTTTATTGTTCAATATTTACGGAAATTTTCTTTGAGGATCGATGCACAGTCAAGGTCCACTTTGAAAGGCCGGGTTTCGCTTCCGTCACGCAATTTTTTCCCACTTTGCACTTTTTCAGCTTCGAATTACGCAAGGACGACATCGTAGCATTTGGGTCAAACTCTCCCCAGACGGGGAATGGGTCAACGTTTGCCACGGTGTTGTTAAACTTTCAGGGTCGCGTCTGGGGCATAAAGTGGTGATACATCAAGTTCACAAGGAAAAGGTCATTTTTATCCATCATATGTGTAATATGCTTTTATTACTATCAGTAACAACGTATGGTTGAACATGTAGATTGAAATTTTCGGATGCAATAATTTTCAAAGATCAATTACACCTTCATACACTGGTATGCAAAAAAATCCCACCCTCTTGTAATATAACTTGATATTCACTTTAACTTGATATTTTCATATATTCACCAAAGTTTCAGGTTTTTTAACGTCTAATAATTGAGTCATTGTCCAAAATAGAAAAAAGTAAAGGAATGAAAATGAAATATGAACAAAAAAGACGGACAGATAAAATATGTTTTAGAGTTTTAATTAATACATGGTTATCGTGTATTCAGGAAGAGTCCTATCATGATGGTGTATTTCAGGAAGTTATGGACGGTCTTTTGACGTTATCCCATAAATGTTCGATGGGGTTCAAGTCTAGAGAAAGGGCTGGTCAGGCTGTTGAAGGAAGGGTTTGTACTATGCGAGCGACAAGTGGACGGGCATTATGGTGGATTACAATACGATTGGCGCTGATTTCATCGAGGATAGGAAAAGCATGATGTTCCAAAAATTCCTCGATCGAAGAAAAAATCTACACTCATCTGTAGAATGTACAGCAGAGCAATCGTCCAAAGACCAATAGCTGTATTTTCGAGCAAATGCGAGCCGTGCAAACTCTTTAAATCTTCTATGAGCAGTGCGTTCAGAAATCGGACACCTCGAACTCCCTGGAGCTGATGAATCGCTTGAACAACCAACCGTTAGGTGCAAGTTTCGCAAAATTCTTCATGTGAAAACAGCCATCCTGTGGTTCTGCTGTCACTCTGGGGCGTCCAGAACAGGGCCTTCTTTGGTAGGGCCTAGTTTCTCGAAAACGTCTAATGGCGTCTCGCAGTATTTCGTAGGGAAAACCGATAGCAATAGATACCGGCTGGAACGTGCATCATCAATACGTGCCACATTCTCAGCACTAAGTTGCATTTTTAAGTTTAAAAATTGGAATTAAGAAAACAAAGTTGAAGACAAAACAGTCGATTGCTTCAGAATTCAAATGAGACTGAACATACATTTCAAAATCCTTAAAAGTAAACATTTGCGACGATTTCGCCAAATTTTGAAGCGGGGTCGCCCCTGCTCATTTGTTGGGGATCGTCTCGCCCCGAGAAAGGACTTAGAGGACAATGTGGGGCCGAAGACTGTGTGGACGAGGAGAGGGGATGCAATGGAAACAAATTCAGCCGAGGTGATGAGGCGTTTTTGGGATAAATAGATGCCAATTAGAGGTCAACTAGACAAGTAATTTATTAACCGGTCAGAACCAAGGAATTTTTTTCTGGCCATCTTGGGATCAAGAGCTGGGACCCGGACAAAATCCATCCGTACACAAGGTGCCGTGCCAATTTACCTTTGTTGTTCCCAAAAAAAGCCAGTAGTATACGACTTAAATTGTTTTTATGTTTTAGAAGATAATTTGTTTTAAAGTAAATAGGAATTTTTTAGTGCATTTTTGCCTTTTTTTGATCACACCAAGTTTGTTGTATTTTTTAAAATTTTTATTATACTTTATCTTGTATTTAGTTTCGTTTTAATTAATCACCTTTTTGTTAGTCGCCTACATAGTTAGGCCATATGTGCAGGCAGTTTTTAGTGGGCTCTTATTTTTTCCCCTTAACTTAATTTTTTTTACATAGTTTAATTGAAAACTGACCCTCACACATTGGAAAATTCTTTATCTTTGTTTTGATTAAGGAATAAGTGTGTTTACCTCTAATTGATATTCCAAATTTGAAAGATAGCATAAACAAATATTTATTGAAAAAAAAAGATGGAAATTAACGGCACGATTTTCTTATATCGAGAAAGCTCCTCTCTCTCCTATTCCTCTTAGTTAGTGTGACGTCAATTTTCGTTCAGATACCATGGGACATCATTATTATTTTAAAACTTTTGTTTTGTTGTGAAGTCGCTGTTATCTTATTTCCAACACGGTTGGGTTTCAAGAGTGGTTGCTACCATCTTTTTTGTATATGAGTCGTCAAGGTTGTGCTATGTGCCATCCTGTGCGTGTCTCCTGTCCACGTTCACACTCCTTGGCGACACAGACAATTATGCTCGTGCAAGTCTCTATGACTCTTTCCACCTCTGTTGAATTAGAAAAGTATGTCCTCCCTAACCAACCCTAACTTAACTTAATCGTACTCCCAAACGAACTCATGCGCTATTAACTTATGCTATTCTATGCTATCCTATCCTAATTATAGCCCTACCTAATCTATTTCCTCGGTAACGCAAAAGAAATTCAACAAGACATAAACGATTCTTATTATTAGATTATTAAGGCAATCAATCATTTTTGTCAGCAGTTACTTACTAACGTTCAGCAACTTGGTGACGAAATTTTCATTATAATTATAAACATTGTTCAAGTCTTGCGAATCATGCTTGAAAATGACACTGGAATGGATGTTACAAATTTCCTTTGATTGATCTTTTTTGGAAGGTATACTCACTCGGTCTTGACCTTCGATCTCTTCAAGTTGAATGAAGTACAATTTTGTCAATTATACGTATTGCTTTATTGTTTATTTTATAGAGTAGTAATTTGTAAAATGCTAAACGCATGACGTGATCTGCCAAAGTTAAACGATGTGTATACAAAGATGTTAATATCTGACATATACTGTTTTATCCTCCATACGTGGGAGGAGTGTACTGCGGTAGACAAAAACCCGTTTTCTATCCTGAAATTCAAAATGTTCCCATTTTTATTCGTCCCATAAAATTCGGTTATATGTACAAGTAGACATAGCAATTCCTGTCGTAGGCTCCAGATTATGTTCAAGTTTATGAAATTGACCAAAGATTTTTAACCTGATAGACTGTCCTTATAACTCGTGTCGTTTTCATTGTAGAATGATGTTCGACGTGTGTTTCGCCAAAACTTGAGATCCCGCGAGAGTCATTTGATCCAAAACGGGCCTACGCACCCAATGTGTCAATTCTACATTTACTGATTATTAGATCCTAGAATCCTGTACTTAAGAGGAAAATTGGGTAGTGTTTGCCCGTTGTTATTTTTTCCAATTTTCCCCACAGAAGGTAAAAGTGGAATAAACCTAAAACCAATTATACCAGAAGAACAAGTATACAACAGAAGGCACCTTGAAAGGTGCAGAAAATCCCATTTTGTTAGAAATTGAGCTGGGCCTTAGACAATACGAAGCTTTGTAAATATGTCGACGATATGTTTCACGCCGTTTTTATCTAGCAGAGTGTTAGAAACTCGTTCAAAGAAAATAAGGCTAGGTCGAATTTTTATAAATTCTATTGTTTTAACTATTTGTCTGCTTATTTTCTTATACAGCTTGGTTCACCCATGACAATTTCGGTGTTGCACGAGTTCCTCTCTAGTTAGCATAGTACTGCTAAATCACCTAGCCCTGTTCTCCTTTAACGTAGAACAAGAATCCAAGTAATGAAATATGACTTCAATTGTTCCACTATTACACATAGGAGAAAGGTGATTTTGATCAGCCCGGATGATAGTAATTTAGATTCAATGATGGGCCACGCAAACTTATTATATCAGACATAAGACCCTAAGCCATTCTTATCCCTAATACAACTTTTAATCATTATTAATGTTGTCTACTAGCCATCAATACAGGTTGCTTCCGCAATTAGTACGTAGTTACTACTACAATCATACTTGACACAAATCGTTCGAAATTTGTTACGCCCGAATAAGTTTTTGTTGATTATTTCTTTTGCAAGTATTTTTGGAAATCTATTGTACGGGATAATTAGGACTTGTGTTATAATTTCAATATGCATCTGTTATTCAAACAAATAAATGGATCGGGCACCTGTTTCTAAATATAATTGTTTCAGTTCGGGGTATGTTTGGGTAGTGAAAACCATATTTTAACAAACAATGTACACAATTTCTCTACTTCTTCAAATCGCATGAAACCCCAAACATGCCCTGCGTTAGAAACATACAAACAAACTTTGTAAATGTAATATAATCAATAATCAATCAATCAATAATAATATCTTCAGGTTTAGCACTGGAATAAAACAATTTCTGTTAAGTTATCCAATTAAACTCCCTGTTTTACCTTACTGAGCTTAAATTAAACTTGGTTTATAAATAGAAAGATAATATAATATTTTCGAAAGGTTGAGGTGCTAATTCGATATCGCGGATATGTGATAATGTAAACGAGGAAGAGGTGATGAAGGGGCACACGGCTATCAGCTCATTAGCTCCGGATCAGTTCCGTATAAACTCCGGTGTGAGTGTAATTTGTCATTTTTTGTTTGACAACAAGGCCTTTTCGCATAAATAAATGATAATGAAGAACAGTCTGTTAATTCGCTCTACCTGTCTACTTTAACCATCACTCGAATCTGTCAGATGCATTAAACTCCATAAATGTCCAATTGTTGTTTCTCATTTTTATTTATGCGGTCCTTCTGGGGATGCAAAGAAATATTTTTTACCTACAAAAACAGTCCATATAGTTGATTGGACGTCCCAATCGACGTGAAATGAATGAAAGCAGATCAAAAATAATCTGACAATTTTTGTGTAGAGATTAGTGACCGTTAACGGATAATTATTCAGATATCGTGAGATGCGGTCTGGTGTGATGTAGGTAACAGAAAAACATTTTCTTTATCATGCCAACGTTTCGATCTTTTATTAAGATCATCTTCAGGACTCAAAGTGCTTGTCTTCTGTGTAATTGTGCCATGTCGTGTTGAGAGTTCATTCCATTAACTTATTTCAATTAATTACACTTTATGTAAGGTATTGGCTGAGACAAAAAAGCCAGTCAGAATAGCGGGATTCGAACCAACGACCTTCGGCTAAATACACCGCTACTCGTCCACTTGAGCTATCGTAACTTCGATCCATTCGGACACCAACCTCCCACCCCAACCCCACCATTCATTTGGAAAAATGGCAAAAAGGAGAAAAAAAGAGCAGGGGCGTATTTAGCCAAAGGTCGTGGGTTCGAATCTCGCTCGTGGCATTGGCTTTTTTATCTCAGCCAATACCTTACATAATGTGTAATTAATTGAAAGAGATTTATATTAAATCGTAACAGTGACTGCACGTAATTTTGAAAAGAAAGTTACCTCCTGTTGTATAGATCGGCTTGATCATTTTTCCTTCTAATCTAGTTATGGAAGTCATAAATATCTTAATTTGGAATAATATATTTTGTTTATTTTTTATTTTTCTTATTGATTGGTAGGCTTTCCGTTTTTGCGAAAGTCATATATGTATATACATTCATTTAGAATGATCAGAATTAAAAGGCCTCTCTAAAAACGATAGAACTTAAATTAACAGCGCCAGCGTTGTTTTTGAGTGGGGTTTGTGGGCTTGTTTGTTTATTAGTCATAAAAGGATACAAGTTCTCCCTTGTAGGTTGCTCAATGCTAGCATGTAACATCCGTCGCAAAGGTTCGATTAAATCCTTTAACGATTGCATGCAAAAAGAGTATTACACAGGTCGTGCTAATATCTTAATCTCAAGTTGAACAGTGATTATTTTAAGTTGGTTCCTATCCCATTCCCTTTTCTTGCTTTAGACCCAACCGTCCGTTTTAGGGGTCTTTGATGTATTACATGCTCTTTCGTGATTACGAAACCGCCAAGGCATAGCAAAAAATATTAGCCTAGACTGGGGAAAAGCTCTACATTACCTACATTACCATTTTTTTTAATGTTAGGGCATCCTTGAGATGATTTTTCAAGACTACAACAGAATTCCAAGTGATTCTTGACAAAACACAAAGTAATAAAAAGTATTTCCTGTTTACCTTGAAAAGCAATTTTAGACAATAGCAACCGGTTGATATTTAACAGCAGCTATTTAATGGAACATTTCTATTAGATATTTCAAGTTGTCGGTGGTGTTGCTTTGAATAACTATCAACTATATTCTATTACTGTTTGTGTCATTGATTCATATTACCCGGGAGTTGGGTTAGGTTAGGGTTAGAGGTAGGGATAGGTTAGGTTAAATTAGGTAGAAGTAGAATAAAGTTAAAGTTATTTATTTACGTTTAGTGTAGTCAGAAAGCTCAAGGTTATTAATTTGTTCTACCATTAACATATATATTAACATGAATATGTCTATACCATTTGAGCAGCATCCTGTGGTTGGTTTAGGTTAGGGTTAGGTAGTTAGATAGTTTTTATTTTCATGGTTCGGTTACATATCAATGATTTTATGTTTTCCTACCATTTGTTTGTTTTACCATTTTATATTTGTCTGCATTTTATAATTTCAGATACTTTCTGCACGCCATAACTTTTTTTACATTCACTTTAATACTCTACTCTAGGTCTACTTGGTACTTTTGAGTATTTGTACTATTTTGGCTAGTTTCATAACGTAGTTCTAGTAACCCACCACAATTACTTGCTATGCATAAAATTCTGAAATGGTTGTAAGAAAAAATCATAGAGAAAAGTTCATGTGCAAGTTGTTCAGTATATACGGACTGACAGCATAGTTGCAGAAAGTTGGATAAAATAAATAATTGGAAAAACCATTTTCCCTTAAGGAAGGAATAAAGATCCTTATTTAGGATTTAATATAAAACACTAAAAACTGCCATGAAATGTAGAATTGGAATAAACTGTACCAAAGCCGACGCCGGAACAATGAGAAATGAAAATGCCGATCACTTTGCAAAGAAGGCAGCAATAGATGTACATTTGTCTGAAGAATTCGGCAATGACAAGAAACGGATACCGCATGAAAGGATTTTTGGGCCTTGAAGGCTTGTTTGTCTACATCCAACAGATCGTTTAAAATCAATTACGTTAGTGGGCAAAATGCATCATACTTGACGTGGTTCGATTTTCCATGTAAAAACAGATGTAGTTTCTCACCAAACTATGTCCAACATTGGGAACACCTTGCATACCAGTGGAGAAATGCCTCATCTGAGAGGGAAAACAGGAAATCAAAATGTTATTCATCAATTTTCGCATTCTTAGTGAAGAATTATTGTGAGAACGTTCTATGCACATAAACAATATGGGCTATCATTTGTTTTTATTATTATTAAACGTAAACTTCATTATAATTAATTTTGTAGCACTTTTCTTTGGTTAGACTTTTTGAAATTTATATAGGGGTTTGGTACTAAATTAAAAATAACCGGCAGTCCAAAGGTATCGGTAGGTCCTTACCCGGGTGACGTGGATGCGCGTTCGGACGGAAGAGTCGGTTGCCCGCCAAAAAATAGAATCCGCAGTGGCCTAGACGATGTCGCACCTTCATTCGCCAGCCGCTTAAGAACTTCCATAATTCGTTCTTTATAAATTCAGTGGTGTCAGTATTCTTTCTTTGTACGTAGTCTCTTCTCGTAAACCTTCTCCGGAGGCCTTGGCATTTCAAAAGGTTCGAGAAAGAAAGAAGTTTCGCTCGCCATCACATCCTAGCAGACTGGACACGAGGAAGGAAAAGACTTCCTGTTTGGTAATTCTTCTCTTCCCCTGTGCAGAGACATTCCTATCCTTATGTTGCTTAGAACTAATTTTAGTTTCATTTATTTTCCGTTCAAGCTTTACTTTCCTTTCTTTTAACTTTTTTCTTTCCAATCTGCAAACTAGGATTGGCAAAAGGTAAGCCACTTTTAATTATTTAATCTCTCCCTCTCTCCCCTCTCTCACTCAATCTCTCCCTTTCCCTCTCCCGTACCCTCTTCTCTTAAAAAATTCTTAACCTATGTTAACCATACCTAACTTAACCTTACCCAACCAATGCGCACTCCCAGGTAACGAAAAAATGGTCACTCAAAAGAAATTGGTGTATTCAGCTGAATCATTATCCATTTTGATGTTTGGGGTCATAGGTTATTAAAGCAACGTATGGGCACCAATACACCACACTCTGCTAGTGGTAGAAAAAATGTCACCAGTTACTTTCATTAATGCCTCAAATTATTAAAATTAAATCGCTTACTGTAAAAAATATGTGAATATAAAAGTAGCGTATAAATTTTACAACAAAATTAGAAAGAGTTCGTTTACTAAATGAAAAGACAAAGATGGTCAGATGGTGATCTATTGTGTTAAACGTAAATACTGCACTATGGCCTATTCTGCCCAAACGAAACAATATTTTTGGGTACCGCATGAGAAAACATAATATGATCAAAAAGATATCGAGAGACCAGGGCCAGCTTTGCCTAAACACAGTTAGCAACAAAGTCACATTCCACATCGACAATCTGAAATTTGTAGAAATTGAAAGAAATCTCGGATACTGTGGTTAAACGTTTTTTAAAAATTAACATTAAACACACACACACGTATATATATACATACATACATATATATATATATATATATATATATATATATATATAGGTGTTGTCCTTACATAATATTGTTAACGTTTAATAATAAAAAAGTAGCTAAGAAAGATGAGAATGAAATAAACAAAGACGGACAGATAAAATTTGTTTTAATTTTGTTTAAGATATTTAATTAACATTTCAATATCACATATTTCCTCTTATTACCTTAATTACACGTCGAAAAGGCCTCGGCATATATTCTACCAGTCTGTAAATGTCTTTTGGTGGACGTTAGCCCATTCTTTACGAAGGATCCTATCAAGATCGTGGGCTGTATCAGGAAGTGATGGACGTGCTCTAATTCGTCTTTTGAGATTATCCCGTAAATGTTCAATGGGGTTCACGTCAGGGGAACGGGCTTTTTTTTCAGTTGATGAAGTTTTTCACAGAACAGAAATTAACGACAGAATTTTCTTTTATCGAGAAAATAAATTAAAAATTAAAGTGGGTGGAATTTTTTCCCTGTTAGTGTATATTTGCAAGTGAATTTTATTATATAATCTATGCAATTACATGACAAATTATGTAAATACTAAATTTAATTGCGAGAAATCAAGAAACACCTGTAACACAATCGAATTACGATTGTATGTGCCACACCACGCTTCAGCATTAAGTGGCATTTTTAAATTTAAAAATAGAAAGTAAGAAAACAAACATGGAAAAATCTTTTATCCTTGTTTTAGATTAAGGATTAAGTGTGCTTATCTCTATATGATATTCCAAATTTATATATGGCATAAGCAATTTCAACAACAATATTTGGAGGGGCGTCGGTGGCCGCAAGGTTTAGTCTTTGACACGGCGCTCATCACTGTAAAGTAAAGGTCCCGGGTTCGAATCCAACATACTTACATTAAAATGGGCTTTTTTCAAAAACATAGTCTCATATAGTCGGGCTGACATGAGGATCTTTAATGTCCGTACCTAAGATATATAGAGCTCTTACTGGACAGTCCGATTCTCAAAGTGAGAGCTGACGCACCGTCGCCTAAACGACGATGTAGAGGTTTCACACCCCGAAGGTTTCACTACCGCCACGCTCCCACCTCGTCAGTATGGTTAATGCCGCACGCAAGGCCAGCTAACCGAAATACATCGGTCAGCTAACCCGCGTACTCCCTAGATAGAGAAGGCGACTCTATCTCTCTGAGTGTAGAGGCTCCTCTAGCGTAGAAACTTCCGGGAACGCCCCGGCAACGGTTTCGGATTTAAGTGAGATTGCTACCCACCCCCTAGGTGAGCACTGTCTACGGTCAAAGGTCTCGCACCGCGCTAAGCCTACACCTGCTACACGCATTCGAGGGACGCCATAGGCCAAGCCTAGGTGGTCCGATCCTTCGCTTCCCCAAAGGTACCACGCCGGTCATACGCATAGCCGTGCAAAGCACACGCGAACCAGAGAGCCGCCGATCCACTACCAGCACCTAGCGCACGTCCACGCAATCTTGTAGAACAACGGACATCGGTGGGTTAGAAAATGTAATAATAATAATAATAATATAATCTTTATTCACGGCTTTAGCCATTTTATATACATAGGTAATAAAAAGCCCGCCCTGATAATGCATATTCTAGGGGATTTAAAGGTGGTTAAATCGTTTTAAAATAGTTCTTGGGTACAGTTTACTGCAAATGTGTCTCGATGGGGTGAAGTTTTAAGAATTTGAACTCATTATATATAAACCTTGAATTTTATACAGCACAAAAGCCAGAATTTAGTTTTAAAATTTTTGGGTAATATCGAGAAGAAATATGAATTTTTAAGTGGAACACCGGATTTATTTAAGACAAAATAATGTTCCCAGAGAATCCAAAAAAGTTCTCTACTTTTTATCCTTATGAAAATTCATATTTAATGGTTTTAAAGGGGACTTAAAATGGATCAGATTTTTGTTGGTCCTAATTTACTAGAATCTAGTTGTAGATTTTGTACTATTTTTTATATTTGACGTCGGTGATTCTGCGCCCTTCTAATTCCTTTAGAATTTAGTGAAAACCGAACATCAACTTTCCGTGTTTATCAAATCAAAATTTTCAACAATTTTTCAAATTATTCCTATAACGAATAAAAGTAATGGGAACTAACTGGTTAGAATTTGATAAGAGGTCTGATACACCTTTCAAACATAGAGGTAGAGTAAAGGTTGAGAAAATTTGTAAGGTAAAATAGTTTACGCCAACCCGATCTTCGATAACGCTCGAATTAACCATGGTCTTTGCCTGTACCTGAAACCCATCGGAAACCAAGCGTGGCTAGTGTTGAAAAATTGATACACGCAATAGTTTGAATAGTTTATGACTCTAAAGATAATTAAATAAAATATATTTTGAAACACAAATTAGTTATTTAGCTTGGATTTCTTCAATACGAAAACATGGAGAGCTTATGCCTTACTTGTACAGTTTAAAGGAAAGACATATATGTATAAAAATAATACAGATATTAAATATGTTACAACAGATATGGATTTCGAATGATAAAATGGAAGTGTTGGATAGATTCAAATCAAATCAAGCGCACTTCTAAAGGTGGACATTATCCAAAGCGGAGCTGATACACGTTTAGTGTAAACTTCCAACTGAGAAAAATCTGTCAATTCCATCAAATAAATTTTAATTTTTAACTCGATCATCCCATTTTCAGCCAAGATGTAAATTCACGGACACTTTTCAGATGGCCCATTTTTAAACTTTCACATTACGTTCCAGGTACGTTGGAATTGGCGAAAATGAAAATGACTTGCGTTTTTGAAAACAGGATAGTGACATAGAAATATTTGGAAGGAAAGAAACTCAGATTTTAACCAGGTTATTTTTTTGTCAGGGGACAGCGGACACATTGGCCTTCTGAAAAAATCGTATCAACAAAACACGAATGTGTAGATTCTGCCCAATGAATAATAAACCCCAATAAACGTGAAATAAGGTTTTGGAACTTTCAACAAATTCGTCCTTCAAAACTGGTCCATAGATGAATTGAAAAAGCACTGGCTCGTGAAAGTGCAGACAAGAGTATACTTGCCAATTCAATTTCGTCTTTAGTCATGGCAAGATGTAACTAAGTTTTTTTTTGGCTTAACATAGTCTAAATCAACCAGGAATCTACAATAGTTGAAAAGTCTGAAGTCAGTTGTTTAGCCAGTTTAAGAAGGTATTGTACTATAGAAGTCACAGGATATCCAGAGGCAGGATTAAAGTTTCAATCAGAAATAATATCCTGTGCGGATAAGCTTGTTGTCGTATCACAAATTTACACAAAACTTGGGTAAGTTAAGCCATAACGTTAATTGGATGGTACGTTCGTTAAACCATCACAAATTTAAACGAAGTTCTATTTCGGTCTAGTTTCAACCGCCAAAATAACCTACGCCGAGAATTAAATGTAGTTTTCCTATCACAAATATAGATAAACTCTATGTAATGTAAATTGTTAAAACTCAAGCACGGCTAAGAGCGTGTTGGTAGGGATCGGGCTAAAGGTGGGGCCAATTCTAGTACAACATTTTTTTTATTTTTTTATTATTCACCTGAACACAGCATTAACACTTAAATCCGCACTCTATCTGGATGACACATGTTATAAGAAGCCAGCCAATGCCAGAATAAGACCTCTTTCCTGAAATATGGAGGTCTTCGGACCATAATCGTTTGAGGCAAAGTGGAAGGTTTCAGAAATGAAAATGTGAAGAAAGGGGTTGAGTAGGTTAGAACCAATTGAACGATTGGAATGAACTCATGGAAGTGGAAAGGGTTCAATTATTTTGGAAGAGGGTATTTCAACTACAAGGAAGAAAATGGTTAAGGTTACTGAGGACGGTAGAATAATTGGACATTAGATGAACTTCTGGTGCTTTACAGTAACGTAAATGCCCGTCAATAATTCGAATTAATGTTTTGTTCTATGTGAGCTTGTTCTTGTCAGTCACATCTGATTTCGGCCCTAGACGTTTTCGTATTCTTTACTTCTATCACTCAAACCTCACATCATCAATTTTCCAGGAAATTCAAAACGGGACTAAAAGGTTTACAAGATATATACTCAGACAGTCCTTTCACACCTTTAACTTTGACTCAAAGCTAATCTGGGAATGCCACGCATATTTCCAGCATAGTTAAATTTGGGGCAATGAATATCTTGTATAGATAAAACCCAAATGATTGAACGCATTCTTGTTGTTAATTATTACCACGGGAAATAATCCCATGATTAACAATTTGTCAGAATGTTTAAACTCCCTTTAAGTCAAATATTAGAATAATCCAACATATGCCCTAATTAAAAATGCGTAAATATATAATAAATCTCTCCGTTAATTAAAAACTACGAAAAAATTTAAGATGAGGATCTCCATTTTTAATGAACGTAGAATACGGCAGAAATTAATTGAACAAGCAGATACTAGAGGAAATTTTAACAAGAAGAATACGATACATTCTTTGTGTGATTATAAATAGGTCAATACAGTCAATTCCGTGTTTTTATTTATATTTGTTCCTGCAAGTTCGAGAAGGAAGTAGTTGAGAGTACATAGAGAAAGAGAGAGAGAGGGAGAGGGAGAGGGAGAGGGAGAGGGAGAGAGGGAGAGAGAGAGAGAGAGAGAGAGAGAGAGAGAGAG
>CM077100.1:13581331-13621278 GCA_039619505.1 Cimex hemipterus
ATATATATATATATATATATATATATATATAGTGTATACTGTGTTTATTTTTTCCCAAAAGAAGATAAATATTTGAAATTAGTCTAAAAAATATTAAACACTTTTTTTAAACATCATTGGTGCAAGAGGCATTCAGCCGCACCAGTGCACAACACCCAGAATCCAATGGCCCCGTTGAAAGACTAAACTCAACTCTATTAGAACATACGTGATTATTCAATGGTAGAGAGTAAGTCAAGAAAGATACTGTTAAAGACAAAATTGCGTATGTTGTCTTAAAATACAACAATACAATACATTTCCCTACGAACGTGAAACCAATTGACCTAATCAGCGGTTATATCGAAAATGACATAGAAATATATACACCCGCAAATAAGAAAACTATTACTATATCAATGAAGAACTAAATCAAAAATCAAAGAAAAAACTATAACAAACGGAAACCGGGATGGAGAAGAGCCTGACATACAGAAAAAGAATACGTACGTAATAAACAAAAACAAAGTAAAACTAAGATCAAATACAAAATAGAAACACCAAAATCGATCAAAAAACTGTAAAATTTGCTAGCACTATTAAGGCACGACACTATAACACACAGGGTAAAATCCATATGTGAGATGTTCAAAGACCTAGGAAAATTATTCAAAAAAGTGACGCTGTTTCAAGTCCATCCACAGCTGTTTTTACCAAAGTGGAGCGAACATCAAAAACATCAAACAAATACTCGTATACTTCCCATAAGGCTAGGAAAAGCGAAAATCCAACATACACACTACACTTTCATTCATTACTGCATTGCTACAGAATAAGAAGCTGGGGAAAAAACGATACCGATATAAATAAAAAATTATATATATATATATATATATATATTAAAATCATTAACTATGAAGACAGTGTGTTCAGGGAAAAACTAAATACTTCAACTGTACGAAAACAAGGAAACAAAAAGGAATAATGAGCGGTATAGGATCCACTGTAAAATTCATAACCGGTAACCTGTACGCCTATGAAAAAAAAAAAAAAAGAAAAAGTGAGCGGATATAAAGAACAATGTAAATAACTCTGCCAATTAAATAACCTATGATCTTTAAGCAATATGTTAATAAAAAATTATAAAGAACTAACTAAAGAAGTAAACATTAATAAGGTAGAGTTAAAACCTCGAATTGTAGAGCTTAATAGTATCCTTAAGGGTAATGATAAGGAAATGTATGTATTAGAATCTGAAAATATGCTTCATAAAATTAGGGAATATCTTAAAACTGGAATCAATTTTTAAAAATAAATGTAAATATTATAACAACGAAATTGGATATCATTTGTCGACGCCTGTAAAAGAACAAACAGACGATCTATATTTTCTACTTTTATTTCTGTGCTAATACAAACACAAATTTATAACTGTGCTTGTAGAAAATAAATACTTTTTGAAGTCAAGGGACAATTCAATTATTCAACCACTAAAAAGGCTGTGCCCTGAAATCAACGGAAATTTTCTCCGCTCAGCCGAGGAGGAGGTACACCAACGCGTTGCGGCGAGAACATATTACTTCGTGAAAACATGGAACATTGCCAGATTGCTGACAGCCACGAAACCTCCAAGCCACCAGTTTACTTCAACAAATTCCAGAAATCACCCAATACCAGGCATTTTTTGCGAACCTTTACACTATTTAAACAGACACTTCAAGTGAAAAGCATAAATTGAAAGGGTTGTTCCTCATAGGCGCAGAAAATAGCACACTATTCTATAGGAAACAAGGAGGTGAGCTTACAAGCCCGCATTTCTGGAAGGCCTCACTGATTTTGCGGAATGTCGTTTCTGATGGAAAAGATGAAGAACTTGAAGATCATCGTTCATCTCCGCAAATGGAAGTGGCTGTACCAACCTTCGCTTATCACATTCAACCAGCCTATCATGTACCACAATCAGTTTGTGTCGATATAAGAAAAGCATGTTAACATATCATAATCCTATGTGTGATTCGTTGCAAATGTAAAATAATATAACTTGGGATAAGATCATCAATGTAAATCAAATAAAGTAAACCTAACCAAAGTAAGAGCAAAACTAGTTAACTCATTTGTAGGTACTAACCACCCAAATAACTTCCAAAATGTGTACCCGTTTTCGTGTTTAAGAAATAAGATAAAAGGTCATTCAGCTCAAATGATTGAAAATGTAACAACTGGGCAGATTTAAAAACTGAATTGAACTTCGCAATGAACTCAAATCCTTGCACAGTTTCATCCTTCGTCGTAAAAACATACTTAGAAATCCTACACTCAATTGAAGATATAATAACAGAACAGACGAGTAAGGCTACTCAGAAGACTCCTTGACAACAGATAGCAACTCTACAAAACAAATGCCTCATCCATTCATCATTACTACAATCAATCTGGAAGTAAAGACTGACCTCCAATTCAGTCTCTTTAGTCCGTAATCATTCAAACAAACCATTGTTGCAACTACTTCGTATCCTGTCGCACTATCCACACAGCTCCAAATCTCAATTGTCCTCAAAACCACAAGACGTCAATACAGGCGCCTCTATAAAACCCGAGACGCCAGACCTAGTTTGGAGCAGAGTGTGTTTCCATTAGTATTTTTCCTATATGCACTATTTAACATGTAAACACATACAAACGTATTGCAACACTAATTACATTCATTGTGAATCGATACAACACAAAATATAATTTTTACCAAAACGTTTTTATCTATTGTTGGAAAATATGGCGCTAAGTTTAATTAATGATGTCCATTAATGATGATGAATAACTTCAAATTCGGAAAATACTATCTACGGACTGTAAACATTTAAAGCTAACCCACCGATGCCACCATGTGCTTCCAATAATATTTTGGCTATACAATTAACATGTAGTCATATAAAGATAAATTTATTCCACATCGATACGTACTAAAAGTATAATTTTTACCAAAGCTTTTTGTATATTAATTATGTATACGGTTTTATGTTTAATAACGAGAAATGGTCAGGTATGGTAATAATGTTATTAGTGTTTTTTATAGTTGTAGCTCGAAGTTTAGGCCTCAGGTAAGACCGTATGCCTAAGTACAGTTTACGGAGAGCTATATTTTACACAGCATATCTGAAGTCAGCCCGAACTCTCATCCGCTACCCACTGCTGAATTATGCCGCTATAGCCGTATAGGTAACGTTAAAAGATCACTTTTATAGTCATCGGGTGGAATTCATTCGTTGGGACGGTCGTTCAGTTAACAACTATCAGAAAATATTTATTGACTTCATTCAAAAGTAACTGTAAAATATTGTCCAAAACGATATTGAAATTGCTTTAAAACACATACAATATGAGAAAATTTCGAACTTGGTTTTGATTCGATTTATTCTGCACGTACAACCCGTTTTTGTCCAAAATCATTGAGGTGTTTCTCCCTCTCGAATCGGCAAGCATGCTTTAATAAGTAAGTAATTTTATTAATAAACCCTCCTGGAAAAACAGTTGGAAGTTCCTGTCGAAAGTTTCTCTACGGACATTAAATGTTAACGATGTCATGTATCCCAACAATTGGGGTGTGCAGATAAAAGAAAAGTATTTTTTCAGGTGTTCCTTTTCAAGGAGGTTGATGTACGTCAAATGAGAAATCCCTATTCCTTTTGGAAGAGGTACTTTAACAAATGTTTGGATTGGTAGGGATGCCTCACGTAGGAAAAAATCAAGTAAACCCTTTTGTTTTTAATTTACTTGAGCTTATGAGACCGAATATTTGTATAAAATTTGCAAAATGTACTGTATTACACATGCCACATTGGGAGTCTTCGATGGCTTTTGAACGTTGTCTTAATGCTATGAAATTTTATTAACTTATACATTCGTCTATTTCACTAGAATATCAGATAGATCAAACATTGCAGTCGTTATCGACCATTTTATTCCATTTAAATGTTTCAGCTGCTCGTCATCTTCGCTGTTGTTTTTTCCTAAGTAATCTCGTATTTCCAGAGATTCTATGATGACGTTATATAAGATGTCAATATAAAAAATATAGACATATATTGTGGTATTAAATGCGCAAACAAATATCTTTGGTACCAAGTTGTTATGAGAAGAGGTGATTAGAAAAATGGGATTTCAAAAGGGTGGAACGGCTTAGGGGTCGGTGAATTGTGCGTGAAAGATAATGAGGTGAAGAAGGAACGACTTTACCCAGTAGTTTAACGGATTTGATGTTAAGGAGATCATATGTGTAGAGAGGAGAGAAGTCGAAAGATATCATCTGATAGACGAAGAAGCTTAAGAAATACTGTTTGAAGAATATGAGGCGAGTATAAGTAACATGAAGCCAGTTCATGTCGGTATACAGATCAGCCTGTTGGAAGGAAAATGACACGGATTTTGACGATGGGACATTAGGAAATAGTTACAATTTTTAATTGGTCGGATGAATCAGAGGTATGAAATAGAGGAGAAAAATGGATCTTAACACATAGCCTGGGACACTACTATGTTCGGGTTATGAGTTTGTCCTTTTCAATTCCTACTATTGCAGCTTTTAAGTAAGAAAGCGAGAAAGAAAAATAAATATTGGAAGTCAGGGAGTTTATTTACACCAATTTCGAATTGATGAGGTGCTGTCATTTACGAGCATATAAAACGGGCAGCTAGATCATGTAGAAGTTTAAACTATGATGACCGGTGTTATTAATGACCAGTGAAAGACGGGTTTTGAAACTGTTTTACTCTTTCAGTCGCTACAGTTGGAAAGAACTGTTTAACCCTTTTCGACATTTTGGACCAGACTATGTCCTATTTCTTCAAGCAAGACTGGTATATAGGTCGTGATAACAGATATGGAACCGACTTTTCTATCATCTTTCAGTGCCAACTTTTTTTGATAATTTATTAGCTATTAGAATTAATTAAGGTTTTCAGTTGAGATAAAAGAGTCAATGGCACGAGCGGAATTCGAACACACGATCTTCGGCTTGATACGCCGGTACTCTACCACCTGAGCTATCGTGACCTCGATTCACTCGGACATCAACTTCCCATCTCACCCCCAACCTTTGAATTTTCCCTCCATTTTGCCATTTTATGATATCCGGGCAATACTGCTTTTTTCCAAACGAGGAGGCGATTGCGTTTACAACGCGGTGACATTGTTGAACTGGAAACCAAACTGGAAACCAGGGGTTAAAAAAAGGTAATGGAGTATCGAGTATTGTTTGAACATGTTCTATGAGGAGCTTTTCAAGCTTCCCCTCGTATTCATTCCTTAAAGTGAAATTAGTGAACAAAAACTGACGTTACTTGAGATTCTTAAATCTATGATCATCTCCTGGACAGTATTTTCTCGCTCTTTGTTTCCGGCATAGGCGTATCCCCCGGCATTTGAATACAAAAATAATTCTTTTAAAATAATAACCTTTAAAAATACCTACAATCAATTTTAATTAAAATAAAAAGAAAGAAAACCAAATAAATGAAAATTATCTTACTTTTCAAACAGCCACTTATCAAAATCAAGGAGATGAAAAATTACTGGCTAATAACAGGTCTCTTGAGAGTTAAATATTTTTTAAAATTACAAATCCAGCTCTTAAATTCGCGTGTAGAACTGGGTCAGAGGTTTATCCGATTAGACTAAGTGAGAACGATAAACGATATACTAACTTCTTTAGGCTAACTTCATTCAAACCTAGTACTTCTAAACTTCTTGTAAACATATTTCAAAGTGTAAATATAGAATTTTCTGTTACTATTTGTAACTACTATCTGTTTAATCCGGCGTAGCTCAGAAGGGTAAAAAAATTTCTTTTATACATTTTTCTAAAAATACAACACTCCGGAACAAAGGAAACTGGTTGTTAGATTGTATATGATACTGATATTTTTGGGTCCTCTAGGGGTAGTTGAGAATAAATACATTTATTATCGTGAATGTATAGTGCCAGAAAGGCCAATAACGGTATATTGATTACCTTAACGACCATCAATTAGGTTAGTTATATAGTACGTGTATAGGGTGATAGAGTGATATTGAGTTCTCAGTCAGACAAAAATAATCAAGAGTGAGTAACTCAGAGAGTGAATAGGTTTGGTTTTGGAAATTTGATTCTTTCGGAACTAAAATGACTTAGCTGTAGATAGCCCGTGGAGCATCTGGGGGGCACCACTGACATCATTCTAACCCCTCTTGGCCAACACCTGGGGCCGATGATTCTCGAGGCATGCCGGTAATTTATTGTAAAATACAAAAAGTGGATTGGCGAACCGCGGGAAGTGATAGGCCCAAGCCTGGACACGAGTGTTCATTCAAATTTAAGCTTATATAAATCAATAATCAGATTCTATGGTTAAAAGTACATTTGAAATCGTACTTAGTTTTACGATAAAATTGGACAGCGTAAATATAAAAAAGTAGATTTTATATATCGCATAACCGTAGGTTTTTTGAGAATTCCAGGAAAGTATTTTCCTTTTTATGTTTCAAAACTGGACAGAGTTACGGTTAATATCCTGTCGACTAATATATGTATCATAATTGTGTTGAAGTTTGACTGTCTAGTCTATAATTTGAGGGAGGAAAACAATTTATTCTTGAATTTTTAAATCATTCTGCATTTGCTGTTAAACCGAAATTATTTCTTATTTTAGGCTCATTTGACAAAGAGTTTTCAATAATCCTTTTTTATATGTACAAACTTGACCAGGTTAATAGAATGATTTTAAAATTTCAGCCATTTCTAAGAAAGAAAATATATTTTACAAATCCCAAACTTCTATAATCGCTTTTCCCAAACGGACTAATTTATCTGAGCTTTCGACCTTATCACTAAACTGTTGTCTGCCTCTTATCTTATTTGTTCTTGGGGGTTTGTGCGCTAGAATCAAGGGCAAAGGGAAAAAAACTGAGCAAATAACATCATTGTCGTTAAATACGTCGCTTGTAATATTTCTTCGGACAAGTGAATAAAAAATACTAAAAATTGCAAATATGTAATAAACCGCTTCAGAGCCGCTCCGCGTCGCCTGGTGGAAAAACAACAAATCACAGGTTATAATGAACAGATGTGAAGATAATCGCAAATCAATCGCTGCATATTTTTATCCGTGATTATAAACAATGAGTTACACCTATCACAAATAAGTGTAAACAGCACGGTATTTTAGTCCCCAATAAAATGCGTTATTACAAAAAAACCGTATCTTTTTTTTTTATTACAGCTGTTAAACTGCCTCCCCGTGTAACATCCCTCGATGCTCGTTGTTATCTCATTTACGATATACATTTTGTTAGCCTGCATTTGTTTCACTTTTTAACGTGAAATAATTTTAAAAATCCTTATAAGAAATTAACAAGGGTGTAGAAATAACTTCCAAATCGGCTGAAGAGGTGCTCGAAAAATATTTTACTAAAAAAACTGAAATGTTTGAAACATGTATAAAATTAATGTATCAAGACTTGGGTAGTTCAATAAAACAAGACGTTTTAGACAAGGCTAACACACTATACAAAAGCATCAAATAAACAATAGCTTGTGAATACAAAAAAATTATATACTGATATAAAAAAACGAAGTAATTTAAGGTCAACGAAAGAAAATCAAACTACGCAACTCAACCTCACAAAATTCGACGACGAAGCGTCAACAATTGTACACTACCTCTACTACATAAGGTGCAAAAAATAAACATATTCGAAAACTTTTAACACTAAAAAACAGGCAAATTAAGAACATTTCAGATATATACCTTCCAACATTCAAGACCGACTAGGGCAATAAAAAAACAAAAAAAAAACAGACGCACTGAAGAAGGCCAAATGCTAAAATGTGTTAAACAGAACAATTCAGACAGAAATGGCAGACCAAGTGGTGGTCTGTAGGGACCAAAATACAAATTTACGACAACTTACTACTTATGTAAATCGTCTACTCCATACTAAACCAAGCAAGGACAAAAAAAAAAAGAAAACGTCACGTTCACGATACCACCGGAACAAACATGGAAAAACCCAAGCTATTCATCAAATACCGGCATTTATATAATTTTTTTTATATCAACATTATTATTGGATATGCCTGAGTGTTAAAATCAAAGAATTTGGAGACGTTTATTGGTGATACAGAGTGAATTCATATAGCTACATGTTTCTGTTATGACAACTAAACTCTTAGATGTTCGGTAGTTAGATAATAATACAAATGTAAAAAATACGTCAGTCTCTGGCTTGCAGAGGATGAGTTTAAAGGGAAAATTTCATACTTACCAGGGGGCGCTTAGGATATACAAACATGACACACGGAAACCTTCTAAAGACGGCTCCAGGCATGCCGGTACTCGCCGAATGCCGATTTCCGCCGAATATTCCGGAAATGCGGTCAATTCACTTGTTGCTCCTCTTTGCATCGCCAAATAGCATGCCTACTTATACACACATGCTGGTTTTGTATCCTCCTAGTTGTTGCGGAAACAGGGAGTACGTATTTTCTAAATGACGTGGGGCACCAATTTACTACCAAGAGTGATGGACAACAGTGAAACTGTCATTGCTGCAGCTGTGGTTACTATTTGGTGTAGTGACAACAAACTAATTGAAAAAATACATTAAATTATATATTTTTAATTTTTAATTATTACTTTATTTATAAAATAATTAATGATTTGTAAGAGAAGCTTTCCAAATTATTGGGTCTGTTTGGTAAACATCAAGGAACTCCAAAACTGTTGCATTGGATCAATCCATTCCTAATAAGTAAAACAATTCTTAAACATTTAATTAAAAATAAATAGTATGAAATAGAAGAATACGCTTACTGTTGATTTTGATAACTGTTGACAGTAGGTTAACGGTATGTACAGCTTTAGTTGATTCTGGAATGTGTGAATGGTTTTAGTACGGTTGCTTCAGGAATATTCTAGCCCTTTGAAGCGGACAAAACCCCACAAAAAGTCGAGCAAGGCGAGCACTGGATGTTGTTATTCGGCGAATAGCCGATCGTCCTTCCACATTAGTCGGCATCCGGCGAATACCGCAGGTCTGAAGCCGCCTTACAGGGGGTGAAACCACGTACACCCGTTGTGTGAAGAACATTACGGAAGGGCGCATAATAATAGACTGCAAAAAAACTAAGTCTGTAAATAAATAAGTGCAGATTATTTATTAGTCTGAACGACAGGGCTTATCTCCAATTACCCCGAAGAATTTCACATATTCTGGGGTAGTGTGAATGCTAACCAGACTATTACGTTTCATTTATTATACTTTGTGTATATGTTTTTTATGTGTGTTATTTTCTTCACAATTGAAGAGGCGCTGAGGTAGAGGGAGGCTAGCAATATGATAAAATTAAGAGAGAGTCGGTTACCGTTGTATCATATAACATTATAAATTGACTGGAGAAACCTTAAAAGAAAATAGAAAGACTAAAACTTGAAAAAGGTAGGAAAAGAATTGAAATAAGTGAAACTTTGTATCAACTTATTTCTAATACACCATATGATGACAACCGAATACAGCCATATTTATCAGGTCCCTACGTAATTATTTTTACCATAGCTGGTAAAACCGCCAACAGAAATCTTGTACTATTTTTGTTATTATTATCGACCGTTTGAAAACTTCAAACGACCTCCTCGACCAATGCCGTGGTGTTATCTTTTTATTGGTCTGAATTTATTTATTTTTTTATTTTATTATTTTTTTATGAGTGTGCGTTATAGAATGGAAATGTTTAGCGTTTTACTTTCAAACATAATCCTTAGAACAAGCCGAAAAACAAATATTTGTTCGAACGTCGCCGAGATGATAAATTCAGTTTGAACAACAATTCTCTTTTATTTAACAGTTGCTGCTCCCTACATGTCTTTTTTGGTTAGAACAGTTTATATTCTGACGTTATATTCTATGTTACAGTATTATATAGTTTATAATCAAAACCAACAGATCAAATAAATTTAAAGTTATTTCTGATATTTTTTATTTTCTCAAGTGTAACTTTAAAAGTGATGTATATTATTTTCAGCTAAATATAAAATTTGTATTTGTTTCGAGTTAAAAGAGTCAGATGTATTAAAATAATATGGTGTGTAATGAATAGTAATGTATTCATATTTTCTTTGCACTTTTCATTGATGCGACGTGAAGGATTCTACGGTGGGAGGTACAGGACAGTGCTTGGTGTTAAACTTGAAGAAGCGGGAACAGATAGATCTCTTCTTATACCAACGCATTAACATCCAACGAATTGAAATTAAAAGTGCTAAGAATAATTCTCCAAACTACTTACTGTCTCCACCCTTACTATCTACTTTGACCTTAACATTCCTTCCGTTATAAAATTGATTCGATCCCGCTTCCTCAAGTTTCACTCCAAGCCCTCTCCAGTATCTCCCACCCAAGATTCACAAAGCACATTGAATCCTTGCCTCTGATCTCAGGGATTTATTAATAGGAAGCGACGCTTTGGATGACACTAGAGCAACTACTATTAGTAGACTGGAGCATCAGGCATACTGATCAGCGTGTTCAGTTCTTAGAGATACTTTTCTTAATCGTAATTTTTTAATATCAATTGTTCCCTCCCCAGCACTCGCAGTCGGATCGCATGGACATTCAAAATTTGTGACTGTCTTAGTGACAATCAGACTAATTATGTTAATAATAGGAGTCTCTTCTTTTGACTATTCCGCCTTTATATCCTATCGAGTACGGTAGGGTACTGAGTTGGCCGTGTCGTATCTGCGTTTGAATCGGTGAAATTTTAGTTGAGAATGATTTGAAAAAAGTTTTGCTAAGTGGTTCCGTTCCCTCCATGTTGGACGTTAAGCTCGTAATTATGACAGGAATTACTTAACGTACTTTTATTTTTGTGTCGCACGACTTATAAACCACGCAAGCCATCATGTCAAAGGTTTTTCTTATTTTGCACACTCGAACTTTTGTTAGGAGGGGTGAGTCTCTTTACAACCTGCTTTTCTAACGCCTAAGCGTAAAGCCACTAATCCCCTTTTGCTTTCTTAGCCGTATTCAAACGTTTAAAAACTATACAAAGGAATATCTATTTGCCTCTGCTGAAACAAAATGAATGGACAATAAATCAAACTAGAGCTTAAAGTTTAATAAATAGATAAATTAGTCAACTAAATTAACATTCTGAAGGGAAAAAAATGTCAATTCAAAAAACTGAAGTGTCCAATTATAATAAAATTTCTCCAGAAATGTTAAGTTTCTAGTTTTAAAAACCTAATAGCTTGTTCATACTCATGGTAAAATAAAGATTTAAATATCTGTAACCAACCTCTGACGCAAATTTGATTTTTCAGATAATGAAAATCTAAATAATTATGCTTTTATTAATACGTTTTAAAATTCTAAACCAACAAAATAAGTAATTAAGGTATAAATAATAATGTTGAAAATTTGATAATGGACAACCGACCACTTATTCGCATAGCAGCGTCCAACTCGTATTTTCAAGTTTCATGGTCTGGGTACGAAATTCGGCATTCACATTGGAATTTGATTTGGTCAAAATATGTAAGACTTATTGTCAAGTTTTGACTCAACACCCAACGGATAGTTGGACGTTATGCCTACAACAATTAGTTAACTTTAGACTTGAAGCCATCGTGTAAGGCAGTCTATATCATTTATTACTATAATAATCCTGGAATATTTCCGTTATTCTTTTTATTACCATCATGGGGATCGTAAACAGATAATAAATATAATAGACTTTATTTAACCTAGTAAATCAATAAAAACGAAATAAATCCGAAATTTGAAAAGGAGTACGTATACCCATCGCGAGTAAAAACAAATTTAATTTTAACTCTTTTATTTGATTAATATTGATTCATTTTAAGTAATTTTACATTTCGATCTACGTACCTAGCGCCACAAATGATTAGCATTCCAGTTTATTTGATGCTTTTTATCGCTCACTATTGCTTGTCATTTGGTTGTTTCCGATCATTTCACTCTGCCTGTTTCAGCGCTTTAGTCTGTCAGTTACGATTCTCCCCACGTTTAGTCTTAGATTTGGGCACTGCTCAACTTTAATTTTTTCCTTCTGTCCACATTACACAAGCTTATAAAAGGTAACAGGATAAACAGAAAATCTCAGCGACTCAGCGAGGATAGGCAGACGAAAACGATAGAAAACGACTAAACACTAAAAGGAAAAAATACAACATACTTGAAATCGTAATAACGGTTTTTAGTGGATATGTTTAATAATAAATACATAGTATAGCATACAAAGTAGTGGTAAAATTAAAGTGGGTATTAAATTTTACCACATATCAAAAATGTTGCTATGGAAAAATGAAAATATTCAATTCACTACGGAGGATTTTCTCCTGTTGCGTTGATCACCGCTTGAATCCACGTGGCAACAATACTATGAGGTTTTGAACATGTGCTGTGGAATATTTTCATACTCTTCCCAACAGCGCCGTTCTTCCTACAAATTCTGTGGCATCACAGGGCGACATTCTACCCTCTTTGACAATTTGTTTCTCAAGGGTTCAATAGGGTACCGGGACTACATGCTCTCCACTCCAAACATTGAATTGAAGCCTGTTCGTAGTAGTAACGAATTATCCTAGCTGTGAGGAACGTCACACTGTCATGCACAAAAATAAAATCGTCGCCAATCAGTGGTATATAAGAAACAATTTCTTCTGGTAAAACATCTTTCCTTGTCGCACAGGTGTTATGGAACCATCGATGAAATTCAAGTTTGTGGGACCTTCCTCCATATAAATCTACAAATCGCCTGCCCAAATCATAGTATCACCTCCATAGTGTCTGTGGAGTGAAAAGGTTGGGGGATTGTCGCTCTCCTGTTCTTCTCCAAATCGTTTCTCGGTCGTAAGAAGGCATCAAACCAAACCTTGTCACATGTGAAAGTATGATTTTAGTGCATTCATATTCGGACTAATTGATGTGATAGTATTAAGTTTTAACCAAGCTGTCTTGTGCTTGGTCAGAAGTGATTGATCTTCTCGCATGTAATCCATCTTCTGAAAGTCTTCGGCTTACAGTGTGTAATCTGACATTAACATTTCTAACTTGTTGACCACGTTGCTCGATCTCGACAGCGGTAGAATGTCGATTGCTGAGTACATTCGAAACAATAAAATGTCTCCCTGAGATGAGAGAAGTCTTTGAATCAAGAAGCTTTCTTGAATGACATGCAGTGTCTTAATAGCGATGGAAGACCCTTCGGACAGTTAATACGGAAACGTTAAAACCCTGGCCACCTACGCTTGACCATCATCCAACATTGCTAATTCTTCAGGGATCGCCATTTAATTTTTAATGTTGCCTTTACACGTCTCAGTAACTTGATACGTTACTCCCGTTTACCCCTCTGCCCACCCTCACGCTTTTGATTCCAAACGCTCACTTCTCCAGTAGCGGCTCTCCGCACTCCTAATTCACGATCTCCAAGCCGTATCTAACCACATTTTAGCTGCGTTCTCGACTGTTCAAGTTTCAAAACTCCACGATTCCATTTCCCATGAACATTACTCCAGCCTTATTTATTTAATTGCAGGTTATAGCTACAGGTTATTTTTATAGAAAGTTTAACAAAAATATTTATTTGTTGTTTTTCATATTGTTGTTTTTCATATTATTGTTTATATATTTTTGTTTTATTCACTCGTTCAAAACAATTACTTATTCAAGTCATTTCTATGATAGTAACCCTGTGATTCAGACATTAGCCATTAAGATTGGTTTGGCACAAATTCGAAAAACCTGCCGAAGTTTACTTATGGCATTACTGGTCATGGCTTCGATTCGAGTTCGACCTTTAAAAAAAGGGGTTTCCCCTCTCAACCCCGCTATATTGAGGAGAAAATTTACAAAGTCTAATTTAGTGGTAAGTTACACTGATTTAGACAAGATTAGTTAGGCTATATTATTACCATTAATTTTGCAAGGAAAAACATTTTAAAAAATTATTAACAAAATTTGAGTTTCTGACGGTGAATTTTTTGGTTTGGTACTGCATAAAATGTACTTGTAATTTTAAAACATTACGAGTACCGCGGATAGGACGTTATACATTCCTGAAGAGGCAGGAGAGGAAAACCACTTAGACCGCACTTTAATTAAATATTAAACTCCATTAATAATCCGAGAGTAAAAACAGAGCGAAAAACATCAGGTAAGGTTTCAAGGCATCATTGAAACCGCATTCATTTTTAGATATAATTGTGAAAATTCCCCACTGCCAAGACCTTGAGATTTCTTAAAGTTCTCCCATCCCTTAGGAAATCGAGCCGTCCCATTTTCGAATATACTTGAGGCGACTACCGTCTCAACGAGGCTTGCTCGGTTTCTCGGACGTAATTCTCTCTCATCTCTCCGTGCTGTTCACTCGGGCAGAATCATCCATCAAACACGTATATTCGTGCACTCGAGATAAGCCTGATTTAATCTACTGCACGCCATGCTAACATTATAAACAGACCGCAGAGGGGCATTTTATTTCACTTAGAAAATTTTGTTGTCGTTTATTTATCGACTGTATAGAATCTGTCTCAACGTACTACGATAAAAAGGGTGCTCAAAGCGGCGGTTTATACCCAAAGCAGTCAATTGTTCTTGAAAACGATACTAAAACAAACAAACGGTCGAATAGATACGTTTTATAATAAAATATTAAAATTTCGACTAGTGTATTACAAGTGTTCATTTACAAATACTCTGGATCAAGGCGGGGTCTTGAAAAGAAGAAAGCGACTTTGGTTCCTAATGTCAAACGTTCGACCTATTTGAAGGTTATCATCAGGGCAAAACAACCTTAAATATGTCTACACATTGACAGTTCGCACATTACCAAGGACAGTAATACTTATCGATCTTCAAGGCAATTTGAGATCACCCGTAAAAAAAAGACCATCCAGTGTGTTGGTAAATGAAATTTCGAGTTGTATTCAGGCCATGTCATTTCCACAATCAATGACACAATCAAAGTGATTTATTGGTATTCCTGCCTTTATTAGAGAATGAGGGTTTGTCGTCTCGTCAGAAAAATAAATAAAAGCTCTATGGAATTCAATAACTGATTTTTTTTTAATGGCGGCACATCACTCTTTTATAGACCCCTGTGCCCTTTACATTCTCGGATTTTTACAACCCCACAAACTGACATTTACTCGGCTACCGAGGTGTAAACAACTGTCTCCGTATTGTTTATAGTTATATTTCTTGTTCTTGTACAAGGTGTTCCATGACCAGATATCAATACTCAAGGGCTATAATCTATATGTCAAAGCATCGTAGGACCAAAGACTGTTTCTCAATTGTATGGTGGATATTTCACTTTTCATGTTACTTCAATATTTTACGTCTTTTGTCGTAAAACTCGTAAAATATTAATTCTACGGTAAATTTTAAAGCGCCAATAGACCCAGCATTAAAAAATCCTATAAGATTCATTTGAATTTTTCATTGTAACCTTAAGCAAGCAAAGTTCAAAATCAGTTCGAAGCTAATTTGTGAAGATTTTCCAAAGTTCGTGTCTCAAAGTTAAGTAAAATTTTTAGTCTCTGCAAATTCTGATAGATATGACACTTAGAGAAAAGCTGCCCCTACTAATGGAGCTGTAAAAACGTATACTTAACGTTTCAACACACGATGGATTAAATTCCATGCATTTTTCCAGGATGCAAACCCAGAACCGCAAGCACGGGGGAATATTGGTCTGCCGCCCTAATCACTCCGGTCATTCCCAATGGCCAGTCCCCAATAGCATACGTAGGTCCTTTATGTTCTAATGCTTTCTTCGAAGACGAACATTTGCAATTTTGATGAAAGGCTATCGACAAATGCCGTGAGATTAGGGGTAGAGAGTGGCAGATTGACACCAAATCCCAGGAGTTGGCATCGCTCTCAAGTTACTTTGAGTAAGAATGGATTAAATTATAAACTGGATATGAAAACGTTTGTTTGGTGAATATAATAAGCGGTACAAAATGAACTGGAGATAAAAGATTCCGTGATAGAGATTTTAGATTGGCACCAAAATAATTAGTGTTGTGATTGGTGTTGCCCTGAGGCAACTTTAGGCAATAAAGGGTTAATAGTTAATTCTCGAACAACTTCTTGTAGCATATTTAAATTAAACATTGTATTCCAAACTTTGTATAAACAATTTGTATTTGCTCGTAGCTCTTATATACCTGAATTTGCAGTCTCTTGCCCATTTATGAACTACAACTACTGATGTTTCAACCCGTTTGCCTTTTATGTCTAATAACAACAAATTTTCCTATGATGTCGTTTTATTAAATAATCTAGAAGAAACGGATGCTAACATAATCTTACTTCCGACGAAATCATCCAGCCCTAACAACCTCAAAACTACTTGAAATATCATCAATGTCTGGAGGTCATGTTTCGCCGTAAAGTTTCTTGCGATGTCTTCAAACATTCAAGTTCTGGACTGTTTGTCGTTGATGGAATTCAACTCCACCTCGGCGGCCCTCTCTAAATGCGCCATCCATTTGGTATTTGCATGCCGATTTGATCAGTGTAAAATTTAACAGAAGCGATTAAGTCGGAAAAGCCTATCCAAAGCAGAAATGGCTCGGCCCACAATACTGAAAGTTTTACAAAGACCAAAAAATTGTTTCTTATAGAGACAGTCCTTAAAAATCCTAAAACATATTTAGTATTGATTTCCCTCTTTTTAACATGTTTATTTTTATTCTATTTGGGATAAAGTGCTTTATTTAACATTTAATTTTTTTAATCTTTGATTGTGAACGTCCTTTTATTGAGCACCGCTGAGCTCTTCTTCAGCCACTCTGCATTGTATAATTGTTACAATTTATTATATTTAAATACAATCAAATCAATTAATTTAAAACCATTTAACTCTACAAAATATTGCAATCACTTTGGAAGTTATTTTAATCCTTTCTGTCCCAACCATCATCGCCAACCGAGCGACGTAGCAAAGTTGGGTACTGTTTTTTTGGCAAGAAACGAACTAAATATAATATTTTTGCACACTGAAAAAACCCTGAATAATAATTTTTAGGATATTCAAGTAATATTTTCTTATTTATTTTTTTTTTAGCTTAACAAAGGCGTTTGATTTTATTGAAAATTCCAAAAATAGATGACTTACACACTAAACCACACACTTTATCAACTACAAGTTATGACAAAAAGCAGACTCCGTAAATAGATGAAAACCGTAAATATCAAATAGAACACTTATGGGGTTTGTGTGGATTTCATTTTATGTTTCTCGGCCTTGCTGACATATAATCTGAACAATATACAGAAAGGCAAACGAAAGGATATTAATTTTTTCAAAGATGATAATAATCCATGCATATATTTAATAGTCATAATTGACCGTATTAATTATGTAAATGAGTTATACCTTTTATCTTAGTTGAGATGAAAAGGCTAATGTCAGAAGCGGGATTTAAGACTACTGTATATACAGTATTATAATTTAATATTTTTAAAGTTTTCTTGAAGAAAGATTATACAGGGTAAAATTATACCTCAGGTCTGGTTCAACATCAGGGTTTCAATACGACCCTATAAATCTTATCACATCATTTTAGAGGATTTTTTACGTTGAAAATAATGGTGCGTTCGGATTTTAAATTGGTCAAAAATAACAGTTACGTCAAAAAGTTTGAAAAAAAACTGCATTTCGATTGTTTCGTTGTTAGTTCCAATAATTTGCTTTTTCAGTAAAGTAGACAAAATTTCCTTTGTTATTTGCTCTTTTTAAACACTATTCACCGGTGTTCAGAGCGATTGTGTCAGAGGAAAACGATCGACAAGCGTTTTCTACCCTTTGCCGCAGTTGAAGTTGGTGGTTAGATTAGTCTATTAGTCTACCTAGTTGAAGTTGAGGTTAAAATAGTCAAGTGGATTCAGGTGACCGAGGATGCCAACAGAACGAGCCATCAGGTCCTATCCACCAACTCGAAAGAGACAAAGAAATAATCTCTCATCTGCAAAGAATTGTGCGCGGGGTATCTATCAAGGTGGATTTTCGTTGTTAGTCGTGGTTGAAGAGGAACCACCTAAAATCCCCCTCAATAAATTGAGGAACTGACCGCGAGAGGTGTTCGTGTCTAAGTCATGATAGCTCAAATGGTTAACTCAACGGCGTATTGAGCCGAAGAACGTGGTTTCGAATCCCTGTCGTGACACTAGCTTTTTCATCATCAAAGACCTTAGATAAAAAGGTGAACCAAACTTTGAATTTGGACAAAAGCCTAATGGTGTTTTCCAATTTTTGAGTGGAAAATCAAACATCCAAAATTGGTTTCTGCATCCAGCCGAAAAATGTTTTTAGTTTCCCACGAAAGTTTGTAATCGTTTAGAGATTTAAGGGGTGCTTGAAATTAATCCGATTTTTTTTCAAAAATAAATATTTCCAATTTATTGATTTATTGATAGCGTCTTTTCGTTATTATGGCTTTTATGTATGCTGCTGCCTAGTATTTTATTAATATACATAAACCAATTTATTGACAGTACGATGACAGAAAACCATATTTAGGAAAATTAAGCTAATTTGTTCTTGGCCCCTAGGTTCCATTTGTAAGAACTTTTATTTAGATCTTATTTTATTTTCAATTATAATCACTTACAATCTAAACGGTTGTTAACGCAAGCTGCAAGAGGAGAAATAAAGCTTCAGAGGTCGGAATAAAGTGGAATCTGGATAAAATCCAGAGGAGGTATGAGCTTTTTATTGCAACATTGGACATCGGAGTATAAAAAATGCATCTCGCTAATCCTGTTCAGAAATGTCTACTTTTTGTTTATCAAAAAATTCCTGTTAACTAACATATACTTTAACGGGTGCTTTAAACAAATTCCAATTATTTTTCTTTTTCTAAACACTTTTTGCCTATTTTACTGTTAGCCTATTTATTATTGTTCTGAGGACTATTGAATAGAGCGCATGCATAGGGATTTAGTATTTTTCGTCCTATTATCACTAAAATAATTTCTTCCAAATCGGCGTTACCTCGCCCGTAGCCGCACTAGATTGGTGGACTAACACTAACTGTGCATACAAGGTATTATCTTTTTTTTAAATCGAAGGATACGTGGTGAAAAGAAAGTTGTCTTGGATAACTCTGTATATCCCTTCAGTTAAAATTGAACTTATAAAGCTGCAAATAAACTACAAAAATTATCATTAAACACGGGTTTTATGTGGTTTTCAAAAGAAATAAAAAACTACCATTTAAAGGGCTAAGAGATATATAATTTTATACCACTGAGCTTACAGAAAATACAGTTTTTTATATCTCTTTCTTCCAAAAGTTGAGCTTATTATAAATGAAAGATTAAAATTAAGATTAAAACTAAGTTGAGATGTTAATAACATTGAGCGAGTATTGCTGCTATATTAACGAGAACATGTAAAGCTGCCAAAAACTTATAAACGTGATACTGAGAAAACCTTATTTAGATATCTTCAATTTTTCGGGACTGTGGGGAAGAGTACCCTCTATCGCACAATATTTGCCACGCTAGCATTTCTGGGTTAGAATCCCCGCACAGCCGTTGGAATTTTGTATGGTAGTAATTTTGAAAAAAGTGGTTTTTACACCAAAAATGGGTCGTTAAGCCAGCATGACAAGAATTACATTGTTTATTTAGATATTAGGGAATGCAATTATTGTTCGTCCGTTTTTCTTAAATATCAGGTCACCTCTATTTTCTCATACTTCTCATACCATCGCGGTCAATCAACGAGTGTAGTTAAAAATTTATAAACTAGTTCGTTCTATTTATAAATCTTCCATCGATCATGGTTGCAAAATGACCAAATGACCAATATGAGGAATAACCTGATGGTGACCTTATTGCTTGGACATCGCTGTAACTACGTTGTATTTCACGTTGGCTGACAGTCATAAACGCTTTACGACGTTTGAAATGAAAGATAATAGGGGGGGGGTATTCACGATCTTTAGATTAACCTGTTAACTCTGTTAATAATTGTAATTAATAAAAATAAATAAAACAAAATAAACTTTTAAAGGTTTTCAATATTACCCGGTTTCAATCCGATTTGACTGATTGTAAGTTTTACGATGATTCGGATTATAAAATGGTTGAAATAGATGGCATAACTATGCACGACCTAATATCTATAAAGACGACGTTTCATTTGGAATTAATTAACTTAAAAAAAACATTAAAAAGGTAAAAATTTTAAAGTATTGGGAGTTAATAATGCCAAAGTTGTCTGCCTGTTATAATTTGTGAATTTATTCTTAAGCATCACAGGATTGGTCAGTTTCGGTTTGCCGCTAAACTTCCACAGGTCGCTGGAATTCTATTGAATCGAGTTATACCAACCGACGAGCGGTCGAAGGAGAATGTATTGGTCGAGAGAAAAAAAGCGGAACCATAACTAAGCGATTGGAGTTTTATTATCTTCCATTCCTTTTCATTTCGATTGCAACCGACCCATTTCTCCCGAATTGGCTATATCCGTCCAAACGGCACTGGGAAGATAGACGGGCCAGGGTGGTCGGTGACCCTCAAAGTACGGACCTTCGCAATATTAAAATTGAAAAATAGAAATTTTACTTGCACCATTATATCGCAAAAGTCGTATTACATAAAAAGCGATTGCGATGTAGGGTGCAAACTCTAAGTGAAATTTTCTTTTTAAATTACTAGCGATAATAAAATTAAAAGTTATCTACATTCCTCAAAGATATGATAATAAGCTCCATTTTCTTCTTTACACTTATCTCGCTGTGGTATTTAAGTAAATTCTTGTACAATTCTATCCCGACTTGTAAAGACTAGTAATTGTTCAAAAAGTAAAAAACATCAGGTGAAGTCCGATGAATATGTATGGTGTGCCTGGACATACTTGACGGGTCATCGTTGAAATCAGTAGTCTATTTCGATATCAAATTTCATAAGTTTGGAACGCATGATAGTGACTGCTCGTTTTATTCATAATAGTCCGTGTTTTTATTTTATTTATTTATTTTTGGGGAGGGGTGATTCTTATCTTAGTTGCAACATATGTAGAGGTATTTAACTCTTTTAAACCACCGTTTAGATGTAATACGATTATTGTAATATAAGTAAATTTTAACCACAAGTGACCAAGCTATGGCCGGTAAAAAAAAACGCTGTTATCAGAAAGAGCGTGGATAAAGAGCCGGGCTTCAACTTTAACTTTTTTGTTTTCCAATCGCTTTATAATGCCTGAAATCAATCGAAGTACACGTTCCATACTGTCCTATTTATTAATTCTTTTGTAGTTTGGGAAAGTCTCAAACGAATCATTTATTTTTTCATGAGCCACTACCTGATTTTCGTTACTGGCCATAATTGTTTAAAGGGGTTTTTGAATTTTTATTTTATATCTATATCGTTTAGGTAGGGTTGGATGTTGTAGGCACCTTTGCATGGGTTTTAATGCGAGGAAAGGATAAGGATCTGTGGGAATGAAGTTAATGAACGAAAGGAATGTGTTAGGATTTCGAGGGATGTTGGTATACGGTATGGTGGGTGCTTCCTTGAGGTACTCCAGCTCCGATATGAAAGAAAGAGGAACGATCGGCATCTTGTTGATAGTGCCTATCGGACAGGTGGTATCTTATGATGAGGCAATATGTTGAGGGAAAGAATTGCTTCAAGTTGGAGAGGGGCAATTAGCTAATAATTTAACTAAAATGTGTTGAATAAAAGAAGAAAAGTGGATCTGCTGTCAAACAAGGTACATTCCCTGGTTAGAGTTGGGGATTTCAATACCGTAGAGATATTTGTGGTGGCAATGGATTTTCCGGTCGGTGAATCTAACATGTACGGATTTTCCTCAACTTTGACGTCCATTTATGTATGCGGAAGATTAAGGTATTAGTTTAGGGTCGATGCTGCATTTATATCCTCAACTACCATAATTACCACCATCCCCGGAACATAAATTATATGGTAGATCCTAATACACTAACTTGTGCCACTTTAGTTTGCATCGGCTTGAAGTCGGAATAGGCGTCGCATTCTCAATTCGGAAATACCTGTCAGAACAGGGCAGGATTCGATAAATTTGGAGTTTTTGGCTGGGATACAATTTATGATATACATGAAATCATCACCTTGGCAACAACTTCGACAACGAGCACCTTCATAGCTTTTTCCCGTCAAATTAACATTTTTTTATGTCATAACTGACCCTTTACAACTGCGATCTTCCATGTTTCTGACACTTCTGGCTTTTCAAACTATTTGCACAATGTGAAAAATTGCAAGAAAAATGCGTTATTCGGTAGTATCAAATAGATGAGAATATACATGAAAAATAGCGTCATTATTCTTTTAAACATATTGCTAAAAAGATTTTGTAATTCGACCAAGTATGCCAATAATATTTTCTGTAAATAATTTGAATTTCTTAAATTACCAATGCTTTTTTTCTTCATGATGAAATATTGTTCCAAACCAGCAATGTGTGGCAACGCAAGACTAATTGTTTTTAATCTAAAATAAAATGTCATGTCTTTTTTCATAAACGATTGGAAAAGTGATATAGAGTGTTGAACGTTTGGTACTGTTTTTTTAAAAATTTTTTCTGTTGAAAGAAGAGAGCGGTAGGAAAACATACCCAAATAATTTATATAGTTAAACCCTCAGACCCAATTTAAAAATGTGATTTCTGCTGGTAATTACTCTTGTTGGAAAGGGATAAATGTTCTTGGAGATAAAAACGAAAGGTATTGGAACATCAGATGTACAATTTTCCTTGCGAAGATGATGTACCAACGACTAACAACTTTTACGATACAATAAATGATTTTAAAAAATAATATTCAACTTTTCGATACAATAAATGATTTAAAAAAATAATATTCAACGTTTACGATACAATAAATGATTTTAAAAAAGTAATATTCAACTTTTACGATACAATAAATGATTTAAAAAAATAATGTTCGTACTATAGTCGAAACTGACCAAATGGGGAATGTAGAATAACCCGCCAACACGAACAAACCGTCTTCGAATATTGAGTGACTGAAGTCGGGTTATTTATATTATTTATTATCGCCTGTTATGTGTGAACGAAACGTTCTCTTAAAAGACGTTCGCAAAAGCATGTCCTGCATTACTAAATACGAAAAAATTTGGGTCGCTAGTCTTCCGTGACAACGCAGTCTCGTATTTCATTATTGACGCGGCAAAAATTGCTTCGTTCCACTTCGTCCTGTGTATTCGCTGAACATAGCTCCTTCAGACGTGTGTCATTTATTTTTCGGATCAATGCAAAAAGTTTAAAAATTACAGTGGAGATTGGTAAGGAGGATTGTTATAAATAATTTCCTGGCTAAGGGAAGATTGGAAATAAACCTTTTCCACAGTGTTCGCCTTCCAAATGCACGTTCACGAAAATTGCAAAAATGAATAACTTCGAAACAACTCAAACGACCTACAAAAAAGCTTACATTTATAAACTACACGTGGTGACACAAATTATGCCTTCGAAAATATATTTTAACCTTACATACAAAATAAAACTTTTAAGTTTTTTTTGTTTTGTCATTTCATCCTTATGTTTCTCACCTATTACAAACAGAAAATCTGGTTGATATTATTGTAGATAGAAAGAAGAGACATTTTTGAATTTTAAACTCAAGTTTATCACAAGTTATTTTAATCTTTTGGCTGAAAAATACCTAGCAAGAAAACTTCTGAACAAAGTTTTACATTTTTACGAATTCTTTTCTCAAGTCCGATTGTTAATTTAGAAAAAGCTCTCATATAAATGTTTATAGACCTTTTATATTACCGCATAAAAAATTTGAAACCCATTTAAGATAAGGGTTGTCAGATTTTCCTTTTTGTGTAAAAAAATCCTTACTTTTCAGGACGGCTATTTTTCTGAAGTTCATGATTATTTTGCTTGTTCTATCGTTTCTATGAACCTTGTGAAAAAGACAATTCTGCCTAGTTGTGAAATTGTTTCATTGCTTTGTGTCCTCACTTCGTAATTTTTTCCAGTTTTATATTGTGAAAATACACCATGGAATGAGCTTGTGGACGGCGTTTATAGGAAAGAATGGAATATCCTGGTAAAGGAATTCTTAAGTCAGTAATTTTTTTAACAACCTTCTAGTGCTCCAATTTTAAAAATGTTTGAACAATTATACAGGTTAATCATTTTTTTAAGTGAATAAAATTAATTTGGTTATATTGACCCGCAACACTTTGTCCGGAGTGATTAAAATCAAAAACCAAATATTTCGCCCAACTTAGATAGTTTATTCGTAATTGTGAGGTTTTACGTATTCACTTGATAGTATTCTATTCGCCACATAATTTTGTCCATTAAAATAACTGATTATATATAATAATGTTTAAATCCGTGATGTTCGTTAGTTCAGGAAAATGATTAAATAAGTTATTAGATATTTTCTCGGATCCTCGGGCTCATTGGCAAGCATTCTTGGAGACGTGTCTAATATTCTATTTCCACTTATATATCGCTATATTACCACTTATATACTTATAAAATTTGAACATTTCCATTGGTTGTAAAAAAAGTGTATCTGGAAAAAATACAGAGGAGTGATGAGGTTTTTCTTGAAACACCGGACATAGGAGCACATGATGATCCACCCCAAATATATTCATTTTTTGTTTGTTATACAAATGCGTATTTGAGGGCATTTTTTAAAATTTTACATTTTTCGATCTAATATCACCAAATTGTTAAATTGTTAGCTTTTAAAAAAAAAATTGATTCAATGTGTATAATAATAGTTATATATTATATTTTTTCGTTGACTTTCATTAGCTTAGACATAAAACAATAAGTTCTTCTAAAAAGATATGTTCTGTCACCGTGGATTTCGAAACAATGGGAAACGTGTGGACATGTTTAGATGATCCTGATGTTACTTTGTTTCAGAGTTTCTCGTCCCGCCCGAGTCGGGTACCTGTTGCGGAGGGATTACAGAGCCCTCTCTTCCAAACAAACTTGGTTCCTTCAAAAGAACACCAATTCAAAAATAATTCACCCCAGTATACCAGATCAAACATGCTCCCTGTTATTACTTTTGAATCGTTATTTTGTTCTGCACGAATTAGTAGTGGACGAAATTACGTTTTTTGTACAGAAGTATATTTCGATATTTACGAGTTCGCTGGATTAACACTTTTGATGATCACTTTATTAGATTTTTTATTATAGTTTTTCTGTCTATATGGGGAGCATTTCATACACGATTAAGAAAGTTTGGACAGTGCCTTCTGTGGTGGGACCGCTTAAATTCAAGCCGAAAGAAAGCGACATTATTGATCTTAAAAGAGGGTGGAATGCACTCGGCTCATTGCCGCAGTCGGGAATGGCTCGTAGAGTCGTTTTTATACCAATGCTTGTTATTTGAAGAAAAGTTGTTTTGGAAGTGTTGGCGAGATGTTGAAAAGTTTGTCAAAACCTACATGCTCGAGTCAGGGATGGAGTCACATTGCTGACAATCACTAGTTAATAAGTAAGAAAATCACAATAAAACCTAAGGCATACATTGCTTTGGGTGTACACATATGTTCGCACAAACGCATATGTGTGTGTTCTAGTTTTAATTTTAAACTTATTAGAAGGTGTTATCTATAGAATTAATTAACAAAATATTTTTCGTACTTGACTATATCAGGCTCAAAAAATGAATTGAAATAATTGCACGCGTGAAGTAAATCCTGTTACAAAACATGGCTTTAGGTCCTGTGTCGCGACGACTGGTGAGAACCACATTGTCAACACTTTTTTCTAACAATTAATTATTCTTTCTGTGTAAGATCTTGGTTGAGATAAAAAGTAATTGTCACGAGTGGGATTCGAACCCACGACCTTCGCCTAAATACGCCGCTACTCTACCACTTGAGCTTTAGCGACTTCGATCCCCTCGGACACCAAAGTCAGTGACACTGGGAAAAACGAACTAGGTCAATTGACCACTAAACAGTAAATGGATTAATATTTTGTTAATATAATATAATATAAGTTAAAGAAGTATCACTTCATTAAACAACTAAGTCCCTTCGTAAGTCGCTGAGAATCCAATTCTGATTACACGACATTTGAAAATGGAAAAAGAAGGAAAATTCGAACAGTTGTAGGTTGAGATGGAGAGTTGGTGTCCGAGAGGATCGAAGTCACGAGCAGCGGCGTATTTAAGTAAAGGTCGTGGGTTCGAATCCCGCTCGTGACACTGACTTTTTATCTCGACCAAGACCTTACATAAATTCAAAATAATTGAAGCGGATTAATACTCTTTTCTAGATTGACGTCAAATAAAATATATCATATATTATATTTTTTATATTATTTTGATATATAGGATAGTTATTTCGCGTTTTTAAGATTTTGGAGAAGGTTGAGAAGTTTGCAAGAGGGTATTTCTATGCCCATTCTCATTTTTGCACATTTGAGTTCAGTTCTAACCCAGCTTTATTTATAAAATTTTAGTGAAAAGTGTTTGATGTGTCTTTTATTTTGAACGCAGTTATTCCAAAATGATAAAATAACCACAATCATTTAAATAAATTCAATAAACGAAAGGTAAATACATTTAGACGCTTCGATTACGTATTTTGACTACACGTACGTGTAAGTAGAAATTCTCTCTCCAGTGACATGTTATAGCCCAAGATAGCTTTGCTTATTTATCGAACGGTGGTCAGTCAGTTTTGTGTTCACCACTTTCATGAATATATTCATCGCATTCCCTCAAAAAGTAACCCTCCGTTCTTTATTATTTTCCCCTCTTTCTGTCTACTTTGTCACCCTCTCACTTACAAATCCTATCTGAGATGGAGTCACTTGTTTCTCATCCCTCCATAAACAATGACCCAGTAAAAACAGCGAGTCGAGATGGTTGTAGTTTGAATGGCCTAGGAAAGTAGTTGTACGAGAAGCATTTGCCGTTCTAAATTCCGTTTGCAGCAATCATTTAAGTTACGGTTCATAAAAAATATTAGGATTTTAGTTACAAATTTAAATGTTTAAATTTTTTTCTCCCTCTACCTATTCACATTCGGTTGTTTGTTATTCAAATGCGCCGACATGAAACTTCCTGCGGTTTTCAGGGGCTGTCTAGATATAAAAGAATGTTTCACATGATTTAATATGAATGGTCGTAGGGAGGGGTTATAAAATCGATGAATGTATCAATTAATTTGCTTATTTTGTTAAACCATTGAACTTTTCTTAGCCTTGTAAAGCTCCTACTTGCTTTGTGGTACATTAATGTTAGGGCAGAAAAGGACATGTGCGATTTAAGCAAAAATAGTGAGGTATGAATTTAGTACAAAAAAAATCTAAATAGGTTTTAAATTTTTTTTATCATTTAGTACAATCAAATTTAAAGTAGGGTTTACATCTTATGAGATAAGTTGGACTTAATAGAATAAAGTTGTGAAAGGTTGAACCCACCAGTAAGTTGAAAAGTGTGAAAAGTAAGTCGAATACAATTGAAAAACAATTGGAAAATATGGACTTTTTAGTCCAATTGAACATACTGAATTGTGAAAATGCTAAAAAACCATCAGTATTGACCTCCGTTCACGAGAACCCTGTAGGGAGCCGCAGTAGACGAGGAGTAAAGACAGTAGATTCTGCAGTTATGGATATTTTACCTAAAGGCGGCCGCAACGATAAAAAGTCGACACGGTCTTTATCAATGTGTTATTGACCCTAGGCGGGTTCGAATCTCAGAGTGTATGTAAAGGACGCCAAACTATCCATAAGGTTCAACCTCCAATTCCTGGGAATTCATTGTATTATATAGAAACAAGGATTACTAGTCAATAGCTAATAATAAAGAAATAACGGAATTTGCGGCATCAAAGGCGTTTTGCAAAAGACCCTACTTTAAAATCAACTAATCCCGGTTTACCTTTATTTCCTGATTCCTAAAAGGCAGTTAATCGAAGAAAGTTTTACGTGGTCGGTGGTCGATGATCGGACGTGTGTGGCATCAGAGAAATATTTAAAGAAACGGCTTGTTATCTTCATGTTACTACTTTTGTTTATGACCAAATCGTAATTATGCTTTCCAGACCGTCGTAAATTTTAATTGAGAATTGGTATGGCGGTTACGATCTATGTGCGTCATTGTTGGGTTGGTGATTCAATTGATCTGGAAGGGGTGTTCATCGACATAAAAATCAGTTTTTCATCAATTAATTTTTGCTTTAAGCCCATTTGCCCTCTTTCTATCAACTTAAATAAATACTCTGGTATCGTTGTAAATTTTTATTATTATTATATTAATCCATACATGTTTACCTGTCATTATTGACTAGATTAATTATTTGAATTCATTATCGTTTTTTATCTAAGGCCTTGTTTAGATGAAAAAGTTAGGGTGACGAGCGGGAGTCGGATCACGCCCTTCGGCTCAATATGCCGCTTCTCTAGATACTTGCCACGATAGCTCAAGATGATTAGAGCATCGGCGTATTGAGCCGAAGGTCATGGGTTCGAATCCCTCTCCTGACACTAATGTTTTGATCTCATCCAAGGCCTTAGATAAGAAGAATAATTAATTGAAATTATTATTACTTTGGGGAGATTTCATGTATGGAGTCCAATCGTTCAAACGTTATCTATATACGTCTATCGTGAAACCAGTAGGATTAAGATCAAAGTGGTAAGTGTGTTTCCCCCATAAAACTAAACATTTCTTAAGTTCTAATTCTTCACGGACTTCTCTTGAAATATGAACTGTCTTACCGAAGTGACAGTACCTTATAGATGCTACAGCCTCATATTCCTAAAAGATATTTACCGAAGTTTTTATCGGTTGTTAAAAAGGCATTGGCTAGTTTCTGAGAGAGAGAGAGAGAGAGAGAGAGAGAGAGAGAGAGAGATGAGTTTCTTTGTCTTACTTCTTAATAATTTAGGAATCCTTTATTTTGTCTCATATCTTGTTTTTTCGTACAATGTTCGAACGTAAAAGTGGCTTAATAACTTTTAGAGAAAATCAGGGGGTGAACTACCAAGTTGGCACGCTCTCTTACTTTGTAGTTTGTTGTAGTGTGATTGATATTGAACTGCGAGCCTCACCGATAATTTCCATTTGAACGGACCCAGGCGTAAATCTGTGGCGGTTTATTTGTTGGATGTACTCGAATATTAGAGTTAACAATTTCTCAAGAGCAAACAATCACACAGTTTTATTCGAGAAAATGAAAGTCTAAATGTCTTCTTAGGTTTCGACTCGTTGCACTGTATGAAATTATAATTACGCTGACTTGAATAAATGTTTGCTTTGTAAACAGAAAACATGAATGATTTCGGCTTCTCGCCACCTTCACTATTACATCAAAGCAATCTCTAGTTACTTCCGCATAGGCTTCTACGATAATTGAACTAAGTTAATGCACAAAAATTGAATTGGAAAGTCATAATTTTTATGAATGCTTAAGTTAGCTCGGCAAACCTGTCGCGTTTCTAAGAGACACGGGATGGCGTTTGTTTTAAAAACAAAGAAAATTCAATTGTTTTAGGTCTGATTTGTAGTAATTTATACGACCCTGTTCTACGGTCTATGTAAATTCTCCCCGGCTTTTTAAACATCGCCTGGGAAATGATTCACCTTCGGAAAAACTTGAATTAGCTCAAAGTGCACTACCTTTGCGTTAGATTAGCAAAATTCCCCCAGTTAATATTATAAATTGAATCTAGTATTTAACAGTTTTTGAATTATTACGCATGCAAGTTAGTTATGTCTGAGTTAGCTCGATGGGTGGAAGTTGTTATTTTGTCCGTTTGTCATCCTTTTGTAGACATCGTTGACCTCCTTAACAAATCGGATTATTCGTAAAAACATATTGACTTGAATTTCACAATTTTGCACTCTATATTCAGTGAAATCAAACCAAGTTTAATCCGACAGGATTGGATTTTTCATACCATAAAAAATATTTTACATGTACTTTAGAGGAATTAAGTTGTATGGCAGTAACTTTCGTCCAGGGGTTATTCTTCAAGCGGGTGGGGAACAAAATGTAAAGATTTGGTTTAAAAGAACAAGAGAATTTTTGTACACCTTGTTATAAAATATTTTAGTTGCCTACATGGAAAGTTCATTTATCCGCTGTGCAATGCAAAATTTATATTACAATGTATGACTGACTAAGTCGCAATACAAGTTAAATTTTCGATTTAACTAATTTTGTAGTGGTTTGTGCCTTTTTCTCTCAATTCCGTAATCGTGAATTTCATTCTCCGCCCTGTTATTTAGACTTTTGCATAACAAATTTGTTTTATGTCTAATTTTTATTATATAACTGTATAATATACAAATGTAAATTTTGCTGAATTTTAATTACCAACGTTGTTTTGACAATTTATTGGACATTTCAATATTTTTTTAATACTATTATTTAATGTTCATCATGCAAAAAAGCGGCGAATCAAACTTTTTAACAGGTTCTCCCTGTTTGATCTACAGAAATGGTTAATTTGAAATTATAAGGTTTAATTTGAAGTTAAAAGGTTAAAAACTTGAAAAGTAAATTTCAAGTTAAAAAAAGGTTTTCTTTGAAATCATAAAACGTTTATTTCAAGTTTAAAATATTTAATTAGCTATTAAATATATTAAATTGATGTTAAAAATAATTAATTTGCAATTTAAAAAAAGCTAATGTGAAGATAAAAGTTATTAATTTGAAATTAAAGAAGGTTAATTTGATATTATAAAGAGTTAATTTGAAATCAATGAAATGTGAAACGTGGGTTTAAATATTGTTGGGACCCCAAATCCCAAGGGTTTTTTTTCTCACCAACCTGGAACTAAGTTTCAAAATCAACTCTATGCTTGCAATTATTCTTCCGCTAATTGATCAGCCTGGAATTTTGGCTTATAAGTTGAGTTGTGCGTGAACAGATTTCTAAAGGGCAAACGAGGAGATCGCGGTAGAATGATAAAACGGCCAATTGAGACATGAACAATCAAGAGTTTTCTCAGATAGCAAAACCAATTGAAAGATACTTGTTCAACCGAAAACAAACAAAAACTTAAAAAACAAAAGAAGTATTTGTTGATTTATATTTGCATTTATCCAAACAGGGTTGAAAATGTTGGTGTTTTGCGATAATTGCCTAAAAACCATTTTGATATAGTGTATGTATGGTGTTTGCCTGTTTTATATACAAACATTTCAAATAGGCCTATCAGTTGGACTGTTTTTTTTTTTAGTAATTAAACAATTAATTTACCTACAATGTATAAATTGGCAGCGCTCACGTATTTTGAAACATTCAAGTACTTAAGACGAATAACAAAAGTTGCTCGGATTAAATGATTAACTGAAACTGGAAAACTTTGCTTTGAGGAAGTTTATAAGTTTTAAAGTGATTAACGAAATGAATTATAAATGTCGTATGTAAAATGTACAAGATACAAACTTCATCTTGCAGACGGTTCTCATTGATGAAGAAAGTTCAATATTTATAAATGCAATGATATTTTTTTATTTCTGTATTAGCTACAACTGTTTTAGTATATGAATCTTGAAATAGTCATGCTAATTGTAAAACAGCTTGAGGCAAATTTAAAGTGAAATACATAGTTGAAAATCGAATGATCCATATCATCCCCGTCCGCCTGATTTCTCTCTTCTCTGCATAACATATTTCATTGGGAACAAAAGTTCAAGGTTTTCAAAATATAAAATCATAAACTCAAAGGCAAACCTACTACATAAAGCAACATTTATAACAATTTTCTGTATAAAAATACCCCTATCGAAAATGATTCGTATTCTACCGCATTCAGTTGCCGTTTCGAGTAACGTAATTGCTTTCAAAGCCCGACTCGATTCACTCTTCGTTAAATCCACCAGAAACCCTATTAATTTGGACGGTTATTTAAATCAGGTTCCTTTGAATTCGAACGTTTAGTGTATAAATTGATCAATTAACAGGCAGATAAGATAATACAGACATTTTTTACAAGTGGATCATATCAATCGGTGTACCAGGATTAAAGAGAATCCTTTCCCAAAAGTCTTCAGAACAACAAAATATAGTCGGCAAAGTTGAAAATAATTTATATTTATTTTGTTAAACGTTCGTTTTGTCCTACATATTTTGTTTATATTAGATGCACGTAATGAGCTAATATATTTTAGTGGTATCTTAATCTTGAATTAAGATGCTAACGTTTACAAAAATATAATATTACATATGTTCCGAATGCTATTAGCATTTGGCCACAGGGGCTGACAGTTTATTTATCAAAGAATGTATTCAAGTTCAACCGTCTAGATTCCGCTTCAGGGGTTACCAACAGCTAGGTCATTTCGGCCCCCAACGCAATCATTTCCTAAAACCAAACCTATTCACACTCTCATTCCCTCTTAAATACATTCATGCTTATTTTAATGGTTATTTACATACCATTCACCTAGTTAAGGTAGAGTATTAGATTTTTCTCTATCATCCTGTACACCTATTCTACATCTAACCTAATTGATGGTCGATGGGGTACTCACTATTCCGCCATCGACATTCTGATACTGCGTTTTCACACTAACAGATACATTCACCCTCAATAAAACAACCGTTTCCTGCAAGAACATATTGTTCTGTACGTAGTGTGTCAACGGGTGAATGTATCTGTTAGTGTGCATATGTATATTTATACGGAGCTGGCAAATTGAAAAAACCATAAAACGATTGTTCTGTCAAAACTGTATACGTATATAAAATGTGTATGGTTTTTGTTTGTGTTTAAAGTAGGCCAAAATTTGTTTTAACAGAACAATCGTTTTACGCATTTTTTTTTATTTAAAGGCTCAATATAAATATATAGCCATATAACAATACTCATTATACATACACAGCAGGCATAATAGCTTAGGAATATGTATCAATAGCAAACAATATTAACAGTATAATATGCAATTTTAACAGAATAATTTAATCAGAAGTATAAATTTACTACATAAGCTCATGAACTTAGTAATAATTGTTTAAATCACAAAAGTGGTAATTTATGTCAACTCACACTTTCATCTTTGTTTCCGTTAAAAATTGATATTCTTCTACAATTCTTTGTAATATTTCTTGTCTTCGGCTTTACACGAGTGGCGACGTTGTTATCCTGAAAGTATTAGCGATGCCTCTGTAGAAGTACCGCCTTTGTTGGGTGTGTAAACTACAGATCCTTATGATGTGGTTCAAATCTTCAGATGTTCCAGATGTGTCGGTTTTTTCCCTTTGTGAACGTAGGCGTTGCAAGTCCCTTCCCCACTTTTTAGGCGAGTTACTGTACCCTACCACTACTCTAACGTACATGAAACTTCTAAAAAGAAAGATATGACCTTTAAACTGGAATACCGGACATAGGAGAAAAAAATCTACCCATGCTCCTTAAGCTCCGATATGATTATTGTCTAGGGATGTAAAAATTCGTATTTAAGGAGCAAAACGAATGTGTTCTTCTTATAAATATTTTGCTTTATACAACTATTGTTATTTAATACGGAGTTTGCATATTATTTTATTATCCTACATAAAAAAAGGAAAAATCTTTGCTTCTTGGGTCTGTCCATCCAGGAAAAACGGATTCGTGTCTAATATTTTTCGACCTTGCATCACGGAAAATTTTAACACAATTTAAAACACATGACTCCAGGTGTGTTCATTCCATAAATTACACGAGGTGCAAGTTGGGTCATCTGGAATATTGAATCCTGTATAAATATGTCCTTAATTTTCCGCCACTATTCAGGATTTATGGTTGAGTCGTAATTCTCTCCATAATCGAGACCCAGTGGTGGGTAAAATTTTATGTTCTTATTCATCCTCCCAATCCTTCATAATTTTTTCCATTTATTTTATACTTTTGTAATCAATTTAGATTTATTATACAATATTTTCATGTTACGCCCACTTGCGTTTTTAACTTGTTGGTTTATTTATTTTTTACGTTTTTAACCCACCTTGACCCCCGGTTCTAATTTTTGAAAATTAGTTCTTTTAAGAATCAATATTTGTTCAATAAAAAATATCCATTAGGATTAAATTGTATAAACCAATTAGGAAAGCGCAAAACGTTTTTAAAAATTTGATTTTATATGTTTTTATGTAGGTTTTCATTACCTAACGTTCATCATTCGATTTAGAAATTGTTTTCTCCACCCTGTAATAATTACAATGCTTTGGAAATGTTTATATTAAAAAATCGAGTGATTTTTTCTAGGTTGAGTAGTTTTTTATAAGACCTAGGTTTGACACTATACGTTGAGCACTATAATATTAAATAATTTAATATTCTCTAATTAGTTTAGAACATTTTAGTTCTACGTCACGAGAGACTAATCAACCATAAGGTCATTGCGATTCATGAGCAATACTGGACATTGTATAATTATTATTGGCTTGTTTCAGCTTATATCAGCTTCCTTCTTTAAATTCAGCCAGTGTTGCTCGGAAAATCCAATAATTTTGGGAACCACGACAGTTACGTATTATATGCGATCATCTTGCTCTTACGATCTTATTATATCAAAATGGCATATCAATGCTATTTTACTATCTAAACTTTTCTTTCGTATTGTATTATTCGGGGTGTGTATTATACTGCATCATCTAAGAGCTATTGTATCCATGATGTATCTTTCACGCTGTATGCTCTGACCAAGGAATCTCGCTGTAGGCCGTATCGAACTCCTACCTCCTTTTACCCACACCTACAATTCTTGCCTTCACTGTCCATTCATTATTCATTTCTCAATTATCCTAATATAAATAAAATATTTAAAAACAGGATAATTTCATCATTAAAGTTTCAGTAGAAATGTTAAATGATGGGGTGAGTGTGGTGTTCAATACTTTCCAAAAGGATAGTTCCTACTCACAGTAAGTAACTCTTACTGTGACTAGGAACAATCCTTTTGGAAAGTATTGAACACCACACTCACCCCATCATTTAACATTTCTATTAATTTGCTAGTCAAAGCAGTAATGGATTATAACACAATCAACAACATCACATCCAATTACTTAAAATCTGTTAATAAGCAAGTCCTTTTAAATCTTTATTATAAATTGAGACTTTCATGCTCAAAGATTAACAAATCAATCTGGTTCAATTCCCAATGTTTGAAATTAAACTTAACCCCAAAAAATTCGTCCTTGCTAAATTGAATATTAAGAACTGCTCAACTCTCTTGAAAATTAAATGCCAAAAAACTATTTTAAATAATGAACTACACAAATTGAACAGTCTAAGAGATACAAAACGTTTTTATCAATATATTGCACACATGAGACTTACGTCATTATTGTCTCAAGTAGAATGGGACGAGTTTGATTATGAGACGCGATCAAAAATTAAATTTATCACTGATAAAAAACAAAGTATACTAGATAAACAAATCAACAACTTAAAGCACGGTTCACTTAAAAATACCCATAAAGTTTCAAAAGCTCCATTTAAATTTACCCAAGGGTTATAAACTTAACGAAAATGGCACTAAATAAAGAGGAAACCAATTTGTTGAACAAAGGCTTGAAATTTGTCCCAAAAACAGAATTGGATACAAAAAAACTATTATCTCTTGGTTCATCGGTGGATTGTAGTAACATAAATACAAATATAAAATATAAATGTGCCGAAATAATGAAACAAAACTTAGTAAACTTAAAAAAAAAAGCTTACTGTGAGTAGGAACTATCCTTTTGGAAAGTATTAAAGTTCAAGTGTCAATTTAGCCAATATTTTGCACCATTTTGCCAATTAAAAGTAGTTGTTGAATAATGAACTATAATGAATGTCATTTCTAGCACAGGCTCAGAAAATTGTAAGTAAATGCAAAGTTCAAAATCATGCCATATTTGGAAAGAGATTCAAAGTATCTTTCAATATAATCTCATATGTTACGAAGAAGCTACTTACCAACGACTTTATACTTCATTCTCCAAACAGAAAATCATTTACTGTTGTTTCTTTAATTCTTTTTTCCCGGGTCATCATCTTCCTACCCTAAATTATCTCCATTGAGCAGTTGGTTCGCATTCTTAGCATGAGTAGCAACTCCATTAACTAACAATGAGGTCATCGTTGAATATTTTATATGTAGGTGCGTTCTCAGATGTTAGTGACCGGTGTAAATAACTCCCTTGACACACGTGTTTATTACATGTGGCTAGAGTGGTCATCTACTACATCTCGACCTGATTAGATCAATTGTTCAATCAATCAACCATATTCCATAACCTCGCCGAGGGTTTTTTTTGTACTAGAGACTGCTTGCGGTCCACGATAGTAGTAAGAATAATATAGTGTGTTACGTTTGTAACAACTATGTATGGATTATTTTTTAACCTGGTATGGTTCCTAAATTATAATGCTTCCTGAGCTAAAGTTGCCGGTGTGTCAATCTCAAATTAATAGGGCATACCATTGTGGTAGGTGAGCGAGTCGCGGTACATAGGACTAGGGAGACGGGTGTGCGTTGAGAGTTGCCTGGCTCTGAGGTTTGGAGAAGGCGCTCCTCGTTTTTCTGTAAACGGGGATTTACAACATTGTCGGAATCAAGAAGCATAGATGGATACCACTTCTCAGGAAAATTTAGTTTGTAGTAAAAGTTTATTTAGATTTTAAGATAGGGTTAATTTATTCTGTAAGTTTATTCTAGTGTTACTCTGTTACATACTGTTTGTATGTTAGTTTACTTAGTAATAAATGCGCCTTTTTGTGTATGAAAATATTGTATTCTATTTACATAGAATTTCTTAATTATCCGGTTAATGGCCTGACGAAATTATTAAATATGAGAGGTTGACACATCTCCCTGCTTATTTATTAGGGAGACATAAACCTAGGCCTTATTTCCTGGTTAAGTTAACAAGAACTATTTAGTTACTTAATTAATCATTTGTTTAAATAATTTTATATTTGTTCTACAATTCGCTGTTTCCGTTTCACACATTAAACAACGAGGCACACATTTCCTATTTAATATTAAACTATCTAATCCCACACGTCTCCATAGAGTAAAATTTTTGACGTAAGATTTTGGTTCCACACCTCCAACAAGAGCTATGGTGGGACCAGATCTAGCCTATAGCAGGCCAAGAGGAAGATTAATTAGGTCAAAGCCAAGAAGTACCTCATGTTCCGACCAGCGCATCGGAAATGGCGGTTACCCGACCACCGCCCATGATATGTTAGATCTGCAAAACATAATTATAAGGCCTGACGACAGCGGCTTGTGAAAACATGTACCAACTGTGAAAAGGAACACCAGGAAAGCAGACAGCCGTCCGGGAAACGCCAAGGGTTACTAAACATAGATGGACACGGATCAGGCAGACCTTCTACCTTCACATCTGACCGAGAATGGCGTGAATGGGTGGTGGTTGTAAAGGATTTTATAAATAGTCAACTGTCGGGACCACTTATGCAACTTATGACAATGGGATAGAAAACCTCATTTACTGGTTTCGCTTATTGGAATTAATTTCATTGGACTACATGATTTCGAAGCCTGCCTATCTTTATTTGGAGGGTAAGGATGAAAAAGATTAAGCAGTTTGCGATAAAATAATCACAAGGAAGATAACCTGAAAGAAGCAATGAAAAAAAAAATGCGATGTGTAGATTCCCATGGAACTAGCTGGCAGAGTGAAAGTAATTGAATTTTTAAGAGTCCCGCATTGAATGAACTCGCTTATGTAAGGAATCAATTTGTGGGAATTAATGAGTATTGAAGCTGACCTTCAAAATAGGCGTTGGAGGTTAATTAAGAGGAACTCTAGAGATAAATGTTTCTGTTACGCTAGAGGAAAGGGGGCATATGAACAAGAAGCGAAATTAAAGGAATTCTTGGTATACGGACAGACTACATCGGCCAATGCGTGTTTTTTTTAGATTAAAAATTAGATTAAAATCATACCCGTTTACTGTAGTTGAAGCAGATTTTGATGAATGCTCCTACCATCTTTGTAAGTCAAGTTGAAAATTGACAAAAACTGTAGAAGTGTACGGATTAGAGTACAAATAGAGAAAACATATTTTTGTATAAATGATTTCGATAGGCTGAAGATAAACAAAACCTGCGATAACAAGCAGACCAGAAAAAACGGGATTACTAGGTACCACTAGTTGATGAAAATGGAAGTATCGATTGTATTCAAATAACATGGTTATTGATTACATCCAAAATCAACCTGGGTGACACTAGTATGAGATAAACGTAAAAAGCATTGCAGCGAAATTAGTTTACTTGCGGATAAGGAAAATAAACGGATAATAACGGATCGGCCTGTCCACACGCAATTCACCAGGGGGGAACATTGTTTAGGTCTGCTCTGGAAAATTACATTGCTCGTCCCTATTTTACCTGATTTTTCTCTTAAGTACTGGCCATTGTGCTATAAGGTCGGGCATTGATGTTCCAGACTGCCGTGTCGGCTTCATCGGCTGTTCGCTATGATAATTCAATTATTGGATGGAAGAAAAATCCCATTTGTCAAATGGCGACATCAACAAAATATAAACAAAGGGTGTCGTAAACAGACAATATCGTTTTTCTTGTCCATTAAACAGGGTGTCAACTTACTAGTGTTTGTTTTTTTAATCAAAAACTACGCTACCTTGAATAAAAAAAATTAGCAGTACATTTTTGCCTTCAAACAATCCAAACATTGTGACAATTACAATACTTTTCGTAATTTTTGAAAAAGTACAAAAATGAATTTTTTGTTTTTTAAATGCTAACCTACTTCTCATTTACGGATTCATCAAATCGTTAAACTTTATAAAAAAAAATAGTGAAAACTATTTGAAAATATAGATTTATAAAAAAGATAGATATACAGAGTTTCAGCTCACTCGTGAAATATATTGTTTTCTCAAAAAACTACTCAACGTTGAAAAAAAAAGGACAAATCATTTTATATAATAAACTCTGATTTTAAACATTAAAAATTAAATAACGTCAAATAATGTTAAAAAGTAAACCTTTTCATGTTCGAATAGCAACCTACATTTCATATATTGAATCCTAAGCTCATTCCATTTTATTGAAAAAAAAAGCTAAAACCATTTAAAAATCAATTTATAAAAACATGCAATACACAAGGTTTCAATGATCCCCCTTTTTTCCCTCAAAAGTAATCAACTTAGAAACAGGTTGTTTTTAATCATAAAATTTGTTATTAACCTTGCGAAACCCATTTGAAAATTGGTTCAGAAAAACGATAGCCATTAAAAAAAAAATAAAGCTTTAAATTGCCACGGTTCTTCCAAATTTTTCAAAGTTTGGATAATTAATGTAAAGTTATAAATATCATTAATAAATTCATGTAATGACTGAATCGTTATCAGTAATTTCACAAAATTTGTTTGTTTGGTTATTGTATTACAAATGATGGCATACATTTTGAACAGTTATTTTCAGAAAGTTATTTCATTATTTTCTATTAGTTTTCTGTCAATTGTTTAAATTTACCGTAATTAACGTAATTATCTTTACAATTCAGGTAAATGCAATGAATGCGTTTAACCGAATAAAAAATAATTTTTTTTTTTTTTTTTTTTTTTTTTTTTTTTTTTTTTTTTTTTGGCTTTCAGTACTGAGCTGATTGGCCATGTATGTATATTTTTCGAGGAGCTGAGTAATGGTTTCGGGACCATAAACCTCCAGAAACCCCAAAAGCGCCCCAGTCCGGCAGCTGGCATCCCGATCCCTCCCTTCCCAATGTCAGAGTGACCGTGGACGCCCCCAACGGGCCAGCAACACCAGGACCCCCTGGGCTCGCCCCCAAACCTCACCACTCCTCTTTAAACCTTATCCGTTTGCTTTAGAGTATGTACTTATATTTTGTGAGATTATTAAAGGTTTATTTTGCTGTTGTTTAAGAAAGTGTTCAATTCAT
>CM077100.1:13626278-13667262 GCA_039619505.1 Cimex hemipterus
TTATTTTTTATTATTTTTGAGTGTAATTTAATTCAATTTTAAATATGGTGTCATGCAGTAGTCATTTTGATATTTTTCTTCGAGTAATTTTACAGTTGTTTCATTTTCCTTTACAAGATTATACAGGACTAGTCCTATTTGGTCTATAATTTCGGGTTTAGTCATGTTAGATTGGTTTTGTTGTATATTTCTTGCTAACTTTTTTAACTCATTAATATATTTTTCTGCTTCTGTGGTAGCCCACGGGTTGCTGTGTAACGGACGGTTGTACGGTGAAGGGATTTTTCTTGTTCGTGTTTCGGGATTTTCAAAAGTTGGTGTCATAAAGTCCAGGTTATTGGGTCGTGTTGCCCTAATGTATGTCCTCCTGACCGTTTTCTTATTTGAGTTCTGTGTAGTTGATGCTAAAGTAGGAAAATCTTCCTCTTTGTCTTCTTGTATCTTGTTAAAAATGTTAAATTTATTTTTTGACAAAATTGAGGAATATGTAGTTTGTGTATATTTTTGCTGATTTTCATTGTTCAATTTTTTGAATACTTCGCATTCCTTACTATTTGATAAGTGATTTTTTGAGCAGTGGAGGCATGTTGAATCTGTGCTATTTTTGTTACATTCTTTTATGGTGTGCTCCTCTCCACATCTCAGGCAACGCTGTTTCCCTCGACATTGAGCTGCTGAATGGAAAAAACGTAGGCATTTAGTGCATTGTCTAATTTTAGGGACATATGGTCGGATTTGGCAATATCCTCCATATATTGTGACAAATTCTGGTAACTTTTGTCCGCGGAAAGTTATTATACATGTCTGCAGCGTTATTATTTTGACTTTATTGCCTTCAGGTACATATCGTCTCATTCGTTCAATTTGGATAGGTTTAATTATTGATTGAATGTTTTGAAGAATTTCCTGCTCACTTAAATTGATGTCTACATCTTTTATTACTCCCACCTTTTTATTAAGAAAGTTTGGTATGTATGTAAATAGATTTTGTGTTTTGAGGGTTTCGGATTCTGTAAGGTAATTAGCTGTCTCATAATTGGAAGTAAGGATTTTTATTCTATTTTTCCCAACTACACGTATTTGTTGAATATTATTATTATTTAACTTTTCGTCCTGGAATAGCCACTTTCCAAAAGACATTGGGTGAATGTTTCCCACATTTTTGTCTAAACTTTCCACGAATACAAAAAATGGGCCTTGGTCATTTGCCGTAAATCTATTTAAGTTTAATTGAGCTTTGAATTCAGCTATTTTTCTTTCTTTTTCGGCTTGTATTTCTGACCTCTCTTTTATTACTACTTTCGTGTAGGCATTGTCACTGAAAGTTATCGTATGTATTATATTATTTTTATAGTTTGTTTGAGATGGATTGTCTGTATAATGTAATGTCTGTTTGGATGCCAATTTATCGTCATTTATTCCTAAATTTAAATGGGGGTTTTCATTTGTTCTAAGTTTTTTATTATAGTTTATTACATCCTTATCAGGAGGTTTTTTTCCTCCGCTGTCGCTTTCCATTTTACTATTGAATATTCTAATTGAATATTATATTGACTGAAAAATGATTAAATCTAAAAACAAAAACGAAAAATTGAGAAATAAGAAGACAAGGAGACTTATCGCTTGTCGATATAGGTGTAAACAGTGTTAATCCTGACGAGCTCAACAATAGGTCTGCACTGGTCCAGGTGTAAAACACGACTGATAAAAAATAATGTTTGTCTTAAAAACAACAATAAAGTATCTTTTGCAATTCCCGATTACTGCAAATGTAGGATTTTTTAAGTATATAGTTTTTCGAATTTATTTTCAAATAGACTTCGCCATTTTCATCAAATCGAATAGACGTGATGAATCTTTAATGAAAAGGGCTTTATGTTTTCTAGGAAAACAAAAAACCTGTAACAATCGCTATGTTTGAAAGGTAAAACTTATTTGAATGCAATACTGTTTACTCCAGTTAATGGTTTCATTCGGTTGTTTTATTGAATTTAGTAGTTAGGTAATTTATTGAACTTTTTCAAGCAATTACTTTTACATTTTTGGCTATGCATTGCGGGACCCAGCTACCAGCTCCATCATCAGACCTTCTGGAGTTTATACCTTTACACAAAGGTAAATAGAATTTTATTGTTTTCGTTGAGTTAGCTTTGAACTCCAAAACGTCAGGTAGGTGAATGTCAGATGAGCCCCGTAATGTATAGAAAAAAGAAACGTAATTGTTTCGAGAAGTTCGATACATAACCTAACACTGTTTAATTTTTTTGGGTTGAGTAGGTTTATGGAAAACCAGGAGGACTCAAATAAGTTAACACTCTGTTTATTTTATTTTTTAGTTTAATCATTTTTCCTATACAAATGAACTCTCTTCTTCATGTCTCTTTCCATGTTTAAGTCCCGTAACGATCACCTCTGGGTTTTGTCTGATTTGGCATGGAAGTCCTTTTTATTTTTATATTCATTTTTATGAGTATAGAGTATTTTTATTTTGAGTGTGCATATTTTTGCTAATAGAAGTTTTTATGCATTTTTTTTGGACTTAATAGTCATGAATCTTGGGTAAATGGATTTTTCTGTCCATAATCACTTATTCAAGGGGCTTTAACTCTGGATAAGAATAGAAGGTTAAGCACTACTGACAAGATCATTAGTACCAAGTTCAATCATTCATATAGTTGATTAAATTAGCCTTTGCATCCTTAGTATTTCATCCATACTTGGCTGGCGCAACAGTCAAATCGATCTATTAAACAATTAAGTACTCTATAAAAGATTCATATGAGAATCAAATGCTGCTATACATATACTTGACAACATTATAAAATGCACATCTCGGTGTTTATGAAATAAAAAAAAAAATTTTTTTAGATGACGTTTATCACGTAATGAAAAATGATTATTTGGAGATCTTGAAATGAGTTCTGGTGTGACGTAGGCTTTAGAAAAACATTTTCATTATCGTGCCAACATTTCGATCTTTATTGAGACCATCTTCAGTGCCTGGGATTTATAAACATTTTTTAAACTTTACAAATGCATGTAGGGTGTGGAAAAAAATTTATACAATATTAGAAAATTTTGTATTGAAAAAAAAAAGGAATTGATGCAATGCTAGTTTAGATTCAAACGAAGTATATTTATTCACTCAAAGTGTTTGTTTTCCGTGTAGATGTGTCATTTTTGTGTGTCGTGTTGAGAGTGCCAGTGCTGTTTTATGTTTAATACGTTGGATTTTGAAAGGGTGGGGAAGGAAGTCTTGATAGAAAGACATTTTTCTATGAGGAGTCGGCACAAAGGGAAAAAACGTGGACATTGGTTTGGCCCGATTATCTTGTCTGGATTATATAGACGGGGACAATTATGGAAAGGAAAGCCAAATTGTTGATGAATTAGATTATGTAGAAATGTTTGATGTGTGGATGTGATGATTGTTTTATATGTTGTGTTATATGTTTTGTGTGATGTGATGGTAAAATATGTATGTCATCTTTAATAAAAAATATCTAATTATAAATAGTATTTTTAAGATTTATATTTTTAGAGCTCAGTACTGCTATTATTTAATAAGAAGAGTCGTATTGTTAAAAATTAAGAGGATACAAAAAAAAAAAAAAAAAAAAAAAAACAATCAGTAGAATTGGTTGGTTGGCCTCGTACGAGATTTAACACGTTTCTTGTCACAGGACACTTCCTCCCGTTTCATTTCTTAAAGGGCAGAAGCAGTCTTAACTGCTTTGGCCCAATTTAATGTATAAACAATTCTTCTCCAACAAAGTAAGCGATAAAAATTCAAGAAAGACAGTTGTCTTAAAAAGCATTTTCTATTATTACAAAAGGGGTGAATTTATCGCTTGAGAGGTGCACACTGGTCGTTGAGAGAAGTGTTATGGCCCGCTGGCCCGTTTCACATGATGCTGATTTGCATTTGGTATCAACTATACCGAACCGCGACTACTGCAAAGATTTAACATTAAAACATTATAAATTTAACATTAGCAATTTTACTAATTTAACTGTTGTGTAAATTGGTCATTCTGTGCACGAAATAGGCAATATTGTCTAAATGGTGTTGTAATTGTATTTACATTAAATTCACTAATTTCGTAGTCCGCTTAACCAATTAATACATTACAATTAATTAAGGCTTTGAGTTGGAAGCACTAATAAAGGTTTAATTATTTTTATTTGTTAATATGACATTGATATCTTATTTATGCATAATTGAGGTTTTGAGTTGAGATAAAGAAACTCAATTCGAACCCACGCTCGTGACATTGACTTTTTTTTATCTCAACTCAAAACCGCAATTAATTGTAATGTATTTTTTACATTGTGAAAATCGTTATTCACTCAATCCTTTTTAAAGCAGAGCATTAAAGTTTTGAATAATTTTATTTGATTATTATTTGGTTATATTTCAAAATTCGACTATCGCTTTTTCCGTCAAATTTACTCTTTTCAACTTCAAATTAACCTGATTTTATATTTACATGTTTGTACTTTAAATTGTATATTATCCTTTTCTAATTTCAAATTTACCCTTTCTTAAAAGCAAAAAAAAAAAAAAACTTGGGTGACGGATGGAATGTAAGCATGTAAAGTGAAATTCCTTTGGTTTTGATTTCTTTGGTATGTGTATACAGTAATTGGGCTCTTAAAAGGCCGTATAAAAATCATTTAATTCAAAAATTTAAAATTAGGTAGAAATATAGAAACATGGTATAAAATATAAGCACGCAATGGAAAATCCCAGTATATTTGAAAATTCTGGTTTAAATATAAAATAATTGCCTTTTAAAAACATTGTAAAATAAATCACAAGCTGAAGTTTAAAATTATATAAAATTAAACGTTAAAATAAAGTTTGTTCTTTTATATAATTGTTAACAAACTTCCCAACAAAAGTTAAACTCGCCATGTTTATTCCGGTTTTTGTAAAGAATTTCTTAAAATTTCTTAAGAAGTGTGCCTTATTTTATGTAATTTTATACCATTTTTTAACTTGAATTTAATGATAATTATTGTTCAAATAGCTCGAATTTACACGCATGCACATACATACACAGATTAATTTATTATTTATTAAGTAAGTAAATTCCCCTACATACAACTTGACAAATACCTAACCAATGTACTTACCAACTAATTATTCAAATATCGTGAGATGCGGTCTGGTGTGATGTAGGTATCAGAAAAACATTTTCTTTATCGTGCCAACGTTTCGATCTTTTATTGAGATCATCTTCAGGGCTCAGTGTTTGTCTTCTGTGTAATTGTGCCATGTCGTGTTGAGAGGGCCCATGGCAACGACATGTATTGTAGATAAAGAAAATGTTTTTCTGATACCTACATCACACCAGACCGCATCTCACGATATTTGAATAATTATCCGTTAACGGTCTCTAATCTCTACACGTACTTACCAACGTCACTGATAAAACATTAAATCCTACACGTTTCGTCAATGTTCACCAACATTTTAATAGACTCAACACTGAACATTATTGAAGATAAATGGCCCAACATAACACCTTACGTAAGTCATACAATTCCACCAAAAACACGTTTATAAAAATGGTATACTGCTGTATTAACGCACGCCTTTCATACGATAATCATTTTTACCATGGCTATTTGTCATGGCCATGGGTAGCTCGATATTTATAGACATAATTATTAAACACAGTTATACCACAAGTTCCTTATACATCACCATCCTCACTAAATGGTGATAGAGGATATGATGGCACATTAATCACAGATCGGTATAAAAACCAAGAAACACAGATCGCTACGTCAACTTTACAGTACACCATTCCCTTCATAGCAGTAAACACGGCTTAAGGACTACTTTACAAAATTATAAACATGAGCCATGAACCAATTTTTGATAAATAGTTGTATTGGCTTTATATGAAAGGATAAATGGATGTAGTTTTCAATGGTAATGTAGAATGGAGGGGCGATCTCGTCGGTCTTCCCAAGAAGACTAATAAATTTTCTTTGTTGCAGCTATTGCTTCAAATACATAAGTATAAGCTTATTATATTTTTTAACTGTTTAAATGATTAGAAATAATTTCGAAATCCTGATGAAGAGGAAATATCCCTTGAAAGGTAACGAAAAAAATTGAATGATTGAAAATTTTTTTTTCTTTCCAATTCACTTTATCTACAATAAGCATTTCACAATATACAGATTATTATATTATTTTATTTGAATATAAGATTAAAAATATTAATGTCGAACATTTTTTTCAGGTAGGACGATATTTTTCATTCTTGTTCCACTTTAAGTAAGTTTTATCAGAATAATTCATAAGCTTTCTTTTAAATATAAAGGATGATTTTTGTAAATTTGCATCCTTTTAAATCCGCACATTTTTAAAAACCTTTTTAAATTTGGAGTCAATCCTACTTTGCCTTATTAATTAGCTGTATGCTCAATGGTCGTCCATTTTCCTTTCTTGTGTAGAAAGAGTCAAGAAATTGAGCCTTTAAAACTTTCTTGTGTAAAAAATTTCTGGCTCAATTAAAATTTTAAGATGTTGGCAATGTAAACCTTTGGCGACCAAGCCGTTACATTCGGATTTCTTACTTTATTACAGGTATAAAATAACTCAGGTCCTTGAATAATCATTCAACCCAAGTCAACATGTACTAACTTGTAATTGAGCCACTTAGGTGTTCTTAGTTTTTAATATTTTACTGTGGACGTTAATTCGATTCAAAAATAAATTTAAAGAATTATAGGAGTAAACAAGTGGTTTTAAGAGCATTTTTGGTCTCTCTTTGGACAACTACATGACCTTGAACAATTACCGAAATACCATAAGAATTTAGAGTTTTGTTCTTAGGTAGAGATCTCATTCTTGACAGGCATTCATCTAAAAAATAGAAAAGCGTATTAAAATACAAATTTATCAAGTATGAGTGCAGTTAAATATGAAACACGTGGTCTGGTGTATCTTGCCTTGATAGCACTATATTGTTAAAAAGACTCGTCATATATGTATATTCCGTTGTAAAAAATACTTTCCAATCTCGTCTAACAGCTCCCTATTACAAGAGGACTAAATAAGTGTGCAACGTGAATGGCGTAAATTGGGCCCAACAGAAAAATCAAGCTCAATCAGAAATTTGCTTCACCTGAAATTCTCTTTTCCTACTATCCTTTTCTCCACACTTTTCCTCGCATTGAAACGATTCTTTCTTAAGATTTTAGAGCAGTTATAAATTGAAGCAAGGGATTTTATTTAAAAAATATTGATAAGAGGATAAATAAATTCTTTTAGAATAAAGTTTAAGCTTTCGTCACAATTGTAGGCTGTTGCAAAAATTTAGCAAATCACTGTTTGTGTCTATTCTTAGGGCTATTATTTTATATTGTAGAAAAAAAGAACAAAGAATTTGAGTGTAGTACATCAACTACATATTGAAGAAAAAAAAATGGTATCAAATAAGGTAGACTGTTTATCGTGAATTTTTTCTCCTTTTGATACCCTTTTCTCAAAAAATCTTTATATTGAAACGTTTAAATTTCTTCGTTTTATAGAATACAAATAGGCACTGAAGCAAGTAACAAATAGTGTTGCTAAAAATTGTTAGAGACGGAAAAAGAAATGCATAGCAAAATGGTGAAAATAAAAAGGCGTAAAATTTGGCCATAACTTTGGATTTTTGCCAAACTTTAACATTTATTTATTATATTACTATTATGTGTATATATAATATGCATATCGCTATTTTTAAAATCTTTACATATACTAAGAAAAATAACACAATAAATTGGGCACGGTTGTACTCAACCAAATAGATTTTTAAAAAAGTAGTACAGAAAAAATTACTTTATCCTCTGTTTGAAAAATCAAACTTCCTTGAAAAACATCTTCGGAAAATTTAATTATTAACTGTATAAATATTTCTTATAATAAAAATGCAGTCAAAAATGCAAAAGAAATTGTTTGATCCATCAAAAGGAAGGAAGAAAATGAAATAAAATAGGCAAACCCCTGAAAAACATTCACTTCCCCCTTAATTAGCGTCAGACAAGAGAGCGTAACGTCCAATTACCCGTTGGGTGTCGGTGACGAGAAGTCAGAATCACTTTCTACTAAATATGAGTTGGACGAGGGCGCTCGAACCACTCTTCTCGAAAGTTATAAACAAATCAGACCTATATATATCCAACTAGGAATATGTTATTTACTTTCACACGAATAAATTGTGTAGAACGGATATTCAAATGAAAAATCATGGAACAGTAGATGCATTTGAAAACTAGCAGTGCGATCATTGGGATTATCCCAAAGCGATTTGCATCGACTAGTTTTGAAAATGTACGACGTTTTGTCTACAAAAAAAGGAAAACCTTGTTGCCTGACATCGATTCAAGAACAATTTGAGCCCAGTATTAAATCCAACTTCGGAAAAGCTGCTTAAGTCAATTGAAAGGATTTCAGAAAACACTAACTTGAATAACAGGGAGATTAATGATTCTATTTTGATACGATTATTTGGATTTAATGAAACACTAACACTCTTTTATTTGTTTTATATATGACGCATAATTTTATCAATTGCACCAGTTTTAATAATGGGCCGAAATGTGATAATGTTTCAGGTGCTTATATGCTGTCCCTATTGTCCGACAAAAATGAGAATAAAAGTCTGGAATATTTTTTAAAAATAATTCCATGTAACCTTATAACAGAAAGCATCCAGAAGCAAAATGTTAAATTTTAACTAAATTATTTAATTCAACATAATGTTAAATATTTCAGGTTTTTTTTCTAAATGGTACGCAAATAACGATAGCAGTCGAGGACTTGTCCTCAATTCTTGAAACTTCTTGCTACCCAATTCAATGGTAAACTACATAATGTATTAATTAAATTTGGACTTTAGAATAAGTAGTTCAAATTTATGAGTTTATCAAAACTTAGAAGCATACAAAATACAACAAAGCACGTTAACGAACGTGACGAACAATCAGCGTTGTAAGAACTTCATGAAGATTGGCAACTAATCATACGTGAGTTAAACCGTCACGACGCAGTACTTCCATTAATCAAGAGTTGATATTATGTGAGACGAGATTATAAAACGTGAGAGATGATTAACACACCTGAGGAGTTGGAGCCGGGTGGATGGGGAAAGGGGGAAGATGAGAAATTGCTGCGGAATGGTATCGCAGCCCCGCCCGGTTCACCGCCGACAATGGTGCTTTTAATGCAGAAATTCCAGGCGATGAGGGGTGTTCCGACCGGATTGATTTATTTGTACTCCTTCCTTGATTAAATAGTGTTTTGCTTATCAAACTTAGAATAGACTTCAGCGTCTACATTTCCGTTATAATCCAAGATCCCCTTGACAAATACATCGAAAATTGCCTCCCTTTGAACGTAAAACACGAAAATAAACGTGTATGCTTTCCACTTTAGTCCTCAAGCGTGCCTTATCTGAACTAAAGTATTTTCGCAACTTACAACTTGCTATTTTGTCTCTGCAAAATCCGACTCTGTGTTCACTTATGTAAATTATCTTACTTAGATTTTCCTCTGTAGCAAAATATGGTATATATTAGCCATAAAATATATTAGCTCTTTAGCTTATTTTATGGTAATGCATACGTTCTGGAATTAAAATATAAAAGTGGCGATAAAGAAAATTGATTATAAATGAAGCTAACATAAGCAAGATTTTTTATAAAAATGAGCTATATAGATATGGCGTTCGAAGAATTATACAATAATATGCAGGATCGTATTAAATAAGATTAGATATGTGAAAGGTTAGAAAAACGATAAGAGGCTTTCGATAAAACACGAAAAACTTATTCTGTAGAAAAAAAGATTTCTTTCGCTGAAAAAATCATTACGTCTCTGGATTACTTCCAAAATGGAGGTTATAACAACCGTTGGAAATTTTGACGTCTTTTCTTTCAGCCTGTATTAAAAGCGTTTACATTTTGTGTCAGCTTAACTGAGAAAAGAGGGGTAGCATAAAAAAACTCATCTAACATCCTGTCTATTTCATTACGTGAAAGAAATATAAATATCTCTAAGGTTTCTTTTGGTTACCCGAAGTACTTTCAAAGTTATCTCTATTTTGAAATTTCGAAAAAATTTAATTAACAAAAAATTATTTTATTTGCTATCTAAGCAAAAAATTAAATCAATTTAATTCATTTTAATGGCAATTTTTTCTTCTCTAATTTCTTGTGTTCTTTTAATTTTCTATTCATAACGCTTCTGAACTTAAATAAACTCAACCCTGTTACAGCTTGCTGTAAATAATGATGTCTTTGGTTTCATCCTCAACAGCACTTACATTTTGTGCAGCATATATTTATTTCAGCATTAGCGAAAAAAAGGGTTAAAATCAGCAAAAACCCATTAAACGTTCGATCGAAACATTAGCACAATAATGAAAACAGGGGTATTCACGATCGTTGTGTTAACCTTGCTAATTTTGACTATGTGAAAGTAGCTCGATCACAATTAATTACATCATTACATCTACGACAGCCATACTATGGCTGGCTGCGGTATATGATTTTTACCTATTGGCCCATTAAATACTATAAATACTATAAACTTTATAAATACTATAAACTATAACCAGGGCTGAAGGGTCTCATATCAGTATTGATAATTAAATTGCTGGACCAATTCAAATCTGTATTTCTATGCATGGCGTGCGTATACAATTAATTGGCACAGATCTGATACCCCATCAAGATATTTAATTAGGAGATCATAACTTAAAACAAAATTCCCCAAATAAAACTGACGTAACTCCCGCAGTATTGTGTATTCTGGTTGAAAGTGAAAAACGGTTTCCAAGGAGCGGGAATTAGAAAGGGAGCAAAGCCCAGATCCCCCCCAACTATGCAGTCGAGTTCATATATAATATCTCGCATCTCAGCTTAATCAGCCAATGGAGTTACCACTAATTATATAGCAGGTGAAGTCTCATACCATTTTTCGTAAAACTCAAACTCACATGTGTTCTTACGTGATAACCACACCTAGACCGAGAAAACCCAGCACTGGATCTAGTACTTACTAATTGAAGGATTAACATAACTGGCCCTGACGGTCCCAGTGTACTCAGCTCCGACCATAACCCTATCACATGTGTATTACATTAAAAAACCTCACACATATGTACCTTACCGTTACAATCGACTAACAAAACGAACTGGGAAAATACAGAAATGAAATAAACTCATACATAACAATTTCACCAAATTAAAACCACTTAAATTCCGAACTATTCCACCGCTGTAAAGCTATTAGATAATTTCACAGGCGTATCTACCCCTAAGCATTTACTTGAGAAAAAAAACTGTAACCTTCAACGGGACTTATGAAAAAACTGAAAAACAAGTTAAAAACACTTACCAAAGAACGCGCCATGCTTTCTATAAAATTTACTTTACCTACTTCAGCACTATGCTTACTAACTGGCATAGCTCCAATTGGTCATCTTACCTCAAAAAGCTAACCCCTCAAATTGGATCATTATGGAAAGTTAGTAAAAGGTTGAAGAACAGTGGTACACGGAAAACCATCGAAAAACTGTTAACCGCTGGAACACCTGTTACGAATCCCTGGGTGAGCCAACCTGTTTGCTGTCACACTGGTAACTATTCACCCGACTAATTCACTCCTTGGGCTCTGTTTAACCCAGCAGCTGCAAACTAGTAACCCTAGGGAAATGAAAGCAATTGAAGAAAAGGCAGTCGAAAAAATCACCTGGAATGGACAAAATATATAGAACCGTGCTCAAAAACATGCCATTTAGAGCCATTATATACTTGACCTACATCTTCTACAAGATACTGATTTATGAGTGCTTCCCTGAAAGATGAAAAACTGTTCGAGTCATAATGTTACATAAATATAATTTACAGATCGGTAAATTCTGTCTGGTGTAATGTGCGTTTAAAATTTTTTTTCTTTATTGCGACAACGCGCTTCAATCTTTACTGAGATCATCTTTAGAGCCGGGAATTTATAATCATTATCTGAATTATACAAATACATGTAAAATGCGAAAATTAATTTACACAATGATGTATAAAATATGGAAATTTTAGGTTTATTCAAAGAATTTGTACTCATTCAAAGTGTATATTTTTGTGTACGTATGTGTTTATAAATCCCATCCCAATAATTAACTATCAGTTAGTAAACACCACAAATGTTACATAAACTTAGTAAAAACCCAAATGACACATCAAGTTAACGATCCATCAATTTGCTTAGCGCTTAAAAAATAGATCTATTTAATTTTTCCAATTTCCAACCTGTGATATTGCAGTTACTAAAGTTCTAAAGAATATTATATATTTTAAATTGGAATTGTCACTTTCTATTTAAGCAAATATTTAATAAAAGGCTTTTGGCTTTTATCTGTGTGGTATGTTACCTAAAAGTCAATAATGATCATCAACATTCACTCAATAATAATAAAATAATTACAAACAATAATAGTAAGAAGAATAAAACAGTATAAACTGCTAAACAATGAATAGGGGTATTTACATTCCGTACAATTTTTACTATAAGTTGCATTAAAATGTATTAGAAATGATTGTGTTTTTTTACCGAAGTAAAATTTAAATAAGGGATTTTGAAAAATAATAAAATAAATGTTTTTAATTCTCTAATTTTGCTTATTGGACACAACAATTTTTTAAAAATTAATACCGTGTAATAATCCTGTGTTAGCAAAACCTCTGTGCAGTTGTTAAAAAGGTTGTTACTAATTTCATAAGGAATTTCACTCCATAGAAGTTGCAACGCTGCACACAGTTGTTGCAGGTCAACTGTCTGCGGATGGTGATCGAAAAGCATTCTCTGCAACGCATCCCACAAGGGATTGAGCTCTGATGACAATGGAGGAAGGGGCAGATGGTAAATTCCCAGCCTCACTATATAGACAGAAACTTGACTCATAATATGATGTGTCGGTTATGGTCAGATCATTATAATACAACAGTATTCCAATTGTCTTCTTCTTCTAGGCGCTCGCTGCACCATATTTTCCTGTACTACTGGTGGCGAGCTGTTGCTTCAGGTCATCTCACGATTGCGAATCGTTTGTGTTGGTAAAAGCCTTGCAGAATGACAATATTTCTGTCTTCCCTTAGCATCGTAATGCGCCGAGATCCACTACCAGGCCTCCTATTGACACGTCCACTCGCTCGGAATCGGGTCCGGGAGACAACGATCTGGCTGTGTCTGAGATATCCACTTGCCCGTGAACTCGGTGACTTATTCTCACAATAATATTGCGAACTTCTGGTACAAGATGATACCTTTCCCTGGTGAAAGAGTATACAACTAGATTAAAACGAAGAAAATATGGGAAAATGTGTTGACTTACAAAATGCGTAATCTTCATGATGTTTACTATTTTTAAGTGAATCCATCAATTTGCTATTTAATTTATAGTATTTGTATGTGTATGGTTTATCTTATTTTCCATTTTGTGTTATCCAACTAACAAGAAAATAAATATATACATTAATTTAATTAAATTAAATGAATGGAAAAAGTATAAATTAAAAATATCTTTATTCATTTTTGAGCAGTTTATTTAATTATAGGAATGTGCACCTACATATTTTACCAAAATTTGACTGATTAAAAAATTCGAGCATCAAGAAGAAGAATCGAATGTTGATATAAAGTGTAAAACTAATTTAGACATCGGTCAACTGTTTATAAAAGCACAATTTTATAATGAAAGGGGTTATAAAATAATGGAATAATATAGAGACATTTCTAGCCGAGGTAAATTAATAAAATAATCAATGAAAGGGGTTTTAAATTTAAATTTTAATTTTCATCCATCACAAAAATAAAGTTAACCTCTGAAAATTTGATTGATAAAGCTGTTATTTGATAGTTTTCTCTATAATTCTCCAAGTATTAACTAATGTAAAAAAAACTGTATTTTTTCCAGTGTATTAGTGGTAAAAATGAGATATGTGAAATAGTGATGAGACATGAAAGAAAAGCCCCGAGGAAATAAATTGTGGCCTGGACAAGCTGGAAACTCGTAACTTTTCAAGTGTACATATAATACGGCGATATCTGCGTCTCTGTCAAAATTTTTATTTGGATAGAATGTCAAAATACGTCGCATTTAAACAAGAGAGAAACAAATCGTCTGATTTGCCAGGAAAGCTGCAGAGCAAGGCAAGTGACGTTTGAGTGTGACATAAATCCGTTGTGTTTTTAAACGGAAAATTAAAAGGTACCTTCGGTATATTGTTAAACGAATTTAATAAATGCAATTTGAATTAACCGGCTGCCAATTTTCTCAGTTTCGTAGTAGTTGACACCTAGGCTATTGACTCGATCGTACTACAGTGAAAAGTTATTAAAAACCTTAATTAACTGAAAGATATTAATTGGTAAAGCGGACCACGAAAACTGTGAAATTCGATTCACACAGACACTAACTTCCCATCTCAACCCCACCTTTTTGCATTTTTCCACTTCTTTCAATTTTTTATCCCAACCAAAACCTTAATTAATTGAAAAGAATTTATATGGTTAAGCAGACCACGAAACCTAATAAAAAGGCTGTATAAATATGAATTTTAAAAAGTGTATATTATGTAAAAAGTATAAGTGTTATGAATTCTCATAATAGATTCGACGTTATAGTCGTCTTGAGCGTAGAAGGAGAATTTTTATCTGTTTCTATCGGATAAAGTAGTGTTTATTTATTTTTTATTAGAACTTTATTTGTAGTCTGTGCATAATGACAATATTACTGCATCTGGACAAATATGAGAATCCGGCCATCGCAGGCTTTCAATTAATTTGGGGGGGGGGGAGTAAGGTAGGATTAGTGTTAACAGACAAAATTTCTGTGTCAGAATATGTTGTAATGATTTGAATTTATCGGAATGTAGCAGTATAAATGGTATAGAATATGATACCAAAAATGTTTCCATGTGGGATGCCGGGTTATTATGGTTTAATAGTCGCCACACCTCACTCTTAAGGAGCGGTTCATGTCCAGGATGATTTATTTTCTAAATGAACTTCATCCCTCAACGGATACTTTTTAGCATAATCTCAATCATCAATAGTTTTTTAAAATCTATATTACTTTTACTTAAGTAGGATGATAATACTAGATATTTAACCTTTACACATAATTTTTTTTTATATTGTAAGCAACTACATGCAAGTCTAAATGAGGTTCGATTGGATACTTGATATTCCGCCATAGATGCTCTTCTACTTTCACGCTTATAAATACAATCTCACTAAACAGTTACCACTTAACGGAATACATCTATCAGCCAACTTGTCATGTATGTATCATAAGATTACCAGCAAGAAAGAAAAATACAGAAATACCCTTTCCAAAAATGGGAATAAGGCTCCCTTCGCTGCAGTGGTCAAGGGCATTCTCATATCGGGTTGTATCTTCCTCAATATGGAGCTAAGAAATTATGCCCTTTAATTAAATTAAACTACCATTCTTCTGCATGCAGTGCACATACTCGGACTTAGATCCCAATGTACGAAAGAGGGTAGTAGTGTACATATTTTTATTTGATTTTTACCACAAACAAATTTCTATGAATGGATGTTTAGCTTAAACATATGACTTTACATGAGTTTTGGCTTAAAAATCCTTAGTTGTTGCACTACAAATTACAGGCTAGACAGGTTTTTAAATCGACTTTTAGAATAGAAGTATGTTTGAACTTTTGAAAATATGCCTGAATGTGCTGAACTAAATTATTAGACACATGTCTGACAGTTCTTGTCAATGGATCCATAATGTCTTTTTAGTATGGTTTGCTAACTTTGTTCTATTTTTATTTCGAAGTTATTGTATATCATTTTTTTTTATAATGTGCGATAAAGGATTGCATTAAATTATATAAAAGCACCGTTTAAAACCATTATATGTATCTACATTGTTATAGAACACAAGAAATTAACTTTTTTGCGCTGTTTAAGCGGGGGATATTTATTCTTCTTCGATGTCTGATTTATTTCCTCTTAAAAGTTCATAACGCCAATAAATGTTATCCAACGTTGTTAGGACCGTGGGAATAGTTTATACTTTGTCTTTCAGCTATCTCAACCAAGTTTGGATTTTATGGCGTTAAAAGTAATATGGTTGGTTTAATTATATTAATCTTGCGATATTTGATCTAAAAATACGGCTTTATATACCTACCAGTACTTACAATTTAGGTGTGCTGTTTCCATCTGATTTTAACCGGAAAGTACGTTTGAATTAATTTGTGGACAAATGTATCAAAGCTTAAAAATATGACTTAGCTTAAGAGTTGCACGTAAAAACGTTTCCTTGGCTTTTATCCTCTAAATTTTAATTCAGATGATAATTCATTTACAGAAATAAAAAGATTTTCATCTGTCTTAAACTAAAAAAGTGTTTATTCTTAATAAATAAAGTTTTATTTGATTTTAAAGTAAAAACTGGGGGTTGTAGAAATTATGGCCTCACTGGGTCTTATCTTAAGAAGGTTTTCTTTGAGCTTTTTTCCACTTAGGTTTTACACAAGCTTTCCTTCTAAAAAGTGGGTTGAAATGGGTTCGTGTCATCACCCTCCAACACTCTAAGTTCAGAACCAAAATAAAATCTTACAGAAAAAACACAACACTCGAAGAAATGGAAATTATTTACCTATTACCTAGTACCTACATTGTCCAACAAATTAAATTTATCATAAAACACGAGTAGATAAATTCCTTTGATTAAGCTAATTCCAAGAATATGAATACGGAAATTTATGTATGAACAGTACATCAACATATACAAACGAAATGAAAACTGAGTATTAACACATCACCTACGAAAAAGATAAAACTTTAAACATCAATTCCATCCATTGACAAAACAAATAAAAAAACCCAGTAATGACAAGTATAAAAGGAAATACTCAGGTGACATACTTTTGATTTGATTAAAACAAATGAAACCGTCCAATTTCTGTCGGTTCTGTATCAGATATTAATTTTAATTTAATCCCCTGGGCGGGGATTTATTTAAACTGTTGGACAAACTGTACTACATATTGTTGAAGGCAAGCTCACATCAGTCCGTCGACCAATTGGTGATCATACTCATTTAAGCCAGTTACGGCAATTACCCTTCAAGTTTTCCCACAAAATTAGGTTGGGAAGGGATGAAAGGTTGATTTAATGGTGATTGAGTCGTTTACGAATAAAATTAAAACAAAATTTATTACAAACATATACAGGAAAATAAAAAGAACTCTTATGCTACTCTGGGATTATCGAACATAAATTTAAAACGAAAGAGAATTTTATAAACAATTAACGATAGCAATAATTTACACTCTTCGGTCAGGCCTGTACTTATCTGGCAGCCTTTTGGCTTCGATACTCCAAGTAATGAGTTGCACACTTCTTGACCGTTACACTTTCGGGAACACACTGGCCTTATGTTTCCCACAATCCTCCATTACCTTTTCACGGGCTGACGTTTGAGGTTGTAACGTCACACCGTTATGTCTAAGAAATTGTCGAGGTGATCTCATTGGCAGGGATTTTCGATTTCTGGCTGACAATGCCAGACCTAATGAAAGATTTATACATATCAATGTATAAAAAAACTGGGAATTTCTCATCTGCCCCATCCCACAGTGGGATGCGTTGCACCAGATTACCATCTGCATCCAGATGACCTGCAACAACTGAGTGCAGCGTTGGCACATCTATGGAGTGGTCCTTATTAAATTAGTGACAAACATATTAACAGTATGTCTAACATGTTTTTCAGGGTTTTACCTAACAGAGGGCATTATGTACCGTATTAATGTTTTAAAAAACTTATTGTCTTCTATAAACAAAATAATGGAATTAAATCCTTTTATTTTAGAAATCCCTTAGATAAATTTTCCTTCAGTAAAAGCAAAAGCAGTTTCTAATAAACTTTAATTTTATAATAAAAATAAAATACAAATGCTTGGGAATGTAAATGCTACAAAATGGCAACATCCCTATTCATTTTTGAGCAGTTTAGATTGGTTGTAGCCGGTGTCTCATTCAATCTTGTCCACAATTTTCGTCCCAGTCCTAGAGAAGCTGAAGATATTCGGCTGGTTATCTAATTCCACTATAATAAGGTTTTCAATAACAAATATTAGAAAAAATATTTAAATTAGTTATAAGATTTGTTATATGCCGTTAGCCAACCTTTACTTATTAATCTGGGGGCATAAATCTATTCATGCAGGTGATGAAAATCAATTGACAATCTAACTTTATTTATAATTTTTCTATAAGGTTTCAATTTTACGTTTTATAAAATTAATAAACATATCAATGATGTAGTTTAAAATTTTTTGTATATTTAAACAAAAAATATGACCTGATATTTGCTTATAAAGGTTTCTGTAATAGTGTGTAAAACTATGAATTAGGATTTAGATGTATTTTCCTGAAAAGTATGTATAAATAAATTTGTTTATCAGCAAAGCAAATATGTTTTTCAAACAAGAAAACGGATTTGAAGATTATAAAAACCAAGAGAATGCTCAGAATGTTACGTGTTAACTTGACCGAATACAGAAGTTTCCCACGCTAGAAAATTTAAAATTTCTTGAAAAAAAACTGTATTTGATTACTCGTCGATGATGAAAAATTAGTATACGCATTGCGTCTGAATTCTCTCTGGCCTAACCTTTATAGGTACGACGGAATTTGACACCTATATTTCCTCAATGACCTACACATTCGAAGCCAATTAAATCAGGCTTTCAACTGCAAAACTCTGCATGAATTGAAAATTTTTCCAAAACCGTGGTTGATTGATATTTCTACCTCAGGAGAGCGAATATAGTTCTAGCGAATATTCCAGATGAAAATTGAGATAAAGCCAGGAAGAAGCATTTCACTGAGTATTAACCAGTTGACTGCGTTTGGGCTGACCGTGGTAAAAAAGACTATTTAATCTGCTAATTAAACTGGATTTTGTAGAGATCTTGGCGTGAATTTAATTTTATTTCCGAGGATTTAATTAAAACCACTTAGGCCCAACTTAATAAACCGTTCAAACCGGATATTAAAATTTACCCAACAAGTGGTTAAAAATATATAAGAAAAGGTGTTTATATCTTATTAAAGTAAAAGTTAAGTAATTTTAAGCCATTCTATAGGCGTGTAAAACACTTTATAACACGTTACTTAAAATATGATAATTACGATCAAAAAACAAAGAGAAAATCGGAGGAAGCACAAAATCCGTTGACATTACAAACCTATCCTCGAAGATCGGCAAATAGTGGGAATAGACGGATTGATGGAAAGATCATAAATAATTCAACAATATGTAACTGCCCCTCATCGAATTGCAGACCACACAGGCAGCCCATGCCGATCGTTCGATTGACAAAGAATTTTATTTTTCAAAAAGAAAATCCATTTTTATCAACTAGAATAATAAAAGCAACATTTCATACACAGCATTGATTACAAAAGCCCTTTCTGAAGGTGGTAGCTGTATAATAAAAAACATGTACACAAAAAATACAAGTTTTTCTCTCCCAGAGGGATTACATGTGCTCAATGACAGGTATCAATGTTCCTAAACAAGTCTAATGTAGTGCTGGCCTGCATCATTTCATTGTTGATATAGAGATGGCTTTTAATGAATGCATTAAATTGCAAGCTCTAGAGCTTCAGGTCTGTCATTATTAAAGAGTGTAAACAGGCTAAAAGCTTTCTTTAACCCCAGATTGCGAATAGAAAAGGATGTACACCGAGACGTCAGAGCAGCGAATTTCAAAATCCAGATCATCAGGGAGTTCATTAAGAAAGCGGGGATACCAAGAGATTAAATACCTGTGTCAAATGTTCCTATATAAATATGAGTAAGAATGTAGTGCTGAATCATTACATTGTCAGCCAACAAATGGCTTTTAATAAATACATTAGAGCAGTGAATTCCTAGCTCTAGAACATCGTAACCGACAACGGACTAAAGACTCAGCCTTGTTTAACTCCAGTTTTTGAATAGAAAAGTGTTTGGACCGCGACATTAGAGTAGGGAAATCCAAACTCTAGAACATGAAGGAAGTCATTAGGAAAGAGCAGAACACCAAGGGATTAGGGACCTACCAATTTCTAACATTAGGCCGCTATATTGTGAAATATTGAGAGAAAAATATCAATCTGTATTAGCAAAAATAACGTATATCAGAAACTATGAAATTCATGAATTTTATGTTTTTTGATCTGCCTAAAAAGTGGATGAAGCACATAACGTCGGTCACTCTGCATATGCATATATATGTTTATGTTAAATAACATAATATTAGTAATTTGTAAAAATTTTACTTTTTTGTAAGACTTATCATTTGTTTTAGTAGATTATGCTTATTAATTTGTAGTAGGGTTTGGTCTGCGAGTTGGCGAACTCATGTTGAACCGGCACACACAAACTTACTGGACTGTCAACCGGTGAAGACTGTAAGTAAGTGCCTGTGTGTCGGTTCAACATATCATTGTTGCATTTCTAGCTGAGGTACAAATTTCGCACCAACAAAATGTCTTATACCTGCGATAAAATTTGTTTAAATATTACTTTCTAAAGAATTTTGTTTTAATTCTGTAAAAAAAACTCTAGGTTTCAAAAGAAATGGGTTTCCGATGTCCCATAATGCGCGATAGCCACACCTTCAAAAATACGGAACGCCTGGCCATCTAGGTCCATCTTTCGACAGCACTGCTATGTTTTTTCTTATGGCTCCCGATTATAATGCAACAATGATATATTAGAATGAAAATGGGATAACAAATTTAATGTAAACATCTAGAGTTCCGATTATTTTTCTTAAAACAACATCATATGTAGAAAACCCTGACGGATAAAAACAAAAAATTATAATAATTTCCTGAAATACCTTTTTGGCCTGGGTGTTAAATAGTTTGTCGGCCATAACGGAAAATGAATAAAATAAAAAAATAATAAAAAGTAATAATTTTGGTATAACACGAATATTTTTGTGCTTTGCCTGCAAAGCAAATAATTCTGAACAGCTTGATTGAGTTAATGAAGCTTTAAAAACACTACACCCTCGGTTGAGTTAGTTTTAAATCTATCTCCCACGCCCCTGTCCTTAGCGTCTTATTCGACTTGGAAATGTTTAAATTTGCTGGAGTTTTTTTGTCCCTTTTCCCTATTGCATACATATTACACAATTGTTCTTTTCGTAAGGATATTTATCCTCCGGCTTGTTTCTTGAATATATACGGGAGATATCTGTTCGAAGAATTTCTTGCGTCTGAAATCCTAACATTTTGCAATCGTCAAATCACTCCAGGTGAAATATATTCGTCTTGGAAATATAAAAAATGAACAGGGATATTTGTAATTTATCCCTATTTTATTAATTTTAATTCAACGAACCGATATATTCTTGTTAGTTGGATAAAACAAAATAGAAATTACAAACCAAAACAAAAGAAATGTTAATCTTCTTTTTTAATAACGAATTTAAATAAGAATAGTAACATGAAGATTACTCGATTTGTAAACAAACACCTTTTCTCCATTTTAATCCAGTTGTGTTCTCTTTTACCATGGAAAGATATCTTGAACCAGAAATTCGCCACATTGCATTCCTTCGCCAGGTTTAAAATTAACAATAGAAAGATTCTTTGCTCAAAATATATTTACAAATAATATACAAACTCACGTGTAAAAGGAGAGAAAATAAGGTATCGGTAACAAATAAACTTTGAAATAGCCAAGGGGAATGCTTGGCTACCTTGACAAAAACCGAATTTTATTTTTCAAAACCGTTTCGGTCGGCACCAAAGACATGTCAGGAGAGAGAGTTCCTCGGCCCGGATCATAAGAACAAGTGAAAAGATAATCCGCTCCCTTCCCGCCCATCGAGGCTAGATATTAAATGCGTGACATAAATTAATGGATACATTTTTGATATTTGGATAAAATAAAATATAAAATGCGAACCAAAACCGAAAACATGTAAATCCTCATTTTTAATAACTTTATTTACTTACGAATAGTAAACATGAAGATTACTCATTTTGTAAACGAGATTTCTCGTAGTTTCTCTATTTTAATCCAGTTGTATTCTCTTTAAATATGGAAAGATATCTTGAACCAGTAGTTCCCACAGTCACCGGCAAGTGATATGGCAGAGGCAATTGGCGTATCCGCTGTTATGTTTACTGATGAGTCGAGTTTCGTCTGTATAGTGATAGCAGGCGACGACGAGTCTACTGAGTACAATGCCCCAGTCGTGCTCCCTTCAGTGCATTTTGAGGTGGCGATGTAATTGTCTGTAGCGGTCCATTTACACTGGAGGACGAACTGGACTCCTTATTATTGAAAGCAACCTCACTCCAATCTGTGTCTAAGAAACTGTCGAGGAACACATCCCTCAATAATTTCTTATAAATTTTAATATAATGTATAATAAAAATGGGAGAGAAAATAAATACTACAAAACTGGAAATATACCTATTCAATTTTGAGTAGTTTATATAATAATAGTTTTGTTCAGAATAACTCCAACCAGCAAACCCTACATTCTTCGATATTATATACAATATATAATTATTTATATATTATATATAAAACTGGGTAAAAAAGTATGAGTATGGAGTCAAGTGTTTGTGTTGTTTTTTATTAAAAGGGTGAACTGTTTGTTTAGTATCTATACGACGCCTTACCCCACCAGAAGAGAGAAAATTCAAATATTTTTCATTCATTATACTTTTCCTCCTAAAGTTGGTCAAAATTATTATTTCAATGTCTTTCATAATTATTAGGCAAAGTGAAGTGGGCTGTAATTTTTGGTCCAACCCGTTTCCGAGCTGGGTCCGGAGCGGGTAAAAAATTAGCCCATTTTGACTGGTCGACTGTCCATCAAAACATACTCTTCCCACCAGAATCGCTAAGATGAAACATAACATTTAGACCACCAACTAATGTGGACACTAGTAGACTCCCAAGGATATACTGTTGCACTTTCGACAGACAAATATTAACATGGAAAGTAATTGCAAATAAGCTAAAATGTCAAGCTGGAAGAACGTTTCAACATGCGATTCGGCAGTGGTCACGCAATTGTTTTCAGGAAAGCGGTGCTTGATTTAACCAGCTTAAAATAATATGTTTGCAACGTGTAATGTAGGCATATCTGACGGAAGCTTTAATCAGAAAATACGGCAGTCGAGGTACGAGTAGATTTAGTTTAATCCTTTGAACAATTCAGCAACTGACAAGAGTATAAGTCTAATTTTAAGTCGATGGAATAAAAAAACTTCTTTTGACAAAAAATCACTATAATACAACATTTATTTTTAACTTAACTTTTTTATATAATTCAAAATAAAGTATGAAGTATTAAAATATGTTAAAATACAATAGTATAATAAAGTATTAAATTATTATTTGAAGTATTAAAATTTAACAAATATTTTAAATAAAGTATATATTATATATAATAAGCAAAGAAATAGAAGTGAAGTATTTTTTCAAAAGCAACACAAAACAGTGTATGACGCGATTTTATCCAGTTGGGTTTTGGACTCGACAATTTAAAACGTCCATAAATAAAAACTCTTCGGCCAATGAAATACGTAACCACATAACTAACAAAGACTATATTGTTCAAAACAGCTCCCGTTAAAAGCAGTAGAGAATAAAATTAACTTACAAAATCCTATAAGTCGGCAAAAACATGTCTGTCAAGAGAAAAATTGTAAAATTGAAATTTTCTCTACCAGATAAGAGGAAAATGATCCCTTTGACCATATTCTGAGCTTTCCGGGCTACTTGAATCCACATCAAGAATTAACATTGTCTAAAGTTGTATCTACACACAATAATATTCTAAAATCATGAAGTTTCTATTTTAATTTCTGTTTTGTGGATAACAGTTAAACTTTAATGAACAGATATAGTTGACTTTTGGCAATATATATATCCTTGCATAACTATGCAAAAATCAGTCGGTTTTTAGTGAAAAGTAGGGTACGAAGTGGTACCACCGATTTTGATGAACCTTTTTTTAGCGATACTAAATTGAAAAAGAACGTGATATTTTTTATTTAAGAAAGTGGTCTTTTATATTATTGATTTGAATGAAAACTTTTCCATTATTGAATGAATTAAAAGTATAGGACAAAATCAGGCAATTGATCATTAGCCAAGCACCCAGTGTAGCATCAATTCAGCTGATCAGCATGAATTGTAATTAAATCAGAAGGCTGGCTAAATATACAGCAAGGTCAAGGAAAGAATTGGATTCAATAAAGAAAGGGAATACATTATAAGGAAGAATTACAAACAATTACAAATGTAGCTAAATACAATGTATCGCAAGAATTATTTATCGATACTGTGTAAGTAAAAAGTTAAAAAAATTAACTTGAATAGAAACGACAATCGTACACAGCCATCCTACTATAAATAAACCAGTCAGTTTGCGTTGCTTGCATACATTGGGGAACTGTCGGACCCCCCCTCAGTTTGAAAGTTCCTCTCAAAACCTACGACGTTGACACCTTGCCAGAAAACGTGGTTTAAAAACTTTGTTGTAGTGATTGCAATATGTGTTTCCCCATGTTTTATCCGTACATTTTGTATATATAAATTATTTATTGTATGTATTTCAGTTGTGCAGTCTGTATGAATGTGGGTTATGCGTTTGCATGAAAGAGTGAGTAGCGAAGAGGTTCATGGCGGAACATCGACCCTCAGAGTGCATTGGAGGTTGATATGATGTGAATTAACAACTCACCCCACCTCAATGATTTCTACTACGAAATCTTATAGGACCAAGTCAGTCAACTGACTTTACCCAACAAATACAGATGATAACACAATTTCATGATCTAACTGATATGAATCTACGCAACCTCTCCAGCATCCAGAAACACCTTCATCGTAACAAAGGTTCGTGGAAAAAGAGAAAGGCAATGCTGAAAGAATAAAAATTAACATTGAAAAAAACAAACTTTTCTCTTACTCTACGTCAAAAACAAAGAGCTACCGACTAACACCCAAGTCATATGCACAGGATTATACTTAGACAGAAGACTAAAGTGCAACCCTCACACAATTATTGCTATACGACAAACTGACAGACTTGGACAACTTCGAAGTCTATTAAAACCGAAATCTGTTTTCACCGTCAGAACTCAACCATTTTGCACATACTAAACACTGATACGATATTTTTTCCAACATTGATATGTAATGCTAGAAATAAATAATTTAATGAATAATTATCATTTTCATTTTAACATAATGCATTTACGCATTCTAATTTTGTTTAAAGTTATAATATTGCACAAAATAATTTGGAAACGGTCGTCCGATTCTGTTATCATTTCTCTCTTTAATTGAAGACCAACGCAACTTTCCCAATCATGAAACTTCAACAGGATCATTCAAATGACTGACTTCATAAAGTTCAAACTTTGTATATCAGCTTTATCATAAGCCGTTATTGGTTTGTCAATGACATCTTGAAATGTGATCAGGTTACACCAAACATTAGTAAATCTTCTATTCTTACATTCTTCTTGTTTTCAAAATTCTATAAATAACAAAACAAGCGAATATTCAATTATAGAAAAATGCCCAGACCACATCTCATGTTTTCTAAATAATTATCGATTAACCAATCACCACTTCAATTATAGAAAAATAATATTATTGGGAATCGTGGTTCATAATCTACAATATTTCTCTAGTAACATAGCTTTGAAAACTTTGAAAAATTCACGCGAACACAACTCTTTTAAGACATCACCTAAATTCATTTTCTCAGGCGTGGAAACCGCATTGAATATCCCTTGTTCTGCACTTCCAAGCGTTTCGACCCCTGTCGCCTTGAACAAGTAGCGCAAATAAACCGCAATAAAACCCGCAGCGAGAAAGATTTTATTTATGGAGGAAAACAAGGAAAAAATAGTAAGTCTTTCAACGATATGCAACTATTTTTGAGCCCCTACGTAGTCAGTTGTACAGTTGATCTAACGCATGGATGAATTATGGAGTCTTGATCTTTTCGATCAATTTTCATCGTATGTCGTAAAGGGAAAAAAAAAGCTTTGCCTAAATAAGCAAAACTTGTTTTCAGGAGTAGGAACGGGAAGAAATTCAAAATATTTCAAAGATATATGCTCAGTTCTAGTGTAGCTGTATGACCGATAACATCGTCGTCCTCTCCTGGAATATAAACAGCGCCTTACCAGGGACTAGGCAATCTTTGTTGTTTCCTTTACTGTTTGCTAGTATTTACTTTTTTATTTATATATTTCCTTGTATTTTCTTTTCTCTTTGTTTTTTTGTTTTTATGTTGTTTTAATTATTATCGTGTTGAATTTGTTATTGTTATTAACTGAACTATGAGAGAATTCAGTAGTGGGACCAATCCACCGGACAAACCAGAATTTCCAGGTTCTCACTAACATACCTACTCGGAGATTTTTGATAATAACATCATTCACCTCCCCCCCCCCCAAAAAAAATGCGAAACCATTTCCACCCAACTCACGAAAGCCGATACGAAAATATCAGCTCTGAACTACATGGATCAGGACAATCGAAAAGTCAAAAGCGCGTGAAACCGTACCTAAACTGAAAAACAACGTCTACAAACCTACAGATACAGATCCAATTATAATATTTCTGGAATGCGGGAAATATCCACCCAATGATGTTGTGTAAGAAGATCTGGCAATGGGACGGAACCTTAACCTATAGTATTGTGAATATTTACTGATCTGACCGAAACCGTATAAAAATAGACTCAAAAATTACTTCGCTGCAAACTCTTTAATCGACCTCAACATTTTCAGGAAAACAATTTGCGCTGTTACTTCCCATCGTTCTTTGTAAGCAGACAAGAGATCATAAGAAATTAATTCCTCCACAGATTGAGAGAAGAGGAGATCCTTTGTAATATAGATTCGCCATTCGGATTAAGAATATTCGTCGCCAACAAACTGATTAAATGACAAAACCGGCATGGTTTAAACTTTTCGACTAGGAACTTGCATTGTTACCTTTGAGGCCCAAGTGTATTCCTGACCAAGTCAAGATTTTCGGCAGGCGTTGTATTTATTTATTATTATTCGCTTTATTCCCGACTGCCCAGAGTACGAGGTCAATGGAGAAATTTTTCTGAACAAAGTACACAATTAAAGAGATCCCGAAGCCATTGTATGCATTCCCTGTTCTCTTTAGACTTGTCGGCGCCTGCTCACACTATTCAGACAGAAACGCGACTCAGCAGTAACCATAACAGCGTTCTATTTTATTCTATGTTGTCTTTCCATGGTTAATAGAATAAGAATAAATTACAAACATCCCATGTCATTTTTGACCAGTTGACTTCACAAGGGAAAAGGATTAATAATAATCAAATTCTGTTGTTTAGTAATGCTAAAAGTTGTTATCGGCGTGACTTTAATCTTCAGGATTGTTTGAATCATTGAGCGCCAACATGATTGCTACTGCGAGCATAATGAAGAATCGGCGACCAACGGAATTGAGTCCGTATTGTCAACCAAGTCCGGCCTAATCAATCAAAAGGAAGATTGGATTGCTTATAATTCAATATGAATTTTATTTAAGATAGTAGAATTGCAATTATTTAGTTTTAATAGAGCTTGTCAGAGAGGAGATAAGTAAATAAATTTGGAGCAGAAAAACCAAACATATACTGAAACGAGAAATTTTGAGCCAAGATTGAGATACAATAATAAAAATAAATAATAAATCAATAGATTTTCCGTTTGAAACACGAACAAGTAAGAAATTGTAAAGTCTTGGTTTTGTTGGAAGGCTTTCACGTCGTGTACCACTATTTAATCGGGCGAGATTGTATCCGCAATTCGGTTTACCGTCTCGTATTTGTTGTCGGCCGAAGAGAAACACAGAGTTGTAACTTTGATATTGGCCTTCGGTTTTGATTTGATCCATCCTTCGACCTACAAATGAACGACGTCCTAAATAAAAAGAATGTAATAACCATTTAAAAGTCAATGAGATTCATTAACGTGTAGAGAGGTTTGTTTATAAAATTGTTGACTTTTAAATGGTTATTACATTATTATTTTTATTTAGGACGGCCTGCATTGCCCTGAGGAAGACCAAACATAAAGCCGAAAGGTTGGCAACTGCATAATACAGTGAATGATTCATTGAAGGACCACATGCCCAATAACATCCCAAACAAGATTATAATCAAAGTTGGTCGATAACTGAACAGCTTTACAAATGAAAAGCCGAAACACCAGCGTGCGCAACGGGCGAAATTCACTACCTCGGCGGATTAGTTTGTATCAATTGTTGTCTAAAATTAACATCGGCCGTGATAAAGGAACCGTTTGTTGAAAGACAATTTTGAATGGCTAAAGCTATAAAAGCAATCCTGTCCCCAAAACAAGGTAATACGTTCTAGTCGGGCTTATCCATAACCTTCAATTTATATATATATATACACACACACATATATATATATATATATATATATATATATATTGCAAAACAAAACCCTGCAACTAATGGGAATTAGTGAATATAGAGAAATCCAAAATTGTTTTAAAAGAGGTGGTAGGAGATTCTTCTCAAAAGATGGTACCAAAAAGTAACGCTCAATATTATACTACAATTATATTATTTCTTATTTCATATCTAACACAACAAATGCAATAATTTGTCTGGTTTTTTGCACCAAAATATGATCGCCTACTATACTGCACAAAATTGGGAATATTACAGATTTAGCAGTCTAAACAAAATATTAAGGATTTTCATAAAAACGTTTGCTTTACCCACGCACCATACCTTATGAATAGATGTTTGGTAAAAATATACAGACGCTTAAAACTGTGTCAATCGACCAATAGTTGAACAAACTAGACAACGTTCCCAATATCTAGTTTTGTTTGAATCCTTTCTTTTCAGTGAGGATTTGATCAAACTAATCGTGAACTGTACATTATTGCTCGATTTATGATGGCATATGCAAAATTTAAAATTATGAAGATTAGATGTATTTTCATTTAACACTAATAATACAATAAGACTATTAAAGTTTGATGTAACCTATGTCATTGAGAGACCACTAACGGTATAAGATACAGCTGAAATACAAAGCTTAAACTTTAAGAACGTCTATAATTTGAGCGATCTCCTAGAAGTGTGCATAATTGAGGCAGTTGTAGCAGTGTTGGATTATAGAGAGGAATTGAAACAGAACCGTACTATCGTTTCCCAATAATTTTGTGCAATATTTTAACTTATAAAAAGTAGAATGTGTCTATTCGGTATTATAACATTCAAATAGTGAAAAATTTGAAGGTAAATGTTTATTTTTCACCCTATTTCTTTTCTATTAATGACAAACAAACATCTACATGATAATTGTCTTGGGACCATCGTAAGAATATTAAGTCTTCACTTTGGTCAAATCACGCAAACAAAAAATTATGACACAAGTTAATAATAATATTACCCACGGAATGAAGAAAATACACTGAAATGCTTAAAAATTAAATCCCTAAATTAACATATTTTTGTACAGGGATGCATATTTTATAAATAGGGTCAGATTAACCTAATTATTTCCATTAACTACATCGCAAAATTCTGTTTCTGAGAGGACTTTTTAATTTAAAAAAACCCGCAATCTATAATAGTTGAGGATTGGCCAATTAGGAACAAGTGGAAAAAAATCCAAAATTTTGCGTTCACAATTGCTTGTATGGTACGTGGCCCAGGGTGCAATGCGATCTTATCATAATATTCACATAACAAGATGGATTTTTTTGGTAGAAGAAGGAGATGTATGGATGCGAGAATTTGGATCATTGAAGACGACCGCAATGAGAAAGCCGAAGGGATCTAAAAATAGTGAGTGTTCCAACGTCTTTGTTATAGGATAATCGCTTTTTTCAATCGAATTTGTGTCATTCCCATAATGAAATCGATCGTTTGACACAAATGAGTGTATCTTGGTCAGGTTCAGACGGAAGGAGAGAACCTTTCCTCCTTCCGGCGGGGGAAAGTCTAAATTTTGTACAAAATGATTGAGATAAGATATCCTTGTGAATGAGAACTCTTAAAGATGATGTCAACAGGGCGTTGAACGTACTAGCGTAGAAACTGAAGAGGATTTCATATCAGGCATTTCATTCAACACAACAGCAGACATGTCTTTGAAGCCATGAGGAGATGCGAAGGTGTCGCTTCACGAATAGCAACGTCCGCAGGATTTAACTCACATGTGGAGGATGCCAAAGAAGTGGAGTAAGATTTTTCTACCCGATTGGCTACGAAGGTTTTGAGTCGGAGAGTTGAAGTTGCAAGCCAAGATAACACAAGTGAGTCATTATAAAGATAAATTCTATCAGTAGTTATATAAGGGAACGATGAGGCAATAGTATCCACAGTTGTGACAAGAGTGCAGCAGCGGGGGGTACTAAAAGCGGGATTGTTAACACTTTCTACGGTGCAATCCGAATTTTCGAGGCAAGAAGAATAAAGAGGGATTCTTGTTTGGTATATATTAGACACATGAAGCATAACCCATAGATGACACATCGGAAAATCCGGAAATACGAGAGGAACACTATTGGTAGAGAGAATAACGAGGAGTTTTTAAATTAGCTAACAAAGGCATTTGCCAAGCGAGTTTATTCCATTTATCAAGTAACACTTGAAAGAGTCTCTAGTCCCAGTCTAATCTTTCGCTCTACAGCACTTTTAAAAAAAATATGTAACGGGAAATACGACAGCCAAGCGGGTCGAATATTTGGGTAACATATGAGAGCATTTTTCATTTGGTGACTTCTTCCTGAAACGGAGTGATTCGATAAGAAAAACAATCTGAAACAGGATCCCAAAAGATAGTTAGTTGGGTTGCCATCGACATCGGGGAAAACGAGAGGCTCTATGTGCTCCTTAGGGACATGATGCAATATGAGCAAATTAGTACTGGTCCATTTTCTTAATTAAAACCCACCCAAAACCAAGAAAGAAACCAATTCCTTCTGTAATGTTTCCATTTCTTCTTGAGAGTCTGCTCCCAAGACGATGTCGCCAGAGGGAATTCTTCTCCCTCAGCGCAGAAGGAGCTAGACCACACTAAACTGTTCAATTCACACTCTTCCACTTGAGAAGAAGGCTCTGAACACGAGAAAATGAACGTTTTGAACTTCCTTTGTTCTATTGTGACAAACATCTGTCTATAAATCATACACAATCAGAACACACTGTTAATCGATGGGACCTAAACTCGGGGTTATTCGTTTTGCAATTTGGGCCAGAAAGAAATCTTTAATTGAGTGAAATGCCTGCTTGCAGAAGAGTGAGGGATTATATAAATAGATGAGCTTTCGGCAAAGCTAATGTGACCCAAATCTCGGTTTTCTTGTAGGACGTCGTAAAAGTATATCAATATTATTATATATATGTATATATATAAATAATATTATAATGTTAAAATATTTCAATTTTATAATCAATTTTATAGTCTGTCTTTATTGTTCTTGAAGTCTGTTCCAAATTTCAAAAATCTTGGCAAGTATTCTTCAACAGTTTTATTTGATATCCTTTGATATGCTTGACATCAAATTTAAAACAAATCCTACCCAGAAATGCACTTTATTGCAGTGTAACTCATTATTTTTGGATCTGTTCCCTTTCAGAAACTATGCTGAACTATTGTCTGTAAGAAACGCAATTGGTTTATTAATGACTGAAATTTCTTAAATTTAATACAGCCGAGAATATTTCGTTTTGACAAATGGTATGCATTTTTTTCCACCCTTTAAATTTTAGATAAAAAAATGTAATTTTTTTATCTCAGATTAATTCCATATTCTTTTGTTTTAATTTATGAAGAGGTGTGGCTACGACAGAAAAGTTAGGAATAAACCTCGCATGGAAGGATTAAAGTCCTAGAAACGATAATACTTGCTTTAGCGCTTTGAGTGTTTTTAGGTATTTTATTGCTTCAATCCTGTCTGAGTGTTTTTGTATGGCATTATGGGATATTCAATGACCTAGATATTTAATTGTGTTTCTTTTGGAAAAGTTGAATATTTTGTTGTTTAAGCATATGTACCTTTATTTGAAGAATTGTCAATACGTATATAATATTTGTTTTGTGGTCGATCTTGTTTCTGACAAAAATTGAAATGTCCTTTAAATAATTTCAAGTAAATTTGTATTGTCCGTCGCTAAAAGTGTTTCCTAGATACTCCGTTAACGCTCGGGGCCTTTACCCCCGTTGGTACTCCATTGGTACTGTTTTGAAGTTAAAAACTACGTAAGGTGCCTTACGTTGTTTATTTATCGGGAGTCTGTATATTTCGTGAATTTTGACAATAGTGATGTGTTGTTATTTTGTGCCATTTTTGACTTTATTTGTCTGCTGACAACAATTTATATGCTTCTCAAGGGTTACATAAAAATGAAAAATGAAATATTTATTTATTTGTCTAAACATAAATCTTTTTAGTTATTACACACAATACTATTGCTTACTGTGCAGTTTTTAACCGACGGAGGACCACCCGAATATAATCGGGAGGCGGGGAAAAATATAAAATAAAATAAAACAGTTTAAAATAAAAATGATTGAAATATAAAAATAAATATGAAACAATAACGACTCACCAAGCTGATGTTGTGGCGAATGATAAAGGTGGGCAGGAAATAGAAGGATGCAGGAGCGATGAAAACAGGGTATTTGGGGGAGGACGGCCCACTTACTAGTACCAGCAACTCCGGCGTTTCCGCGAGGTGCAAAATCACTCCAGAAAGATTCCAAGCGATGCTGGAAGAGATTTTACAGGAAGCGGTATGTTGAAAAGCGTTTGCGGGTTCACACAAAAAATAGTAAACGTTGTAAATCGGAGCGTGCTGAAGCGAACCTGACTCGGTCATAAAGGCGACTGACTTGTCGTACCCGGAGTGGGACGGCCTATCCTTTGGACCGGCTTCCCGGTTTAGGATAATAAGTAAACAATAACAAAATATGCGGTTCTTTAAAAAGGTAAATGAAAAAACGAAAATCCAAACACGAAAATATAAGAAACAAAATATATTTACAAATAAATCAAATTCATATTACGATAAGGATGAATTTAAATTAGAAATAATACTACTTCTTTTATAACTCGAAGGTTCAAAAGTTTAAAGGTTTAAATAAAACCAAACAAAAATATTTACCAAGATATTACACTATCATTATTAAAAAAAAACATAATTATTGTTATATTTGTGGCACAAAACTGACATTTTTACTTATATCTAACTATGTGTAAATGTCGAGTCACTTATTTTAACTACTTGGTGTTGTTATAGTTATCATTCCTGTTTTCTACGCTATTTTTTGTATACATGAAACATCGAAGCAACAAGTGCTCCTCCAGGCCAAGGCACATAAGGCAAACAAATTTTGGACAATCTTTTATATGGCCTTTCAGTTTCCGTATTCCCAATCCAAACCGGAATATTGCACTTCTTTCTTCCCCTATCAGCTGAGTTAAATGTTCTTCAGGGCGCCAGTACATCTTGCTTTTTGCTAGAAATTGTAGTGAAGATTTTCTAGTATTACTTGCCTACACATATCGTTCACTCTTTTTTAAATAATTATACACTGCGTATGCCACCGTAAATATTGGTTCAGAGTCCAACCTTGTCCAATACTAAACATTTCATTTTTGACTTTGCTTAGTTTTTTTTTTTTAATTTTCATTTACGGCTTATACTCTGATTCTCAAAACAAGTTCTAACTGATATTCTTTTCTCTACGTTTTTCAATTCCCATAGGGTTTTAACCGTTCGAAGCAGTGCATTCACCTGTAACGGGCTATATACAGATTCCCATAGTACACCTGAATTTGTTGTCGCTTTCGGAAGATTTAAAAAGTATTTAATAAATTCCATTATAATTGTTTGCAATTCCTTCACAGTTTAATCTCAACCCCATATTTTTATTCTATAGCTGATTACAGTTCTTACTAATGCATTAAATAACTTTTCCACTTCGCCCCACGGTAAACTAATCAGTTTCTTTTTTAGACGGTTAAATATACCTAAAGTAATTTTAACTTTTATTTGAAAAAAATTATAACGTAGATAATTGTTATTTTTAAGGTCGCTTTTGTTAACATTGACGGCGATCTCTGTTAGTGACATGTTATTGAGTTGGTTTTAAAAATGAATAGATTTGAATACCATTTTCCGCAACTACGGGAAACATTGTTCTGACATGACATTTATTATGGAACGACATGAGATATATATATTTCTTACCGATAATTAATAGCATAAATGGTAAGGAATCTAGAGTAAATTTATCCAAGATTTGTAGTTGGGCTGCCAGTTCTATTAGTTTTTTGACGTGGTATCATTTTTGGGTGTGAAACAATATCATTGTTTGTTGTAATTAATATTTGTTTTATATATTTTACTGAGAGTTGCTATTTTATTTCGTACTCGATATTTTTATTGTAGGGTATATTCCACATATTATTGAAGGCCTCTTGAAAATGGACCTTTGTTATAATATTCGCTCGTTTTATTATGATCTGAATAACCATACTAGTAACGAGTAGCTTCTGAATCGTTATAGGTGTGTCTGTTAGATTTGTTAAAATTTGAATTATATTTAATTGCCTGACTATTTTGATTCCGATAATTATTACTGTTATGCCTTTAAAAGCTATTCCCGAGTTGTTCTCCGACATATTACTATAACTGTTATGATAAATTAGAAATGATTTTCTCTAATCAATTGGGATAACATCTAAGTCCTTGATATCAATGCGTTTTCAATACGTCAGCTTACGTGGGATTGTTGAAATCGAGTACTGTACACTGTTTATGTATTCCTAATTCTATTTCTCTCATTTTATTGTAGAACAGGTTATAATTTGTTAATGCTTTTTGTATTTAGTAAGAGTAAATATTTTGGATGAATAGATTGACGATGCATTTTACGTTTCTGTTTCATTATAGTCTTGGAAAACTCTGAGTAATTTTATTTGGTTGCCCACATATCAACATAGTGTTACATATTCTCCCTTAGGATTGAACAGGTGTTCAATTGTTGTTTGCAAGTATTGTTTTGGAGGTATCCCGTTTTTCATTAACGATCCGGAGAATATTTCAAAATGGTTATATGCGTAAGCTACCGCATTATATACAAAATTTGGTGATAAAGAGTCTGCTTCTCTTTCAGATATTTCAGATATGCACAAATTGTATCAAAAATGATATTATTTTGTTCGGTTCATACAATTAGAAATTTTTCAGTTTTATTCATTTTTTTTTCTAATGAAGGGAATATAAAACTTCTTAAACTTCCTTATACCGTAGTATTGGAGTATAATATGCGAGTGCAATTCAGACATTGAATCTTCTTCTGATTTGTCTATTATCGACTTTTCAATGGTTCATGTTCATGAATTAATGTTCAGACTGTTCTAGAAAGCTTGCTTTGAGTTCTGGCTGAGCAAGGATGAAGAGGATGGAAAAGCATTAGTAATATTCTTTCTGATGATTTTCAGCTCTACGTATTTTCTTGCATCTTTATACAATAATTACAATTAAAATAAAAACTCAAGTTGTAATTTTGCCTCCATATTTTTTTAACTTGACCTTATTTTTATCGACTCAGGGATATAACAGGGTAATGGCAGTTGGATTAGAAGAGTTATAGTTGGGATTTATATTACAGTGAGAACTTGCAATGTTGAACAAATTATTTTCATGGCCCAGTATTGACGATAAAATTTCTATTCGGTTATTAGTTTCAAATAGTTTATGTAACGACCAATACTGAATTTAACAGTAAATTTTATATTTGTTACCTTATCGTTTTATTTCATTTTAGTCTATGAGCTTTTTATAATTCTAACATGTTAATATTATTATTATTATTTATTGTTGTAGAAATAATATATCGGCATTGGTCTTGTTGCAGGAAAAAATTAAGTACAATAAGTGAAAGCACATAACAGAAATGATAAATTTTCTAAATTGTACATTATATAGCTTAAGATAACAGGTTTCTCGTTTTAACTTCGTTGCTAATGCAGAGAAGCGAAAAAGTAAATATTATTTAAATGACCCTGGTTGTTTTTACTACTTAAGTGAAAGGTTTTTAAACATTTACTACGATTGGAAACGTGGAATTCAAGTTCAAAAGGAAGTGACCTATAATATCTAATTTTAGCTTTCAAAAAATTGGCAATAGTCCTTGTACTGCAATTTATATTTTAACCCTTTTCTAGCAAATGATTAGTTTTTACACTAAACATTCTGAGTTGACACAAGATATATATTTTAAGAACTCAATTATTTTGAAGGTAAGGTTCTTCCTGGCCAAATCTGCTAATTTTTCTGAAAATAGGGTAGAAGCTTGAATTTAATGTTTTCTCATTGCCGAATGAACGATGGTGATTTTCAATTTGTATAATTAGATCACCCAATTTATCATTTGAGATATTAGCATCTTGTGCCTACCACACATCTTTTGCTCCAATCGTTAAAAGAATGTTTCCAAGAGAAACTTGGCAGTTCAAAGAGACAGTACTACATTCAGACACGCTAAAGGACAGCAACATCTCAAGTTTGCCATTACGAAGTGAGAGTAATTTGTACTAAAACTTCAATATCCTGTTAAAAACGCGAGGTGTCAAATGAAAGAATTTCCTAAATGAATATCATGCCCCGGAGGGTTGAACGGAACATGAAGGATACGCTTAAAATTCAATGATGAACAAATTTAACGCAGCAATCAATTTATTTAGTTTAAAATTGAATGCATTAAGTTTACATTAATTACAGTTGATTAAGAGCTACATAGTACAATAAACAATTGTTTCATGTTTATTTTACTTTTGTTTTGATTAATCTATTTGCATAGAAACTAGCATTGTTTTTTTAGGGCACCTTCCATTCTGCTACGCTCAACTTCTTCCTTCGTTGATTTCATTTGATGTTATTCTTATTTTTAAACCTTTTTCAATGGCTCAGTCAGGCATTTGTTGAGTATGAACAGTCTACAGTAGAAGGGTTCTTAGGCGCTTGAGAAAAACAGAGCTTCACACTAGAAGGCCAGGGCAGGGTCGACCTAGGTCTTCAGGAGAGAGAAAGACGATAGATTCATCTGTCATCAAGCCATACGAAACACCATCATTTCCGGCAATGAGATAAGACATCTGATAAGGCAAGTTCCAAAATGTTTTATAAAAAACTGTAAGCAGAAAGCTCACTGATATAACCTCAGAGCCCTGCACACGGATGGTTCTTCTTCTTACCATAGCTCAAAATGGAACATAGAAATTGGACTTTTGAAGTTTGAGAACGAGTTCTATTTAAAGATGACGTGAGGGTTGGCCTCCAATCTTCAGATGGGCATAATTTCATATGGAGACGCTCAGGTGAAATCTACGCCCCATGTTGTATTATTCGTCAGCTGACATGCCATGGTGGATCGTTGAGGTCCTTGGGTAGCATTTCCATGGACGACCTATCCAAATAGGTTGTTGTGCGAGAAAGATCTCTAACTTCACATAAGTATTTCTACCAAGGCTCTTTATGACTGTGGGGTTTCGTCAAGCTATCTCTTATTCACAGCAGTCAAAACTCCTTACTACTATCTATTAACAACGATTTCAATATTTCTTTTGTCGATGAATTACCTTATCCTGAAATTCCACACCAAGCTTTCGACCTTCCGCCATATTGTCAAAGTCCGTGCAAATTTTCCCCTCCCGAGAACCTTAAACGTTGATTACCTCAAGATTTACCCACCTCTTAATATTTTTGGGTGTGGTGTCCGTTAATCTGTGTCCTCCGGTGCAGCGCTAGCCACAGTGTCAGTGCTGTAGAAATGTTTTTAATATGCATTTTTTACAGGCTATAAATAAACTTAACAAATGCTGTAACTACTACCATATTTTAAAATTGTGTTAATTTATCTTTTTAGCACATGATTAGCAATTTTCTCATAAAATAGCTCGATGTGGTTGATAATAACCTTAATAATTATTCAGAGATCCTGAGATGCGTGTGACGAAGGTATTAGAAAAAATTTTCTTTATCGTGCCAACGTTTCGATCTTTATTCAGATCATCTTCAGGGCTCAAAGTAGTCGTTTTCTGCGTAATTGTGCCATTCTTATGTGTTGCGTTGAGAGTGCCTAATGTTGACTAATAACCTTAATGTTGCAACTACTTGTAAAAGATTAGCAATAAAGGGAATTTGGAACATCTATTTACAATATTTATTAATCTTTTAAATGATGAAAAATAGTTTCACAGTCCTAATGTATAAAGCAAGACGAAAGAAATTGAGTATTTTTTCTTTCTTTTAAATTCGCTTTTGAGATTTTTTCATTTAACTAATAGCACGTATTAGCATCTCTCGGATTAAACAATTAATATTACGGAAAGTTTTGCTTCTAAATATTCTTATAAATTCTGTTTGTGTTGTCTTTTCAATTCGTAATAAAATATTTGCTATAGTCCGTCCTTCTTGTAGTTTGTGTAGCGAGTTATTGAAATCGGCATTGCAGATGGGTCGGCACTCCCAAGGGGATTGGAAGAAAGGAAATCTGAAAGGTGACACACACGTACACAAACACCCCAGTCGAATCTCATAGAGAAACCTAACACCGGCAGTTATGATTCGTAAAAAAAGTAACATTGAATAGGTCCGAATTCTGAATTTGAGAAGTAACTTAACTCATATGTTCATTTTAATTGTACAAAACCTATGCATTGAGAGTTAATTTCAATCACATCCCAACGCTTTGTTGGGAATTAATGCGATTCCTCATAACAAATGCCTTCATGCAGTTCGAAACCTTTATAATTTCATTTCGTATACAGGGGGTATTCCAAATAAAAGGAAGTTCAAGTTATACTGTTTGGTAAGCTGTAAAACTGGAAAAGTTGAAGGTTAAAAATCTAAAGGCTTTTCGGAAATTGGACTATTTCTAAAGCCGAAAGAAGTAGTAATGATAATTTTCTGTTCTTACCTAAACTATATGCGTTTAACGATATATTCAAATCTGAGAACTAGCTTTTCGAAAAATATTGACGATAAATGGTTCCATCGGTCGTATGAGTTTAAACGGGTTATAAATAATCTCAGGAGGTTTCAGGACAAATAACCATCTTGCGGTATTTTGTTGTAAGATGGAAGAAGGTTGCGTGCCTTGTGGTCAGGCATCAAACTCAAAAACATTTTTATCAGTTATTTTCAAGTCATTTAGTTGTTCAAAGAGCCCAAATGTCTCCAATATTTGGTGACCTTCTTTTTTGATACAGAATAATTTACTTGTCCTTTTTCTAAATAAAGACCGTCGCTACAATTGCGAATTACAATAATTGATCCACAATCTTACAATGTATATGATCAATATGATGAAAATACATGGAGAAAAGAGTACGGAAAATGAGAAAACAAACTTTTCAGGAGGAGCGAATTTCTCATCGAGCCGGAATTTTTCCCGTTGCCGGCCCATTTAAGCCAGAAAAACGTTTCACGTCAACTCCACTTGCAGTAGGGTGTTGGCAGATTTTGTATTCATTTGTAAAGGAAGTTTTGAAACAGGATGTATACAAAAACGAACTCAAACAGAGGAAGGCATGGAATTGCAAGTTTATCAAAGCTAGTACCCTGAATACTTGATTCGCCGTTTTTGACTCCACTTTAGGTCGATAAGTTCTAATTTTGATACTTCTTTTTCGAAAGAGAATGAGATTTGTACTTAAGTATCAAACTCAACGATATTATTTATTTCAGCATATTTTCAAGGTCGTTTAGGTGTTCAAAAATGAGGCCAAATATCACCATTATTTGGTACCATTTCTTTCTCTAAATCTATTTGGTTTATACTTTATACCAATATTTTCTTTTTGTTTTAGTTTTCTCAATATACTCTAAATTCACAACTAGGCGTTTTGTTAAATAATGATATTAATTTTTAGCAATAATCCTTTCGATTGAATTGTTTTAACGTTTTCAGTTCAACTGTTTCTTTACAATGATTAATAGTAATTTTTGGCCATATAATTGCATATAAAAATGATCAGGGACAAGGCAAATTTCTTCAAGTTTATTGAAACTATTTTTTACGATTGAAACGTTTACCAAATATAAATGTCTACTTACAATACTCGAATTTATACGTGCAATAATAATAAATGTATGCGTTTCGCTTTGAAGTGTGGAATAGATCTTTCATCCGTCGATCTCTGTATAATCCAGTTGAAAAAAAAAGTTTTCTATGCAAATATACTACTAATATACTAGTAAATACTAGAGAACTCAAACCTACGCTACTATTCGAGAAGAGAAGCAAGTTGATATCTTGAGAAAAGTACGCTGTCAGGAATAAGGCAAGCTCTTCTTCATAAGGCAGACATTTTGAACGTATAATTTAAAATTTAGAAACTGGTTCTATTTTGTTATGTTCAATTCTGTTTTATTTACTTGCCATTACTAATATTATTTCTAGTAAACGTTTCAAAACCTAATGACTACTTTTTATAACTGACTAGATGTATAACCCGGGCATTGTCCAGGAAGATTAAAGTTTTATGTAAACAATTTTGAGTAAACTTATCGCAATTGCTTGATTTGGTATATATAAGTTATATACGAGTATAAACATTGTTCGAAATAAATAATGTGATGACAATGCTAGGATGCAGGTGTTGCTCCTAGAATTGTCATCAGCACTCTCTCCCACTCTAGAAATGTTATAACAATTTTAATTTTAATAAACGTTAGTCTTAAGCCAGATTTTCCCGAACGCATATCGAAGAGATTTGTCTTAGATTCATAAAGTTCTGAATGTATATCAGATTATAGACCGGACACGGTCACAGTAGAAACCGCAGCTGGCCGAGAAACGCATA
>CM077100.1:13672280-13685488 GCA_039619505.1 Cimex hemipterus
GATATAATATAAATTAAATTAACCTAATTTAAAGCTCAAAAATGTGCAAACTTTATTCATACCTTCAACAACCGCTACTGGATGCAAATTATATTCAAAATGAGTAATGTTTAGTGGCCGTTAATTAATGATTATTTAAACATAGTGTCATGCGCTCTGGTGTGGTAGGTCAGAAAACATTTTTTTCTTTATCTTCTGAAATGTTCCATCTTTATTGGGATGAACGTCAGAGCCTGGGCTCTATAAACGTTGTTTCACTATTAAAACTACGTATAAAATATTAATACGAATTTCACAATTTTGTAAAAATATCTTATACGTATTTGTACAATTGAAGCAACGTTTTGGTTGAACAACAGGCCCTGAAGTTGATCTCAATAACGATGTAAACATTCCAAGATAAAGAAAGTGTTTTTCTAACCTACATCGCACCGGATCGCATCTCACGATCATTAAATAATTATATTCAAAATGTGAATTGTACTGAATTGGAATACCATGTAGTTATATCAGTTGATTTAATAGATTGATTTTCCAGCATAACCGACTATTTTCAAGCTGTTCATTTTGATTCCAACAGGGCAAAGATTGTCTTAATTCTCTAATTCTTACTTGACTTGCTTTATTTCGTGCTTCTTGAAGATGTGATGATTTGGTAGCGGATGATTGTGACATATGAAATCTATTTTGTTCATTTCGTTGTGCTGTTTGTTATTTTAGTTTTATCTTTCATCTGCAATTCCCTTGACAATATTTATGCAACGACCAATACGTCCCTTTTTTTTCGTTGCATTTTCAACAACAACAAAATGATTCCAACAGCAGTGTCAATAATAATAAACATAATTCACAATACAGCGGAATCACCTTAATTAATTACAAAACTTGGAAAAACTGAATATTGTGGGACTTCCCAACCTCAGAATTTATACAATTCAGAATGTTATTAAACCCAACTGGTAAAACAGCACTACGTATTTAACTTAAAATGACCGTGTTCGGCAGAACAATGTTTAATAATGTTTTACATAATTAATAATTGTTTGTAACTGTAAAACGAAGACGGTTTTTGTAGTCTTTATCTTTTTACACTAAATGAACGTTCATTTTGAGTGCTTTTCTCAATGGTTTGGCTTGGTGGAACGGTCGTCCGTCATGCCTCATGTCGGAGTTGTTTCCTACCTACACCACTGCTGACCTATAGTAAAGATACAACGGTGAAGTTAGTATGTTCCTATCTTTACTTCAGCGAAACTAATTCTGTAGTTTGGCGAATATATTGTCGATCGCTAGGAACTAACAAAATGGCGCGAGCGATAGGAGTTTGAAATAATAAGAAAATTGGTTGTTTCGGCACCCACGGGATTCATCCATTCTATTGATTAGGAGAAGAGTAGTTTAGAAATAATTAAAATAAAGGAATAAGTGAAAACTCACTCCTTAATGAGAGCCTTGAAGTCTGTAAGATAAATGATATCTGAAGGCGATGATGGGTCAGTGCACCGGCCTAAGTTCCGAAGACGCGATGATGCAACTCGTACGTCGATGTCATTGAAGGAGATGAATAAGTCTCTCCAGATGGTGATGTTGGTTTAAGGATGATAAAAAGGATGTGATAGAAAGGCAATGATCCGTGGGAGAACTCGAAATAGTATACGTTTTGAAGAAAAAGGCGATGGAAGTTCTGTGAACACGCGGTCGGGAGGTATCGTTAAAGCGCGTTGGGCGATACGAATGACATACGTAGGATACCAGTTGGGCGATGAAAGATTAATCAGAGTGAAACAAAGGCGATCTTTCGCAGTTGTTAAATTACTGACAGATGTGTAATACTTAAAGCAAGTCACGGAGGAGATGTTCACGCTTCGGGAGCTGGCGATGAAATGACGGAATAAAAGCGGGGAACAAAAGTTTCCGGTGAAATTGGAAGGAAAAGGGTTGGTGATAGGAAACTTTGTGGGAAAGGGGTTAAATATAGCAGTTACAGTGAAAACGTCACAATTGGGGAGTTTCGCTAAGGGCGACGCGCCCGAACAATTGTATCAGTAGTTCAGTTTTCGTGGTTCGCTTTACCAATTAATACCTCTCAATTAATTAAGGTTTTTAGTTGAGATAAAAAAGGCTGTTTCATGAGCGGGATTCAAACTCATGACCTTTGGCTAGAAACACCGCTATTCTACCACTTGAGCTATCGTGATTTCGTTCCACTCGGACACTAAAAAAAGTGGGGTTGAGATGGGAAGTGTCCGAGTTGATCGAAGTCACAATAGCTCATGTAGACGAGTAGTGGCGTATGCCTAGTATGCCCATTGTATATTCTCTACCCCCCGCACTACTCAATATCAAGTGTTAAAGTTGCATCGAAAACGATTCAATAGTTTTCGTTTTAATAATTAACACACATACGAACATTCACTATTATATATGCAACGAAAAAATCAATTTTTTATCAATTAAACACTAATTTTACTTTGAACACAATTGACATTTAGAAATTATGTATACCTATTTAAAGCAGATTGGGTGAGATCAATTCGATGCGAGTTGGAATATTTTCTCGTTTGTGAGCGCTATGAGTGTCCTCGGTTAGCTGTACGAGAAGCGGGGTGGTTCTTTTGCTCGTAGGCACGCTAATGGTGTTTTAATCACCGAGTGCGTCTCACTAGCCAGTCGTTTTGCTAAACATTTCCCGACTATTCTCGTTCTTCTTATGTATACGAGAAATGAACCAGCTTAAACCAACGGAATGTTTGTAGCGAGGAATTCGTCCCAGAAAACAGTTCTGTTGGGGGAAGGATTCAATTTTAACATAACACAATTAAAAATCAGAATAATAGAAAAGACAACAACTTGTAATTAAAAGAAAAGATTCACGCTTGCAAATAAACAAATTACAATACACTTAAATTTAAAAATACATCAATTAAATTTATCTGTTCAATCAGCCGATCAGACGACGTCAGTCCAGGGTTGATGATGGGGTTGATCGATAGCAGATGAAAACAGGTTCCGATGAAGACGGTGTGGGATAGGTTACCTTCCAGCAGCGGGCCATTGATTGATTGATTGAAGGTTTTCAGGGTGCGTATACTGCGCCCTTTAAGAGCTATTGTATACCCCGTTCTCTGCTTAAAGCACATCGGTGTGTCCTAGTTCGTCAAGGAACTTGATTAATAGGCCCGGTTTTATTGGTTGTAGCTCTTCTATGGTCACGTTGTACATTCCAAAACACTTCCTCCTGCGGGCTAATGTTGCTCCGCAGTTTGTTAATAGATGTGTTGGTGTTTCTTCTGCTTCTTTCCAGAATCTGCATGTGCCATCTTGGTTTACTCCGATTTTCTTTAAATGTCCATTTAGTCTGCAGTGTCCTGTTAGGATTCGCAGTCTATTCCTGCTTCCTTTGACACATTCCGTGATTTCTTTCTTTCCGAAATTGGTTAGAAAATTCTTGGATTGTTTATGTCCAATAAGTGAATTCCAGAGTTCCCTTATTTTCTTTTTGTCCTTCTGTCTGAGATAATCGTTAATAGTGTGGATTCCTATTCCACAGAAGGGTAGCAGCGGGCCATTTATCCTCAAGAAGGTAACAGAAGGCTTACGCAAGTGAGCGTCTACAATGCTCGAAGATGGCAACGAAAGCCGACTGGAAGACTGTGCAGGAACCGGTGATCTATCCGGTTCAAAACAAGAAGTCGGTCGATTGTTCTTAAGAAGAATCGGTGGTAGAAGTACAAGTTATCCTATCGTCTAGCCGGTCATAAGAAGAAATATTCAAAATTCTTATACCGGCTGTGTCAAAAATATAAAAAAAGGTCTAGTTGCTTGATTTTATAAGTTGTCCGGTTGAAGTAGCTGATTAAGAAGTATAGTTTTAGAAAATGTGAAAATTGTACTAAAATACTTGTTGAACTTGGTTACTTGGGTCTGTCTACACACGCGGCGTTTTGATATTACTTGGCTGACATACTCGGCATGAGTTGTTCTAGAGTCAAGCGACTTCCAGGTCCACTTGATTCATTTCATGCAAAAAACACGGGCTTTCTACGGTATATTGCATGTCTCACAACGTTTCTCCCCGTAATGGTGTGCGTGAATTTAGTTTTGAGCGTGTGACGTTCTAGTGTTGAGAGGGTCGATAAAAGGCACATTAACACATCGACCTGTTCTTTTTTTGTTGTTGTAAATGCGTATGTTCATTTAGCTTATTTCGGTGAGCTAAACATCAAGCGCATGCCAATTAATGTTCTCTGGTAAGGTGTGCTTAATAGAGCAATAATTTTTTGATTGATGCTCATTTTTTTGCAAAAAGGGGGCCAATAAAGGCGGTGTAACGAGTTTGGCATTAAGAGGGCCATCTTCTCTCATAGTAAAGCTTTAACAGCGCTAAAAGCTTTAGAAATAAAAAAGTCCTTCTCCTGCTACTCGTTCGGGACCATCTGGCGTACTTGCCAAGTCGTGTACACCGTCATATCACTTCAAGGCTAACTTGTTATAAATTAGAAATAAATTCCCCGATTTTTCAATTCTCGTTTGTACAGACGGGCCCAAGACCGGCGACGGTGTGGCGTGCGCCATATACAGCAAACGAGTGACTACATTCTGATCGTTGCCCCCTCATTGCAGTGTAAACACGGTGGGACTATACGCGATTTGGCACGATCTCGGGGTGGCGGGGACTGAAAAAGTTTTAGCTTGAATGCGTACATTTATTAGTGTGAGTGGTGAGAGATGATGGCGAAATATAGCACAAATAGGTGTGTGTGTGTGTGTGTGTGTGTGTGTGTGTGTGTTTAGGGTCAATGGCGGAATATTTATAAAAGTGTTCCATCGACGCTAATTTACATTACATTATTAATACCGTGTTTAGGTCAAAGGAGGACTATCGAGTACCGTCTAATCTGAATGAATCCAATGAATGTATTTATTTGTGCGACTGACATATCGAATTTAATTAGTATTAGGCAAGATTGTAATTTGCATGGGTTTGGGGCTGAAGTGACATAGCTGGCCACAACACCGTCGGAACTTAGCCCGGTTGGTTGGAAAGCACCGATCTCTTGGGCATCTTGCATTAGACAGTTACTAACAACCAAGCAGCATAACGGGGTTGATGATCGCCTTGATGTATTGACGCTACGGTCAGCACCTCGTTGAGTGACAACCCTTTGGTGTGAAAGTTCAAATAAAATAGTCCGGGTACGACTAAATGGCCTTGTTCAAAACAGAAAGCTATCTCAATCAATTTGACCATATTGATAAAAATACAAGAAGGACATCATTAGTTTTCCTATCTTTAAACGACTCAACGATTCACACAAAATGATGATATATCACTTATTGAAGACCGAACGAGGCTAATATTAGAGAAAACAAGTTGAGAGGTCTAAGAACATATTTCGAATTCATGGTGAGATAGAAAGAAACAAAGGGGAGAGAGGCCAATGTGAAAAATATCTCCAGACGTCTTTAAAATAGTGACAGAGAAAAGGGCCGATCGAACGAAATATTTTCTCTTGATTGTTTAAAAACAACTGAAAAAATAGAAAATTTTGCTTTAATATTTTGAGCAAACAATAGATACCTTTATGAAATTACACTTCCCGTTAAAAACATCTCTGCGATTTTTGCCTTTCACCAGAAAAACTGGTTTTATATATTTTTATATTTATTTATTGTTTGATGTAAAATGTTTTATACATTTAACAATTTGTTGGCAACGATCAATAAAAGATCTGGCGGGAACCTGTTAGACCAAGGGGTTAGAAGAGAGGGGTCGGCCAGTGTTGGAACTGCAAGTGTTTAGGAATGTGATTATTAGGAGGCCACGAAGCCACAGTCTTTTTAGGCGGCATGGAAGACTGTTAGTGTACGTTGGAGGCTTGGGCTAGTGGATTGGTGTCTAAGGAAAGTTGGTGTGAAAGTGGTGGAATCGTGTTTGGATCATGTCAGAGATGGATGCAGTCTTTGTAGATGATTTGTGGTGACATAAAAGTGAGCCTTGAGGATAAAGGACAAAGGAGGATTGGATTCTTTAGATTATGGAAGTGTAATAAGCTTGTGAGTTTATTGTGTGTATTCAGTGTACATTTATGTCCAAGTAGGCGACTGAATTGTCCGAATCTTCGGTTCAATTCTTGTCTTTTTTGTTTTATGTGTGTTGTCCAAGTGAAGAACTCAAGATAGAGTGTATATGTGCACTGGAACTTTAACATAAATAAAAAATCTCAGAAATACAATATAAATCATTTTACTTTTTAAACTGATGATAACTTCATAAAATAAATTATTTAGAAAATAATAATTTTCATATGCAAGCCTCTAAGGTTTTATTAACTTCTTCATCATTTAGCAGTTTTCTTATAAAATCATGGGCGATATTTTCAGACTCATCTAGCTGACTTAAGCATTCAAGGGTTGGTAGGGGTTTGATCTCGTAATCGACCGTTTCTTTTGGAATGTCCAAACTAATTCTCGCCGGTCCAGAATCCCTGCCATCCATTCAAGGGTTGGAATAGTTGTGGTGTTCAAATACTTTGCAAGCATTACCATGCATAAACAATGATACTGCAGGATCTCAACCAGGATTGATACTGACTCGTTTTGTGCCTCTGGAGAGAAGCCGCTCAGGAACATTACCCACATCTGTATGTCCCCGCTTCCATTGTCATTGTTTGTCCAGCTCGCATTATGAGAGCAAAATCTTAATTCCTGTAAGTAAATAAATTTTACAATAGTACCTATTATAAATTTTGCAATAATTCCCATTCGTTATGTTCAATATTCTATTCAACATTAATCAAAGGGCACATTTTTCCGATCGATAGCGAGTTGATATGTGTGACTGCTTTATTGATAGTGGTGTTGTTCGAGCGGTATGAATTTGTTCGCTTAGCGTACTTCCAGTCTCTCTTTTAGCTTTTTAGCTTTTAATGGCCCTTGTAGTAGAATAATGAATTCGAACAATGATGTATCTCAATGATTTTCATTCTTTAAGGAGAGTGATAATTCTGGCTGATTTTTTACAATTCATTATGGCACAAACACAGTTAACAAAGTAAGAAAAATAGAGGTAAGTTGCTACCAGAGAGTAACAAAAGGTGAAACCCAACTGAAAGCACATTGAAATAAACCTAAAAAAGCTTTGGACTTTCGTTAAAAAGTGATTAATAATGATATGAATAATACTCAATGCCCCTATTTAAGAAATAATGTTACCACAAATTATGAGCTAAAGTAAAAAGAAAAACTAAAAAAATTCTCGAGGTTTGTAGTGCGGAGAGTATTTGATTGAACACTAGTATTTTATAAATCTACTGAACCAAAATAATAATATTTAATTTTTTTAAATATACATTCATTTTATTTCATTCATATAGCGTTTTCATATAAGTAACATTATTTCTTCTTTTCTTGAAATGTTAACAGTATAAGAATTGTTAACTTAGTATATAAATATATTTATGGTTGATTTGGGTTACTTAAGGATAGCGTACCCTAATGACAACACTCTTTTATACTGAAGCCACTTCAATAATTTTTAATTATTGACTCGGACGATACAGCCATTTTGTCTTCTAACCCGAATCTTGTGCAAGCAACCTTTAGCATCCAACACCTTGAGTTTATCAGAAACTGGTGCAAAAAGTATCAAGACTGAATGAGTAAAAATTTACGTATTACGTACTTCCACCAAAATCAATAGCAAAGCGCTTTCTAAATCCAACTAAGTTTCAGAGTTGACCCTCCACTGCAGAGAACAAAGAGTATTGTTTGGGTACTTGATCACCCACGCATCCTCCATAAACTTAACTACTTATTAATTTCTTATCTTTCAATCTAATTTTACTGACCGGTGCTTCAAAGTGGTATGGGGCAACAAGTATTTAAAAAAAAAAACACCGATACAGGCCGGCGTCTGACAGGGGTGGAGTCTTTCTCCCATCCTTTATAACATTTTTTTTTTTACTTTATATATATTTTTTTCTACTAACATTTGTATACACTCAATGCCAGAACTACTATCTACGTGGATGATACCTTAACTTTTTTCTTCTTATCCGAATCTTATCCAAATAACATCTTGCATCCAAAACCTATAACTTATTAAAAACTCGCCCAAATTGAAGAAAAATTTTCACAGTGCGTATGACTGAACACACAGTCATGCCCTCTAATATATATCAACCACAAACTACTAAACTAGGGTACTGTAGAGTTCCGCCAAGGTATCCAATATTCAAAGCACTTACTTTCACTTTCCCTAACTATCACAAGTCCTCAGAGAAATTGCCAAAACTTACGATTAATCTCCACAACGACTCAATATTCTTTGAGTCAATGAATTTTGATGTGGTCCAAGTAGTTCAGTTCTTATCGCACAAGTTTTGGGATTGTGCTAAATATCCATTTGTCTTGGTTCAATTTCATCCTCTAGTCGCACCGTTCTTCGATGAGCTCGAGATGCTCCTGAACCTCTTGGCTGTGGCTGGTATTAGATTCAGGTTCGTACATGATATTGGGAGGATAGGTTGGCAGGGCTGAGATGATTTAAATATTGTACAGGATGGGACCAAAAACATTCCATTGTAGGACGAATCGTCTTGTCTCTGTCCTCAATTCCAACCTCATTCAGGCAGTCATCCACAATACGTGCCCAATGGGGCCTGGCATTGTCCTGCATTAGCAATAATCTCTCGCGGATGTTGGGGCAAACAGCGATACATGTTCTTCCATTATGTCTTGTAAGTACTTACGTGAAGTTAGAGATCTTTCTCGCACAACAACCTATTTGGTTAGGTCGTCCAAGGAAATGCTACCCAAGGGCCTCAATGATCCACCATTGCATGTCAGCTCCCATCTGAGCGTCTCCATATGAAATTATGCCCATCTGAAGATTGGAGGCCAACCCCCACATCATCTTCAAATAGAACTCGTTCTCAAACTTCAAAAGTCTAATTTCTATGTTCCATTCTGAGCTATGGTAAGAAGAAGAACCATCTGTGTGCAGGGGTATGAGGTTATTTTCATTGAGATTTTTTTTTACAGTTTTTTAGTAAATCGAAACAGTTCGGACTTGCCTTATCTGATGTCTTATCTCATTGCACGTAATGGTGGTGTTTCGGACGGCCTGATGACGGATGAATCTATCGTCTTTCTCACTTTTGTAGACCTAGGTCGACCCCGCTCTGGCCTTTTAGTGTGAAGTTTCTCAAGCTCAGAAGAACCCTTTCTATTTTAAACTGTTTACACTCTATCTCCTGGCGAATTCGTGCTGGTTGTATCCTTCCTCTAATAATGTTATGACCCTGACACTATCATACTGATATGCCAGACTGAAGCCAATGAAAAAGATTCAATAATAAGAATAATATGAAATAAAATTAACAAAAGAAAAAGAATCAATGAAAGCGCTCTTTCGTGAACGAGGAAGTAAATAAAACTTACCTGTAACTAATGAAAAAATAGATATAATATTTAATTTTAAACTAAATTCATTCAGTGCCATCAATGTAATTTTATGGTTAAAATCAGTAGGACTGAGCTATGGTGAATATGTTTATAGTATCTAATGAATATGTTTAATATATCTTAAAATATATTTATTACATTAAATTATACTGACGAGTGATTCTGTGTGAATTGGTGCTTATAAACGAAGTGCTTGTTTCCAACACATTCGGTGGAAACACCTTCGCAAGAGTTTTGTAATGACACTTTGATCCCCTTGGGATAAATAAGGCTGAAACTTTATCTACGTTATTCTTTTTTAAAAGAAGAAACCTCTGGAGAGCGTACGCGGAATTCGACGCCAAGATCTCATGATTATCGAATTCCTATATCACGTTTAGATAACAAAAGAGATGGAGTGAGAGAGAAAGAGAGAGATAAATCAACAAAACATTTGTATGACGTACAGATGTATGACGTGCCATTGATGTTAGTCGAAAATAACCAGGGATGTGTTTTTCCCGAGGGTATTTCAGCTTCGAGGCCATTGGGGTGCCGGTGTTTTTGACATTGAAACATTTCATTCTTATTAAAAAGACAGTTCCTACTCACAGTAAGTTCTTCTTCTCTAGATGGTCCTTAAATTCCGAATACTCGGTCGATTTAGGAAAATGTTGTTACACAAGGTTTTAAAATAACTTTTAGAAGTACGGGTTCACTTAAAAACATCCTCTCAAAATCTAAAGATAAGGTAGACAACTTTGCAAAAAACGGGCTTTGCCATCTTAATTGTAACGATTGCTGCATTAAATATATAGGACAACAAATAAAAACGACAATTCAAGAAAATTTGCCTAAATCGACCAAGTATTCGGAAGTTAATGACCAAATAAAAAAACTTACTGTGAATAGGAACTATCTTTTTAATAAGATTGAACAACACACTTACCCCACCATTTATCTTGAGCGATGAGCGCCATGTCAACAGCTAAACCGTTGCGGCCACCAGAAAAAAGATGGGAAGATTATTAGATTTCAAGATTTTATATTAACATCATTTAACGCAAATGGACTAAGGGTTAATGGTTAATATCTCACTTTATTCACATTGTTCTGGGTGATGGGAACGAGCTGAAACCTTTAATGACGTTCGTTGGTAATAACGGTCGTACGAAAGATTATTTCAACTAATTCATTGGTAGAAACTTATATTTGATGAAAAAGGAGGCCCATTGGTTGGAACAAGTTAAACAGTTTCCGAAATTTCGACATTCTTTTGCTCGGTCCGCATAGGAGCGTAAGTCCAAATTGACAACAGGCTCAAAAATATTTCGTCTCGTCTGGAAGTAAGCCTTTGTCGATTGACATGCCGATGGCTGGTAATATCGCCAATTTAGTTATAAGAACATCTTAACAACGAAGACCGACTCGACATTTAGTAAAGTTTCAGAAATATTGTTAATTGACAGCGATTGAAGAAAATTTTGAGATACACCGCGGTGGTAATAATATTAAAGAGATAATTTGTAAAAGAGAGGAACCAACCTTGAAAGAAAAAAAAAATGGCTACTTACATTTGCCGGAGGATAAGGCTTTTTTGTAACATCCCAATGTGATTTCTCCTTATTCTTAACCAATGGTCTGCGATTATTGCAATGTAGTATGCCTCAAATGGATTGAATAGCTGTACTTATCAAACTTTCCTTCGTTAATGTTACTTGACCTTGTCTTCGTGCGCATCCTAGACTCGAAAGCTGTCGACGACTTGCTCTCTTTGTCGATTTTTTCCGACCTTGAGGTTATACGAATCCTTTAGGCACTGGCCCTTCATGGAGGCAGCGTTTAGTATCTACCGATTTGGTATCTGCACCTTTTTCGAAATTCTCGACTGATTTAGGCCAACTGTTTTCCTGGTCGTTCAATTTTGAGGCCTTCTTAGTTATCTCCCGGTTTTCAGTTCTTCTCGACTGTATGAACTTTTGCACATTTTTTGTTTTTCAAATCTTGTCCTCAATGACTCAATCCTTTTTCTTATGGCTTTGGGGATTTCGATATTGGAAGCATTTTTCTCTTGCCGATGGAGCCAATTCTATTTAATTTCGCGTGAGGTGAAACATCGACTTTACACAATTTTGTATTCTTGCCCCGCCTAATCACAACTTCGTCTTATCTTTTAGATTAGATAGAGATTAGATAGCCGAAGGTCGTGGGTTCGAATCCCTCTCGTGCCATTAACTTTTTTCAACCAAAAACCGTAATTAATTGTCATTAGATAGAACAGTGCTGAACATATTTAAATAAATATACGAAAAAAAGAAACACAAAATACAGAAACTAAACAGGGCATTCTTGACAACATAAAAGAAGAACCTAGACAAAATACAGTTTATGCTTGAATCTCCCATTCAAATTCTTATTTGTGATAATTTACTCGAAGGGATTATTGGCTGGTGCCACGTAAACCATGTTCCGCCTTGTAGGTATTCAAGTGGAAACCACTAGATGAAAATACTCAATACTATGACACTAGGGATTTTTTAACTTTTACTAAATAGTAAAATCTAATAATTATTTTCATTAGAGGATGAAATATTTTTCTAAATGTAAATTGGAATTTTCTAAAGTTTCAGAACTGTTTATATGATTTTACAAATCCTTTATTTAAAGAACGTATTTATGTGCGCTTTAAAAGCTATGATCCAGCTTGATGGAAATTTACATGTAAACCCTCTTATCTTATCAGTAGGAAAATATGAACCTTCCGCTTCGAACTTGGCCAAGAAAAGTTTCAACCCTCAGAATATAAACGGTAATTAAACATCGCATTCAATCTCAAGTCGTTTGAAAGTTTGTATTAAATAAGCAGGTTTTCGAACATTAGCTCTTCCATCCATTCTGTTGAAGCTGAAACAACGGCCTTTACAAGAAAATTAAAAATACGCGTAAAAGCAAAACGCCTGTGACGAGAAATAAAACAAACGTACACGTACTAATGGCCAAATAACCAGTCGGGTAATTAAGAGATTTATTCCACTTTACGTTTTTAATGAAAGAGTTATTCCTTTGTTGAGCCAATTGCAGGTTATCGGGCATCGTTGTACAAAAAGTGAACTAGTCGATTACCAGCCGACCGTAGAGGGAATTAGGGATGGTTGGGGATGGTTAGCTAAATATTCAGATCGGTTGCCAAAAAATCCTTTTCTTTTCCATTTCACGAGCACAATTCAATAAAAAATAGATAAACGATAGAATATTCTTTTATTTCATTTTATAAGGGCCCGAGGTACATAAAATGGCCGAACTAAACCCTAGTAAATCCCCTTCAACTAATCTCAACAATATTACATAAGTCCATGCAATACAGCTATGTGCGCAGGAATTAATAAACAAAGATATGAACGGTGCACATATTTCATACGCTGAGACAGTCATAAAAACGCAAAGGCTTTCTCTCCTAACTTGTCTGGGAGTGCCTAAATTGCTTTATGACTCTGGTAAACCAAAACAAGATTAGCTCAAAGTGGGCTCCTGGACATGAAGGGATAGGAAGCAATAAAGGGTACTCCTCACACTCATGGGACCTGAAGCACAACTAAGTGCACTGTAGTGCGTGATAAGTTGGATCGGGAAAAATGGCTTGAAATGAAAAACTGAGACACTGGACCAAAGCACCAGGTATGGAGCTAAGCTAAGAGATTTATAAATCTCTCAACAAGGAAGTGCTCTCTCTCTCTCTCTCTCTCTCTCTCTCTCTCTCTCTC
>CM077100.1:13685588-13714139 GCA_039619505.1 Cimex hemipterus
CTCTCTCTCTCTCTCTCTCTCTCTCTCTCTCTCTCTCTCTCTCTCTCCCTTCCTCTCTGAGCAGGCAGAATTTAAGTAAAATTATAGACCTCCATAATGTGCCCTTAACTACCATTTAAAAAAAGACGTGGAGAGCACAAACAGAAACACATGCCCTCCGTCACCCTTCAAATTGCTGATGTCACCTTAACATTAAATTGATAAAACAAATAATTAAAATTCCAATCGAATTAGTTAGTTGGTGTTAACATAGTCGGTATTTTACAACTGTACTTTTAAACTTTCATTGTTATTTGTAGAAGCAAAAAATTAAATGGGAAGAGACAGAATTATTTCCTTGTTCTTCCAAGCTTTTAAATTCAGTCCCGCTTTAGGGGTCAGGTGTTAAAGGTGCTTTTATACTCGGAGGACCCTCTTATCTCAACTTTCAGTTGTGAGCAAAGTATTTGCCACACATGTGGTCAAAGTCAAGATGTCTCGTAGTATGGCGGGAACGTTTGCCAACGTTTATGATGAAAGTTTCGGCACCCGGTAAACGGATAACGGACGACTTATCCCTAAGATATTCGGGAAACTGTGAGTGAAGAATGTAGAAATTTTCATGTTCTTCCTTCTTTTGCTTGTTCCAGAAGGCTCGTAATTTAATTTTTTTAAATGCCAGAATAGCAAAAATTAAAAGAATCAAAATGTTAATTAAAACTGACAATGGGAGGATTTGTCGCAGATTGCAATGATGTTTTCGGTCTTTGTTGTGTATCAATCTACTTATTGTCTTTTCACATAGATTGAGAAAATAGGTTAAAACACGACATCTACAATACTCTATGATTAGCTGACATACAATTTTGACCTAGTACGCGACCGAAGTATCATTCAATTCTTTTTCCAATTTTTGAGCATATTCTGTTCAGTGCTTTCCAGCTAATCAAATGCTTATTAATATATGTAATAATAATAATACTGTATTGCAAAAAAAAGTTATAAGAAAAGTTGTATAATATATAATTTGAAGTAAAATTACGACATGGAAGGTCCTTCTGCCGGAGGTCGATTTTATTTTGACTTAAATTTTTGGTCGACACACACAAAAGTATAAAAGAAAAAAAAAGATCCCTAACCTATATGTTTAATTGTTTCTGCCATTCCGTGTAACTCTTTATTTTTGTGTTCATTTTAACAGGAATTGTGCCAAATTTTGTACTCAATGGGGCCCGCAGCTCCGGAATATGTTTTTCTTTTTTTCTTTCCCCTACTCATAGTTACATTTTCGATCCATGCATGTAGTAAATTAAGACCTATATTAGTTTGCGGGTTTTTATTCTTCTAAACCTGTGAAAATGTACGTATAATTTTTCCTCATACGGCAACAGAATAAAATAAATGTCCGTTCTCTACAAATTGGTTACATATAAATTATTTATTGGACCGTTCTACTTTCTGGCAAAAAATAAAGCGAGGCAAACCTGTTTAAGGCGTAAAGCGAAACTATTTCTTTCGCTTGTACAATAAGTGAATAGAATAACGGATGGTGGTCACGTTTCTGCGGAACCCGGTAGGTAATAACCAGAAGTTTTTTATTCGTGCAATTAATCATGACTTGATACTGACTGCGATTTGTTTTCATCCCGCCCAATTTCTCACTTGTCCTAAAATTCTCCTAACAAACTGACTAGGTCTGGCTTAAAATAAATCAGTACAACTTGGATGGAAGATGCTCATATGCACTAGGTAAATACAGAGAAATTGTTTGTTTTCTTTCAAGGCAATCCTATCTTTCTAATTTTGACTTGTTTACTAAATTAACCATTCTTGTTATCGATTGATTTAACTCAACAGTGTGAAAAATTTTCTGCTGTTTGTAACCACAGCACTATTCTTTTTCAACTAATTAATATTTACGAAAGGTATTGGTAAAGATAAAAAAGTCGGTATCGCTAGCGGGATTCGAACCCACGACCTTCGGCTAAATATGCCACTAACTTACTCTACCACTTGGACTATCGTGACTTCGGTTCGCTCGAATTTTCCCTCCTTTTTGCCATTCTTTAAATTTGATTCTCGGTTACAAATGAAATAGCCACGGAGAGCTTTCGTCAAGACTAAATACTTCAGCTATTATTATTACAGTTAGTGGTCCGATTGACCAATTAACATTTTTCAATTAATTAATATTTATAAGGTCGTGGGTTTGAATCCCGCTCGTGACACTAACTTTTTCATCTCAACCATTACCTTTCATAAATATTAATTAATTGAAAAATGTTATTTGGTCAATCGGACCACGAACTGTAATGTATTCACTATGTACTTCTAATTTATGTAGGCACTATCAGTTGTCAAACAACTAGAAATACATTCAGTTTTGATATTACAACCTTTTTGATATTATTGAACTGATTTCTCTTATCGATTCATTTCTGCTAAAGCACAAAAACATGTTTTACTGATTATGTTTTGAAATACGATGTTAACACATTAAATAATTTATAATTTATTGATACTTTTTATGTTATGAACTACCGTCTGGTGATTAAGAATGGTGTCGAACTCACGACAAACCTGCAGATGAGCTTTCCTTCAAACACACGGGCACCCCGAGGGTTAATATAACCTTGCGGTTGAAATACTTTCGTTAAAAAGTTGTAAATATCATGGAATTGGTAAAATAGTGATTATATTCACTATTTTTCGTGGTCTGTATGATCAATTAATAACAATCCCGAGGGGATCGAAGTAACGATAGCTCAAGTGGTAGAGTAGCGGCGCATCAAGTCGAAGGGCGTGGGTTCGAATCCCGATCGTGACACTGACTTTTTTTATCTCAACTTAAAACCTTAATTAAAAGAATAGTGATTACAGTTTGACACACTGTTGAAAATTAATTTTAGCCAGGTTTATTATTTAGGCGAAAAGAAAATACATATGTGAAAAGTTATTGGCATCGTTAATCATCGCTTTGGTCTAAGAAGTATTTACGGTGGGAAATATTGTTTACGAAATGACCAAAGAACAGTCCAGCCTGAAACTATTAAATATTCATTATCATTATGGATTGAAGCTGAGTTTTCATAAATCTGGTTAGCATTCATATAATCTGATTACAAGTTTAAAATGGAAAATGTGAAGCTAGATGCGGAATAAAAATGAAGCTCATGTCAAGTTTTGTTTCCTGTTTGTTAGTGGTTTTTAAAAAGTCGGTGAGCGTTGAGGACACGAATTCCCATCTGGTTAACAATCATTAAATGATACTAAATTCACCAGCCGAATATTAAAGGTATGTTACGATAATTAAAAATTACTTCAGACAAATTATTTATCCAAACGTATTATCATATTACAACCAATTTAAGAAATAAAGCAAATTACTTTGACGGGAACCTTCAACATTTGTACACTCTTCTCCAAAACAATTCAGTTATTTTTAATAATTTGCAATGCCTGTTTTTGAAGGTATTGTCTAACAGTTATGGCAATCAAATTTTTAAGTATGTAATTTTAATTTGACAAAATTTTTAAATGTGTAAAAAATTTTTTTGTTTGATGTGAGGAATGTAGTGATTGTTTTATGTTTTGTGTGATGTGATAATGATACATGTATGTTAATGATATTGAATTTGATAAATATTAGCGTAGCTGCGATTGAATTTACATGAGTCCGTTCTGTAATTGACGCATGTAAACTCAGTCGCAGCTACACCAATATCATTAATTAAATTTAATATCAATAACATACATGTAAATCATCACAGTCAAATTCTTCAACAATTTGGCTTGCCTTTCCCTAATTATCCCCGTCTATATGATCCTGGAAAGACAATCAAGTCGAACTATTACCCATTCTTTCCCATTGTACTCCTCATAAAAAACGCTTCTCTATCCCTACTTCTTTCTCCACGCCTTCAAAATCTAACGTATATAAACATAAAGCATCAGTATCTCACTGGCACACTCAACACGACACACAATAATGACACATCTACACGGAACCCAAACACTTTGAGTGAATACAAATACTTTGATTGTGTCTAAAATTTCTTGCTTTGTATTAATAAATTTTTTCACATCCCACATGTAATCATATAATCTAAACAATGTAATATACATTTGTGTAATATAAATCTCAAGACCTAACGATGATCTCAACAACGATCGAAACGTTGGATTGCATGTAAAGAAATTGTTTTTCTAAGCCTTTGTCACTCTGGACCGCACTACACGATCTCCACATAATTATAACTGAACACCACACACAAAATTTTTATATCAACTAAACATTGAATTTTTCTTTTAAAAGAAGGTTTTAATTTATTTGACTGTAATATACTTTATTTGCAACGGTACAGTGCAGTTGCATGACTACTCATCTGGTAATATGAATGTTTACCTCATTGAATATCTTTTTCATCTCACATCCTTAGGAAACATAAACCAGTTTTTTTTAAATGTAAATCTAAATTCTTATTTAAAGGCTGTTCTTAACAACGGTATATTGTGAACCGTCGGGGTGCCGCTGTTTTGGAAAAAAGTCCCCGAAAAGACCACGTATGCAGTAACCTTTGGCTGATCATGCACGTAGCGGCCTGCCGCAGATTAACCTGTACCGATAAACCAGTACTTTTACCTGCACAGTTGTCTACACTGTTATGTATGTGGCTCATCGATCACACCACAGGTTTCAGTTTGATTGAACGCGGACTCACTCGCATTTTTCGTTTGTAATGTTTTTTAGATTTTCGTTTTTGTTCACCGATGGCAGACCGAAATCGCAAGATGCCGCTTATGGGAAATTGTTGACAAATCTAAACGAGTCTGAACCTGACGCATCAAAGAGGATTCGGCCGTGAAAAAATTAATAATGTGAGGAGCCAAGTGTTTAAAGAAAAAATAAGAATTTAACGCTTCAAAGAAGTCCGCTTCAGCTGACAAATTGTACTAGCCAAAGTCGCGAGGAACCGACCCACTGAAGCCGGAACCTCCGGTTTACCTCTAGGTTTACCGTACCGTGTATATGCTCGTTACGTGTGAAGGTATACCTGTTTACTTTTCCCGTAAGTTCGTCGTCCAGCCAAACGGCAACTTTATCGCAAGCATCGTAGTGATAAGTGTCGTGTCAACGACCTTTGCGACCACCAAGAGTACAACAATAAAACAACAGCATATCCATTACAGTAATACTTATTTACGATTTTCTTTTTATAATAATATATAAAGTGGCTAAGAAAATGCACAAGTCACAATACAATTGATACTCGAATTTCATGATTAAATAATTTTTATATTTGAAAGCTTGTGTAACAAATTGAAGTAGGCTATACCGATTTTTCTCATTTACGTACGCCAGTATTTACCAACCAGTTAGGTATATTTTCCGTAGACTAAGAACTACCACAACGAAATATCAATACCATTTTAAATGATTGCCTCACTGCCACCAGATCTGCAGTGGATAACGTTTGCATCTTCCCTCACCAGAACCGCGCGTGAGACAGGTGTGACCTATCCTGAGCCTTGTCAGTATTGCTTGATCTAGAGTCCCCAAATTCTCCATGAGCCACGGCCTCACCGTTTCCTTGTGTACTTTCAATTTCTCATTTATCTCGTTCTAGCGGGCGTGCCATTCATAGAACATCAAATTTCTCATTTTCAGTTTTAAATACGTCAGCCTGATCGGGATCTCCGATTTGTGTGGGCTAGCGGTATAGATCTCGATTTCACAGTTCGCTAAAATACTTTTGCATTAGTGGGTACGTGGAGAAATTGTTTTTGAAACCTGAAATTGCGCTGAGCGAGTCCGTACATTTACTAATTTTGAGTTCTCAGTTGCGCTATCTCAATCAGTGCAACTGATATGACGGTAAATTCAGCACCTTAGATGCCCAACTGCGTTTGGGAGAGGAAGCTCCACGGGACGCTCTTCCGTGTATGCAGCGCAATCCTCACTGGTTCTTGATGCGTCTATAAAGATAAATTTAGTATCTGAATCTTCCTGCCGTAAAGACAGGAATTTCACTTGGTCATTGTAAGGGGGAGTTTCTTCCTTTTTCCTTACCGCCAGCTGTCCTATACGGGAAGTGGACAGCCATGGTTGAGATGTAGGGTCTGCATGATTAATACTTTATCCATTTCTGCCCCCCCCCTTTTAAATCAAACTTTTATCCTTTAGTCTGATTGCTAAAGGCCTAGTACGGGTTTTGAGTATTTCTTACTAGTCCTACAGTTCGGCATTTGTTAACGAGCAAGTGGACTATAATTTTACGTTTGAGAAATAGTAGGATAAAGTTGAAAAAAACCTCACCATTCAGATGACTCATCCAAACTCCACGATGTGAGAGCACCCCTGCTTCGACGCATACACTAAAGGCTCCTGTTACTATTCTAATTTACTTCTTACTCATCAATTTATTTCAATGGATCTTCTCTACCGGACGGCGATCTTCTCTGTACGTGAATGCCATAGTAATTTCGCAACACAGGTAATGCCAAGGTACTTAATTTGATCCACAACTCGAAGACTACTCCTTTCGTCATGAGAGGAGGCCACATGCTCCCTTTTCATCTATTAAAGTAAATGGCCTTCATATTCGCCTTTGAGAAGCGGAATTCCACGTTCTCAGTATCTGTGACGGCTTCTTGCAATTTTGTACTATCTTCCTCTAGGTTACCACTCATAAATAGGTTGAAGTCATCCACATACGGAGATTTTACAATGGGAGCAGCGACCTTTGCGGAATCCCATTTTTTGTTCACATAGTTCTGATAATAGTGCCCAACATTCACTCAGGATCGTCTTTTTTCCAGAAAAACTATTCAAAAATTTCATATTACTTCGTAATCCCCCATCTTTCGTTTAATTCCTGTCTGCACGGGTATAATAGGACTTCCCTAGGTCGAATAAAATACGAGAGTCCAGGCGAAGAAAACTGTTTTCTATTGCCCAATTGAGAAGGCCTGCCTGATCGACAGCTAAGTGGCTCTCTAGGTTTTCCTTTTGGTACAGCTGACTCCTTGGTTTGTCAGTTCCTCTTTGATCTCCTCCTCACTACACATCAATCGATATCGCGCGGAGATTACCCCTTGGGTTTAACTTTTTAAGAGGGACTGAGAAGACAAAAATATCTAGGAGATATACTGTTTCTTTAAGCATTTCTGCATGTATAGGGCTATCCACTTCTATCAACAATTGGCCTGGCAGTGTTTTCTTTACGTTTTTCAGCTTTCCTAATTGATTTGTTAACATCTTGCAAAGCTTAATGGTCGAGTCACTCTGAAAATTTCCTTCTTTTCTACTCATTGCCCAACATCGCATATATTTCAGTTCGACTTCAATAGTCACATTATCTTTGTAGTTTCACGATTTACTGGTTTTATTTTTGCACCCATTCGAACGCCAGCAACGTTTTAGCAATCGAAAGTCCTGTAACGCTCCTTGGTTTTGTGGTCTCTTCTTCTGGTCGGCTGTTGTAACTCACTCCATCGACACCACCTGGGCCCAGAAAATGGCATACGCGATAGTCCCTGTCGCATGAAACGGTAGATTCCAGACTTCCAGGTTTACCTACGGTCTCCGTTAACTTATTTGTGGCACAGCTGATTGTTAGGAAGTTGGAAAGCTATCGCTACTCCCTTTACTCCCTTGCCGGTCCGTGGGGGTGCCACTAGAGATGGATCGGCACACCACTCCCTCCATAAATCCTGGGTTAGGAAAACGGAATATATTAGTATAGGGGAAGGGTGGTAACGGAATGATAGGGAACGTTGTGGGATTTGTAAAGGGGATGAGGATTTAAGAAAGGCCACCAGTTTCCGGAGGGATACATGGGCGAGAATTTGACCTGATGCCTGAGAACGGACAGTTACAAGATTTAAATTATAGAGTTCTAAAGGGAAAATTTAATATCATAACAAATCGATGGATTTATGAGTTGCTGGTATCATTGTTTTTAGAATCCAAAAGTCGTTCAAAATGTTTGACAAACTAGAGCATTACATTTGAAATGAACATGTCGTAATAATAATAATAATGATAAAACGAAACTAATAGTTTTTTGGACAGGTCAAAAGACGTGAGGGGATAGGAAGGCAATTATAACGATGGATACAAAAAGTTTTTTTCTCGTTTGCTGCCATCATATTCAAATTTCTTTTTTTTTTTAAACACTTACATATAAATTGAAATTATTGAGTTGTGAAGGAAAACTTTAACATATCCAACACGAATAGATTATTTCTGCGTTTCTGGTTTCATTATTTTTACAGTGTAAAAAATGAATTTTACAATCTGTGAAAAAATTGAGAGATTACAATTGGAAAAAAAATTGATGACAGGTCAGCTTACATGCCAACTTTTTATTTTTATAGCCCCAGCTGATTCTACGTTAAAACCTACCTTCAGAACCATACATAGTTTTACTACTCTAAATAAGCAGCGTAAAAATAATAGGTCATATTTTTTTAAAAGATTCACACATTAATTGTCAGGGTCTTCAGAAGAAGGTGGGTAGTGTCGCCATATTTGATAAAAATTTTGATTCTTAAATAATCTTCAAGCGTTGAACGTATCAAACCACGTCCGTCATGTGCCACCATTTTTTCTTCAAAATATTCACATTTCTACCAAAGAGCTACCCTAAATCTCATTTTAAAACTAAACAAACATGTCACTGAAAAATAGTTTGAAGAAAATCTTCTAATTTCTTGAGATACGTGACATTGTCTGAAATACTTGGAACGTCCGGAGAAAATAGAATACCTACCTAGTATAAAAAACGTTATCAGGGCGAAGAAGTTAATGCTATATAAATTTAAATCTTTGTAATAGAAACTGCTAAGGTATTAAGACTACGAACGTCACGTCAATCCTTTCACAAGCATTTTCCACTTACCTCCTTGAAAAATACAATGGTTGGTTAAACACTTATTTTGCTCTCTGGTATAAAAACTGGAGTATTTCATAATATAAAATTCTCAAGTTGTACACTTCATATTTTTAATAAAAACCAGGGAAAGAAAAAATTTAATAAAAATAGAAAAGATTCTTGTATCGAACGGTTATCTCTGAGTAGCAGAGTTTTACAACAAAGACTCATTAACGCAGGCAATACTGATATCGATAGGCAGATTACTCCATCCATTAACAGTAAAAAATTTAGTGCTTTATCCTCAATAAAAGGCAAGTCAAACAAATTAAGAGTTTTATTGAAAATGAAAATCAATTATGTAAAAATAGTTTATAAATTTGAAAACAAAATAGGTAGAAAGTTTTTGTTCAAATATTGTTTATTGCATTAAATGTAACGATGTCCAACTGTATACTACGGCCAAACCAAAATGAAACTATTAGAAAGGGTTAAAACCCACAAATATGCATGTAACAACCACAGTAGAACAGGTACAGGGTTATCTAGACATGCGAAAAACAAAAAGCACAATTTTAATATAGATGAAATAAGAATCATGAATAATGAAAGAATACTTGGCCGTAGATTGTTAAAAGAATCCGGGTTTGTTCAACAAGATTGTAATTCCTGTAATCTAAAGACTGATTTAATAAATGAAGTATAATTTATAGTAATGTGTTTCAAAACTAAGCTTCTCTTCTACATGGTTAATGTTTTATGTAAATAGTGTACATAAAAATTATTTTTGTATCTTATTGATTATATAAATATACATATAAATTATATAATAATAATTTAATTGCAGAAAATTTTTAGTCTAAGAGGTTTGTTGTGTTGGTAGTCACTTGAAATATAAAATATACTTATTTTCTGGTAAAAACGTGTGGAGAGATGTATTTAAAAAAATCGTTTACTTGTAAATGCTTATTACATTATTATTTTTATTTAGGACGTCGTACATGTAAGTTGAATGTTAATGCAATCTCTATGTTAATAAATTAACTCAAATTATATTTAAAATTTGTTTGATATTTACTATGTTGTTGTAGTGCCCTGAGGAATAAAATATAGAGCCAACAGCTTGTACTACAACTGTATAATACGGCATATGATGCATTGAAGGACCACATTCCCAAAATATCCCAAACCAGATTATAATCAAAGTTGTTCTAATAACTGAATAACCTCGTAAAAATTTATTCACAGAACAATTTGAAGAGGAACTATTAAGATTCAGATCGCGTTGACCGAGTAGTATGGCGCCCCACTCGTATTTTCCACGCCATTCTGGGTTCGAATCCGGAACAACTTCGTAATTTTAATTAATAATAATATTTACAAAATGTTCAAATGTGGTTTTGACTCCTCTTCCGTGACGACCAACGAATTGCTTTACTTTTTATTTTGTTCAATTTCAAAGATTAATTATGATCTCATATGTCCTAACTATTTTTCTGTTAATAACTTCTATAGTGGGCAAATATTGAATTGATCGAAATAAACAACCCCTGTAATTCATGAGGTAGTTTACATCTAATCGCAATTTCCACATTTACGCTAATTCACATGCGTACCATGTTAAACTAATTAATAATGGGCTCAGAGCAGGTTGAGCGCTGTTTAAGAAACCCTCATCTTATTACACGAAGCTAAGTTGGATTGACGTTATGGCTCGGCTCACCTGAACCTTCCTGTTTCAGAATTTTAACGATGTTATCCTGAACAATCGAATTTACCTTAGTTAATTCACGACCGTATTCACTTCACCTTCTGACTGGATTATCTTAGAAATTAGAACGCCCGATTTTCATAGAAGTCGAGACGTGAAACATTTAGGTCTGTTTATACCATTTTTTCTAAATTAATATAAATGTTTTTTAACTACATTAGTATAGTTTTTGTTGCTGGCAACCTATGCATTTTAGAACGTATTTACGTGACTGTTTTTAATAACAGGGACTAATTTCCACCATTGACCCTCTTTTTCTGCACGTTTACTCTTACATATGCTTTCTTATTTAAATAACTTTTACATAAGTAGGGTGACGGAGAATTCGATATTCCTCCATAAAGACGTATATACCGTTGACCATCTTATATCACAAATTCACGCATTCATTTTCATGCATTCTTACGGAACAATTATAACAAATACATCTGTCACCATACCTTTTATATAAAGAATAAAAATATTAATTAAAGATTAGATCTGTATACAAAACAAGCTTTTGTTTGTTTCTTTTAAAATTCAGAACAGCAACTTACATTGTAGATATTCGACTCTCTATATGAAGCCATCGAATGACAGAATCCTTACTCTTCGTGTTGTACAAATCAAGCGTTTATGTGTCCAACCGCAGCATTCTTATACTACCTAAATACACTTTTATAAATACCTTCTGACGAATCTGTTAACATAAATAATGGTTAGATGTTACATCTACATTATTTATGTTAACAAATTCGTCAGAACGTATTTATCAATGTGAGTGTGGGTAGGAAAAGTTATATAAATGGTTAATAATAGCATTAATCAAAATAAAAATATCTAAATGTACCAATCATTCCTTGTTTTCATCAAAAATCAAAACAAGGGACCTAGAGATTCCTACTAGCTCCCTATATGTATGACAGAGAATGACAGCCTGCAATTAATCGGGACACATCTAGCAACTAATGTTTTCATGTCCCATGCGCGGGTATTGACTCGAAAGAAAGTCTTCGTGTACAAATAGCAACTTTATTAGACTAAATACATACTCACGTACACCCACACACACACGCCCATATATATATATATATATATATATATACATATACACGCTCATAAATACACTACAAGAGATCAAATTAAAATTTGCATTATCGAGAGTATTTTACATTGAAACATTTATATTTCAGACAAATCTATTGAAATAAATAAACGTTTTATTTTCTAATTTTCGTAAATTCGGTTTACAATTGTCAGAACTCGAAAGTAACCCGGTTCATATGGAAGGAAGGTGTGGACATCAAAACGGCAATCTTTTGGTCGATGTAGGACAGAAGGAAGGAAGGGTTAGATCGGTAAGTCACTAGAGAAAGGAATAGGCCTTACTCCTGGACTCGTTGTTGATAAAGGAAAGGGCGAGGATTCTCGGCCGAAGAAAGGACTTCTCTCTCCCGAACAATAAAATCCAGGTGAAAGCTCGGACCCATTGAATCAAGAAACGACGATTCTTTCCTAATTGAAAGTGCTTTCCGATCCATCTGGATGCACAGTGATTTTGGTGGGTATCAACTGTTTTGGATTTACTTAAAAAATTTTGTAACAAAACAGGAAATCATCGAATAAATCAAAATAAAATCAACATGTTCAAACAAACAACAAACACATTTTTTTCTCAAAGTTAAGTCAAAGCGTGTATCTGGAAGGTATTATTATACTTATAAATTGTTAAGTCACAAATTTATACCAGTTTTATATTCTCAAGTAAGTTTCTCGATCCTTAAAGGTAAATTCTTAACTCTTTGGTTTCAGCCGTTTTTAGACGAACGTAGTTTGAGTTTTTTGAAAACACAAATGTAAATATTTTTTGGCAAATAATGAAGTTGGTATTCCATTTTTGGAACTCCCAAAAAACACCTTAATAGAATTTTTTTGATATCCGAAAATATTTTTTTTCAGAACGTTTTCACTTTTTTCGTCCAATTTAAAAAAAAAATCACAAAAATGACGATAACCCTAAACCTACTTAATATCTACAAGAAACGTTCCAGGGGTATACAAGCCTCTAAACTACTTGTAATGTCATAAACCTGGCCACCGTACATAAACTAGAATTTGAAATAAAAATAAAGTAGTTTTAGGATCTTTTTTTACACGTCTAATGTCATCAAATCTAACATTGTTAGTAGCGGTTGAAAGTATTCAACTTTCCAATAGATTCTAAACTGTTTTTGCGTTTTATGTTATCTATATTTATATTATATTTTATGAAAGATTTGTAATGCTTCTTTTCACCATTATTTTGAAGCAAAACTGTGTTGATGTATGAGGAATTTTTGTTTTTTTGTTGATTTCTCTCAGATCATTTATAAGGTTAATTTTACATAAAATCAAGCGGAATTGTGAACTTTTAAATGGAAAACCGGACATCGGAGAAAAAAAAATTGTTTTCAGCTAATCAAGCTTAAAAATGTCTACTTTTTATTGGTATAAAATACTTATTTAAGAGTTTTAAAACTAGATATTTTTCAAGGATCTTCGGAAGAGGTCAAAACAGAGAAAACTTCCTTACGGTTTTCGCTGAGCATTTATTTGATAATAAAACAGGCCCTGAAGATGACAGCATAAAGGTGTCGAAAGCTCGGCGAATACCGTAAGGAAGTTTTTTCTGCTTTGACCTCTTCCAAAGATCCTCTGAAAAGAACTTCTTGTATCCAGCAGATCGATAATTTATTTTCATCGTTTCATAGTTTTAAAACTTTAAAACTGCTCAAAACTAATCAGAATTGTTTTTTTTTGTAAAATAAATGTTTGGCCTATTTTACGAGATCTGTCTTTCGTTTTTATAACTTTTTATATCTCATTCCACTCCTTAAAAAGCAAATATATAATACCCCTGAAATAAATGCCCAAAGAGGATAAGTTCGTATGTACAAAAATATTTAGTTAAAGTAATTTTGTTATATTATCCTGGACCCATTAGCAAGAAAGCTGGGATACATTAACAAGTGTCTAATATTAATTGACCTTGTATTACTAAAAAAAGTTTCATTAAAATCATAATCCCTCGACTTAAAAAAATACAAGAAGGGACTAACTTTCTTTGAATAGTATTTTTATACGGAAGTTTTTGAACAAAGTAGGCTAAAGTTAGAGGCTATATTGATAGATGTAATATAAGAATTAATAATTGTAATTGTAATGTTTATACTGTTGAATGGGATAAATGAATTTAGCTATAAGGGAGTTGTTTTAATTTTTTAATTGAGCTTAATTACAGGCTTTTAGCGAGTTTAACATTAAGGATTCCAAAATCTTTTCAGTATGGCACGCAGATCCTTTCCTAACGGATATTACAAAATATCGATGGATAAAGGACATGAAAGAACGTTTAACGGTATTACCAAATCGCCGTTCCAGTTAAGCCGGCGATCAGTTTCCCATTTCCCGTTGACTTCGAATCGGTTCGTGGATTGAACGGAACAAAATTAACACATAGCCGAAGTGTAATTTGCATTATAAGTTCATTGAAAGTTCAAAGGATGTTAAATATAAAGAAATATGTATGAGAATAGCATATTTATGATAATCGAAAATCGATTTATGCCGTCGTAAAAGACAATGGGAGATGTAAATCTCAAAGGTTTCCAATTTTCACCGTCATTTTCACAAACGTTACAACTGGACTTTTATTGTCTTGTCAACAAGCCCACTGCAAGTCATTTGTCTGAAATTTCAGGCCGAACGAGCCCGGTGGAACATTGTAATAAACCCAAGCTGCGGTCAGCCTATTTGCATTATTGATTGTTTTAACGGCCAGTTCGCAATTCCATATCACGAGCCACGCGCTTTCCAATGACGTGAAATGAATTCATACTTGGTTTACACGTTAAGCATACACGAAAGACAAATAAACATATAAATACACATTCTTTGACAAACTCAGTTCAGTTGTGTTTTCCATTTTCTTGTTTGCCTTACAACCGCCCGGTTAAATACATCGATGCCCTATAAATGAAACTTTAAGTTTTAATCAGTATAAATTATAGATATTGTTTTGTAAATTGTATTATAAACAACTTGGTTGTTCAAAAACATTATGCATTATGTTACTTCTTCTGATAAGAGCGTGTATACAAAATTAACGTTTACCAAATGCTTGATTCCTATTTCATGTTTATTAATAACTAATCTCTTGAAGGTTGTTTACAAACATTCGAAGTTTACAAAAAGTGCAACATGATGTGATGATGATTTTATTACTAACTGCTATGTTACTTGGAATAAAACAGCATTGAACAATTAAAAGGAGGGGGAACAAAACGTGATAATTTTTTTTCCTTTCTGAAACTTGGGCAGCACATAATTACGTTTTCTATTGTCTTCCTGTCCCCATACTCATTGCATACCGGACTATCTTTTAGTCCAATTTCAAGGAGATATGTTATACACAGTGCGTGGATAGAAGTTAGTCTGCAGATGGTGCTGGAAAGTAATTTTGACAATCTAACTCTAGATACCACTGGCTTCTGGCTGACTAGGTTTATAAAATTTTCCCTTTTGGGGCGCCGAGTACCTAGCCCTCCATGTTTTTCTATGTAGATATTTCATTCCAATAAAAGAGTAAGAGATCGCCATTTTAATGTATTGAGGTAGTTTTTTTATTATGCGGGATATAACGATATTGCCAATGAATGTTTAAAATTGCTGTTTTAATGGGCGGAGACGTTCTAATTTTCCAATATTTATAGGTCATCATTATAGGACATCAATGGCGGTTGAATTTAGATATCCCATGTATTGGCGGATTTATTTATTTTGGACAGCATCGAAGTGTAGATTTGCATGCTTGGCCGTAAAAAATGATATCATAATCAATGTTAGCTCTCCCTTGTGATCTGTACAACAGTAATGCAGTATCAGGATCTGAGCTCCAGTTAACATTTTTAACTAGCTTTGAAATATTTAGGTATATCTCAGTTTTGCATTTAATTCGTGTGATAGTTTTTTCCTAGTTAGAGCTCTGTCTAAGGTGACCTAGCCTCATGTTCCAAGGGCTAAAAATCTCTAATGTTTTTTCCTCTCCAAATTGAAATGTTCTTTTCCTAGTAAACAGATATTTTCATTCCAATTTCTGCCAAATATCGATTTATACGTACCCGGTCGGAGATCATTTTACACACAAGGTAGGCCTCATTTCGCCACTTGTTTATATTGCATATTTTCATGTGACATTTGTCATCTACTTATAACAAAAATTCTTACTTTTGGGGTAACATCTTTACTATGTCTTGGATGTACTCTGGCTGACGGTTTTAACACCATGCCATAATAATACTGTGTTTTTATTTTTTAACTGTAATTTTTTTTTCATTTTGTAAATCTATCTATCTGTCTATCTATCTATATCTTGGATGTAAATTGAGAATAATATCAGCCAAAGATTCCCGCCAGTGGAAAACATAATTAGAAAATTTTGTCGAAAATGTTCCGGCCACTTATCTAATCTTCCATTAATCAACTTTTAAAATGTTTTCAGGACTAAAACGAAAGCTTTATCGGCCAGTAATATGAAGAAACATTTGGGGGTTTGCTATTCTTAAGTAGAGGAATTACTTTACAATCATACCATTGCGGGGGAAAACGTATTTCTTTCCAAATTCTGTTAAGTATAGCAAGTAATATCTCTAAACTATCCGTCGGAAAATTAACAAGAAAAGGGTTGGTGTTGATCCAAGTTTTTACGCTTGTCTACACCTGCAGTAGGGAGGCCATGAAATGTTCCAGAAATGTTAAAGACTCAACTCAAAATGTTTGTCTCAGTAGGCCATTCAATTGGGTAATTCAGACAGAAAATCAGATTTTACAAAATTAATTAAATTACTTAATACTTTGATTTAATCTCTTCTCCCCAATTGGCAAGAACGCTGAGATGTGTGTCTAATAATTTCGGCCTACTATCACTCTTCTGAATTAAAATAATTTTCCTCTGTAAATATAATTTGATCAAAATACCACCAAGTTGTTTATTTAATACTTAATTCGTTTTAAATTACGGTATTTTATCAATCCGTTTTTACTTCCCTGCGGGATATTTATATGATTTTTTATATTTTAATCGTATCATACTTTCTTTCCAAATCAATAAGTAGTTTCCCGTACACAGCAAACAGCCTATTTTAATTCCATTAAGCTGACTTTGGAGTGTTTCTTTCTAGGAGTGAGTTAAATTTGGCCTCTTTTTTTTACAGAAAAAGACATTTTACCTTGCCCATCACATTACGGCCTAAACAAATCTTTGTACAATCCAATAAAAATAACTTCTCCGTTTGAAGACTTTTGCAACTTTCAACGGGGGAACGAGTGTTTTTTTTTTCGAAAAATTACGACGAATACTCCAAAATTGTGTGATTTATTTTTAAATTTGTACAAGATTTTATTGTTCTTAAACGGCACAGACATCGGGCGTAATTTTTCTATTGATTTAATTATTGATATTCATCATTGTTATTTCTTTATTTATTTTATTGCAGCTGGAAAGAGTCAAATGGCCTATAAGAGATGTAGATAGTCAATAGTACAAAATACAAACATGAGAATAAATTGTCTTTTTGAAAATCGGCAAGAGTCAAAGAAAGGGTCAGCGACATATCCATATTAATTTGCCGAACAATCCGACAAAGACAAGAATCAGACCCATTTATCTTATGTTTTTGAAGGTTCACGGGTTCACGGGAGCGGAGCCGACGTTGGGGAGCCTATATACGAATCAGGAAAATTTCTCTTGTGAATAAATCCTATTGTTAAGTATCTTCCATATAAACAAGTCCGAAACCAAAATTATTCTGTCTTCCAAAGAGTCAAGTCCGACCAAATTCAGTCTTTCAGTATAAGGGAGCACACTGTATATCCATTTTGAACAGCAAATATTTAAATAGCCTCTCAATCACAAGCAATCTTCTTTTTGATCCGGGCGTCCAAATAATACTTTCCTACTGCAAATGGCAAAAAGCAAGTGAATGGTAGAAGATTGGCCAATTCATTTTTAAAATCTACCGTCTGCCTTTTAACGAAGCACAAGTTTTGAAAGCTTTTTTCCTCACCTCCAAGATGGTCATGAAAAACGGAGTTCTTATTAAAAATAACCCCAAGAACCGACTAGACTATCATCCAGCAGTAAACTGCAATGTTCAAATGTTGGGTGAAAGATGTCTAGGTCGTCAGCTACGGGTGAAAATGAGGAGTTAAGGGCTGATCAAACGACATTCCAAAAGTTCCGAATATATAATGTAATCAACCGGATAATAAAACCCATTCATAGTTGTCTCTAATTGGCCAACTTTTTCATCTTGTTCGTTCAGTACAGAATGAAAACATGAAACTTAATTCCCTTTACGTAAATCGTATTGATTGCACGCGTTAAATCCAAAGATGACAAATGGGTACGAGCGGAATTGATTGAAATAAAATTAATCACAGTTGTGAGACAAAATAACTACAAAAGAACTTAATCACTTGTGTTAATTATGTTTCACGATTAGTGCCAAAATTGCTTAACTTTAATCCGTCTCACGGATTACAGCCGAGGGAACGCCGTACAGCTACAGCTAAAGTCCTGGAATAAGGGGTATTTAGAGGATCAGAAAAAGCTTTGGAGTTGAAGGAGAGTTTTCGAATCTTCAGAACGTTGATTTGAGTTGGTCATTAATTTAGACTTCATTTATAAATACCTTTGATGGGGTACAAGTTGTTATTATTATTATTGTGATTAATTCAAGTATATACTATATTTATTATTGTGATAATTTCGTTTATGATTAATCAAAATTTAATTCCACACCCAAAACACAAACAAGGCTCTCCTTCACATGATCCATCCGCATACCTGCATACTTATATAGATTGTACGAACCTTATTAACTTGACTTTCTGCAAATTCCAACATTCCAAACCATAATAAGACGTCAAAATAAAAAAAAAGGAGTGGTATTGATGGTCGTGAATACAGAGAGATAAAGCATAAATATAAAATATAAATGCACATAGAAACTGTTCAAAGAAAAATGACAGAGATCGATAGGAGCGATAAATCGACATATAGATGACGATAAAGAAAAACAAAAAAGACAGATGTTAAGGATAAGAGTGATAGGCACAAACAAACAGGGTGAGGGAAAAGCAGGCTGACGAGAAGTGCTAAATAAGTAAATACGGAAATAAAGAGAAAGAAAAAAAAGAGAGGGGAAAGTGACAGACAAACCCTACTGACAGACGACAGAGAGCGAGCGCGCGCGCGAGAGAGAGAGAAACAGCAAATTAGTCAGAAAGATAGGTAGAAAAAGAGGCACATGTATAAACAGATGGAAAGATAGATAGATCGAAGAAAAGAAAGAGTAAGAGAGAGAAAGAATGAAAGAACGAAGAAAGAACAAAGCATATGATATGTACAAAATGCAATAGGGAAAGAGAGAAACATAGAGAGAGAATGAGTGAGTGAGAGAAATATTCATACAAACGAACAGACCTAGTTACCCCTTTAGGTATGATAGCGAAATGAAATTACCTGAAATGAAAAAAATACGTCAAATAAATGTAACTGATACTAATTTTTATTTTCTTCGGCGCATTGCTAAACTCAATTAAAAAATGTAACCATACTTTTGTATTGCAACTACAACAGTAGCAATTTAATTCTGTTTTATACAAGAGATTTTAAACACTTATCCATGATTTAAATCGCAGTTAGAACTATACTGTTTGTTTGATAATTACAATTTTTAATTAAATAATGAAGGGACACAGTTTTCGCCTGGTAATGATTCAAAGTTCAAGTAAGGCGATTATTCGGAGAGATTTCAGGTTCACATTTCAAACTAAAAAATCACTCATTGATTGTAATATGAAATCATCGTAAAAACAATATTTCAATTACGTGAATTAACAGAATGTTGGGAAAACTTAAAGGAAACTAGACTATCATATTAAATTTTGCGGTCGTATTGTTCGACCAGCTGGACGTTTAATAATGATGAGGTTTGACGGACAGCGATCATTGTTATTTCCCAAACCATGGTTTTTGTAAGCAATTAAAACTTAGTTGATAAAAAAGGGACAAAAATACGCAGGTAGGATCGCATGCAATGTGTTAATCATGGCCGAAACCCGGTCAAGTCAGAGAGAATTACAGTCAATTTCCTTCAATTTATAGCCAATCTCATCGATTGAAAGTATTTTCAATTGAACTTTGAAAAACTTCAAACATTTTCCAATACCGTGAATTCATTATTTATCTTTTGTAAGTAATAATTACTATTTTAATGATAACTAAATAACTATTATTTTAAACAAAGCGTGTGTTTGGTTCGAAATATGCTAAGACGAACACGTACTTAGAAACATCTGGTGTTTTACTCAGAACTCCACTTTTCATTATAGTCGACATGATGTTAAGCATTCGATCTTCCTGGCAGAAGAAGTTTTATGTTAAAAAAAATTTGTTGTTCGATAAAATTGTAGTGAGTAGTTTGAGATTTCTTTATTAATTCCTCGATATGTAAAAAATTATAGTTTAATTTTTAAAATCTTTATTTTTGTGTGTTGCAGTCTTTCGCAAGGAACTGGATCGAGGCGACATTTCAGAAGAGGGAGTGCATCAAATTCATCCCAAGTCCGAAAGATGAGCACAGGTGAGCTTTCCCTTTTCCCCGAACCAACGCCTGCAGGGAATTATAGGCATAAGGATTATATGCGGAATCATGGAGTTCTCAAGTAAACAATGATCTGGCTTTCAACGGTAATACCTTGCTTTCTGAACTACCCTCCGTAGGCTAAGCCGATTCTTAAAGCTGTCCGGTAGCGGGTCAATTTCGAATTCCAAACCCTCGCTGATCGCAGAATTGACGGATATCGTTATACTTCAAAGGTCAAGAAGAATTATTAGCGAAGAATTAATAGGGTATTTATCCTTTATTAAACGTTACTCAGCTTTGAAAAAATTGAGAGTAAAATTTTAACTTTTTAACCTGCATAAGACAACTCAGTTTTGTTCAAAACTTATCTGAGTTAGCAGACTTTTCCTGTTGATTTTCCAGGCCCGAATGAAAACAAGTGTTATGCTAATCACCTCTATCCGTCGACAGTTGGACTCCTGCTCCTTTGGCACCTTTCTTCCTTTTGTTGTGTTAAAAGAGCTGGGATAATTAAAAACTTCAATTAGAACGTTCAACTTACAGCTAGAATATATTATGTACATTTTCATGCGGTTTAGTATTTTATTTTGTGCTGATGCTATTCACATAGAAATTAATAACAGTTCAATAGAATCTATCTTTAGGAAAATTCGCTGCTATTATTTTATATTTCACGTTCGTTTGTATTAAAATATCTTTCAAAAATTGACCTTTTGTAAAATATATCATTGTTTTCAATAAACAGAAAAAAACAAAGTTTATAAACAGATATACACGAATTATTTTATTTTTATTTCAAGTTCGTGCTCGCCTTTCGTAAGACAACACAAAAACTTCCCATTCATTTTTCTTCCAGAAAAAGAGAGTTTTTACGTTTTTCATTTTAACGACCCCATTCTTTGCCGGCCTTGTTTCATTCGGTTTTCAAATATTTATATTTCCTCCCTCTCTTGTTTTAGATTATTTTAAAGAAAATCGGAAAGATTTTCGTCGTAGGGGAGAGAAAGATTCTTTTTTACGTTACTCTATCCAACGGAATCCGACCTGGACTGGGCCGGCGATGTTTTCTGCATGCTCGTAAACCAGGTGGACCGGAGTTCATGAATACAGGCGCAACCAATTTGCGGCCGCAGCGGGACCCAGGTGTAGCCAGTTGCGCGTCACTCTGAATCCCCCTTCCTAATTTCCCAAATCCTCAAATTTACTTTCAACCTGTTTCTGAGTCTTACAATTAGTATAAATATTGATCAGGAATTATTCAAAATTGCTTCAGACTTATATCATTTAAGCACGTTTCTGTAACCGATTACTTAACATTTGATCTACAGGGAAAACAATATATATCATCGATGTAAATTTGTGTGATGGCTGAAAGAGAGAGAGGAGGGAGACGATGAGAGAGAGAGAGAGAGAGAGTGTGAGACAGAGAGTGAGGGAGGGAGTGAGGAAGTGAGAGAATGTGTAAGAGAAAGAAAGAATAAAGGAAAAAATTGTCGTACAAAGACACAGAAGTGAAAGTGTTATACAACGGGGAAATGATAAAAAAAAAGTGCAAAAGAGATTCACAGAAAGAAAGAAAGTGCTGCACTTTTCAAGAACTCCCTCCCTCGCTCTCTATATTGAGCCATGGGATGACACCCATCAATTAAGATGATCACATCCAGCAAATGATTTTTTACATACCGGACAAATACGCAGCACCATTCTTTGATCCAAATGTAATTGTCTGCATTTCAGCCTTTAAAAAAGCAAAAATATAATAAGGGAAAAATAGTCTGTACATTTTTAAATGAAAAGAAAAGAGGGTATTTTTTTTAATTGTTGTACATTACATTTACCTTAAAGTAGGTAATAAGTAACAGTGTGAACGGTAATTAAAACAAAACAAAATTAAAACCAAGGGTGGAGAAAACACCCATTGGTATTACTCCAATGTTACAATAATATTGTTTATTCAATTGATACGTGTGTCATTATCACTTTCACTCTCATAACCATCACTGCCTCATCTCGCGGCCATTGTCTCTTCAGTCGGCGAGGAAGGTTTCGCCGGGATGCGAGGATCGGTTAGGAACAGTTTGGCCACGCGATCTGACTTTCATTTTTACAAATATTTCATATGCAGGGAGATTGGCGATAAGTCTCGAAAATTTCAAGAGTTCTCCTCACCATATGCATCAAAACACTTGCTATTAACCCCTGTCTAAATTTCAATGGTAAAAAAGTGATTTCAGGCTTGGGTTTTTTCCCGCTTAGTGCACTAAATTGCTCATAAACGTCAGAAATTCGGTCAGTAGAAGAATCTGGTTTCTGCCATTGAAATTACGTTAAATTTGCTTTATGAAAACCTATTTACATTGTAGAATTAATAAAATAATTCTGCACGAAACATTCAGAAAAACGTATGGTGATTAATGAGCGTTAGTCGATGATTAAATACATTTGGTTGAATATAAAAAATATATAAATTCACGTTTTACCACATCCTACATGTATTTATTAAATTTAAACAATTTTTGTAAATCCCAGGCCCTGAAGACGATCTCAATAAAGCTCGAAATGCTGCACGATAAAGAAAACGTTTTTCTGAACCGTACAGCACACCAGACCGCATCTCACGATTTGTGAATAATAAAAAACAAATATGCTGAAATTTGGTATTTTTTGAAAATGTTGGATTGGTAACTGTTAATAAGTACAAACCCCTGGAGATTTGCAAATTCGCTCAAATATTCGCGATTCAATTAACTTCCAGCGGTATACCCACTTTACGGATTGCGCTCCTGGAACACCTAAAAATTTTGCATTTTGTTGAGAAAAAAACTGGTGTCAAAGAAGGGGGGCGCTCAATTTTTCTAGGAAATAGTTGTGGCTTTTGAGTTTAGAGTCAGTTTATTATTGATCAATTCAAGCTTTATGCTATCAGCTGACAATTTCTTTAGGTTGATGACTTAAATTAGGTCTTTGTTTCCTAATGCTCATCATGCCGATATGCATTTCATTTACTGTTACTTCAACAATAATGCTACTGCTGCAAGGAGAAAATACCAATCTCGTTTAACACTTAGAGAGACGTTCCAGTATCGCACCTTCCTACGAATCCATCTGTCGTAATTTCGTAAAATTTCCTCTTCTACATCGACTGATTGTCTTCCATGGTGCTGCCACAGCACAACAGCTAAGAGTCGACGACAGCATTGGAAGTCCAATAGGGAATAATCATGTTATTCATCTTTGCAAGGTTTCAACAGAAAAGAAGCGGAGAAGAAGAATGTTTTTCTCGCTGCTCCATGCACATTTTCTTCTCGCTGGTTGTCGTTTAATCAAAGATTGCGGCGTAGCCGAGTTGTTACATGTAAAGTGAAAAAACAATTCTTTTCGTAACATTCGTATTGAAGTTTTGTCATGAAGTGCACTGAGGACAAAGTTCTCAGCTGCTCTTTTGTACCTTTTGCCTATTTCGGATCGATCTTTTCTCGTTATCAGAGCGGAACAACGAATGGTTACACAAGCTAACAATAAATTTTTTTTTAATATATGAAATTTCAAATTTTACTGCCACCGAATCTTGTTGGAATACATGCACCGAAGATACCGATGCCAGGATATAGCAATTAGAGTTCCCCCCCCCCATGACATTTAAATATGCTAATAACAGCTCTTGTCTACGTTTCGGTAATAGATTATATTTGCTATGTACAAACTATTAATCCTGAAGAATATACTATGCAGTTCATATCATAACATTTCCTTTTTAGATATCTAAGTCATTCGAACTATTATTCGCTAATATTTTATTTGTAGTTTTGTGACTATCAGATATTCTTTAAAATACCATATTTTCAAACTTGAAATCATTTCAATGTAGGGTAGCTTAAGAGTGGATAAGCTCTGGATTATTTACTTTAAAATAAAGTTGAAATATCTACATCTATATATGTTTTTTTATTGACTTTAGTCAGCTCTAATAATAAATTTTGGATTAATACTTTTTATTTATTATTTGGGGTATTTTTCAACTTATTACACTATTTTTCAAATTCTGAGAGAAAATAGTTCGTCATTCTATCCCATCATAAATATTTCGGTTATTTCTATATAGGTTTCTTTAAAAAAAGTCTCTAAAAACGAAAACTGAATACATTCTATCGCTAAAAAGCCTATAAAACATGCAATACAGATATGTTTTTAAGATAATCCAATTTTGAGTGCAGATAAGACCAATGATTTTGCGCATTTGTTGGTTTTCGGCCAAAACATTTATATGTACAATATGATCTTTTCTATTACAGTATTTTATGTTATTTATTATTATACATGGACGGACGTTAAATAAATAAAATACTGAGCATTGGAAGTACTTTTATAACACTATTGAAATTAGCATTTATAAAGTGAGAGAATATGAGAGAATGGAGCAAATATAAGTAATTTTATTTATTCATTTTTTACTTCCTTTTACTTCAATATATTTTTCTTTGAACTCTTTTCAACTTTTTTTCAAAACAATAGTTTGAAAATGAAATTCATAGCATAACACTGTGGTTGCAATTAATTGGTTTCATGTTTTTTTGACGCGACAAAGAAAATGTTTTTCTAAATCTACTCACACTAAACCGCGACTTACTACTTCTAAATTATAATGATTACATACTTTTAATTTTTTCAACCAAATCACAACAAACCATTAAAAAATTTAAACTTTCATTTTAGACCTGTCTTTGGATAGTGTCTTTTTAAAACTTCAATCTTATCTTTGACATTTGTGTTCAAAACTTACCCGGGTTATTTAAAGTCTTAAGGGCTTGAAGCTGTGAAAGTTTCCCCTCTTAAGGCGCTTTCGCACCCGAGACATCGTAAAGCACGCATGCCTACAGCGATGGAAAAGTATTATTCTCCAGAGAGTCGGAAAATATACAAACAAATCTTTATTAAGAAAGAGAAAGAGGAAAGGATTATTTTTGATCAAGGCTTTTTGTGATACCCCAATAATAATATTTATTTAGGAGAATTTCTATTCCAAAGTTTTACAAAAAATTTATAATTTGGCTAATTTTGGATGTGCACCTTAATAAATCATCTGGAATACATGAACGTTTTATCAGCGTTAAATAAAAAAGACAGCAACGTAAACTGCTAAGCAAATCCAATCTATTGATCGATCAATTAAGGCCTTGATTATTTCACAAATTCTGTTCCTTGAGACTGAATCAAGAATTACACAGAGATTCAGGTTTTCACAGGTGCTACATTTTAGAAAAAAACGAAAAGCCTTTTCCAAGGCATTATCGGGAGAGGAATGCGTTGGAATGATATATTTGCACTTCACGTTATTGCCCATTGGTCAGGAGACAAGTAGAAACGTCGCATTTCTCATGGGTGAATTAAGCAAGAAGGTCACCAAACCCTCAATACAATTTCCCGGCTTACTCTGACTCTAAATGTCGCAGTACTCCAATAATAATGATTATAATTATTCACCTGGTTCATGATTAATCGGACATCGAAAACCCTGTTTAGTAAACTCTATTTACAATAGTAATTCAGTCAATTTTCTATTATTATACACTTTCATAACGTTGCTAAAAGTAGGTACCATTATAAGATAGTGTGAGTTGGCCAAGATTTGTTCTAAGTTTCTACACTCGTCATCATCCTGGACAGGCATGTTTACACAATTCGCCATCGAATATACGAAAACCATTAAATTCTAAATAAATTGTATTTATGCCAGGAGTAAGAGGATAGGGAATTTGAACCAACCGAAAATTCATAACACACACACACACACACAAAACGAAGCTCTTTTCACTTTTAGAGAATACTGACAATTGCTTACTGCACTTACAAACTGGTAGGAGAAAACTGTTTTGGTATACGTTTAATAAATTATCTGAGTTACGTCAGCAAACAATACAGATAGTCGCGGAAATACCCAAGTATACCAAATGTAGAAGTCATAAATAAGAAATAAATAATAAATAGATCAGATTGTATAATGCATTGAGTTAGCACAAAAGAATGATTGTACTAAAAAAGCAAAATAACTCGGTTTATCAAGCCATGGATAAATCTCCACGGCGCCAATTGGGGGGAGGGGAACAATAAACTAATAAGACAAACCTTAAAGTTATACTTGAAAGTTTAATCTTTAAATCACAGTGTGAGCTATCTGGCTCTTTAAGTGATGGCAATTTAAACTATGGTGAAAGGAAAATCAGCGAAAGTATTCATGTAATTACAAACTTTGTTACAGTATTAACAAAGTTTGTTACAATCTTTAAAAAGTTTATGGTAAGATGGCTAAAAAAACAGGTTAAAGTTGGTGGAATTGATGTCTAAACGATTGGATCAACCTGTTTAATTTTCTGATGATAGCCTATGCTTACGCGAAAGGCTATGCAAACACTATTACAAGAATTTATTTCGTAACTGAAAAGCCAACTGTCTATTTATGTATTAGCGTTAATGAAATGCGATAAATAATAAAATATCTCCTTAATTTATTAAGTTTATATTAGATAATAAATTTTTCGGAAATATTTTTACATTTATTTTGACAGAGAGCCTGTAAAGGTGTTTTTTTTTATAAACGTGTCCCGGCAGACGAACCACAGTTCAGGCTGTTCGTGTTGATTTGTAGCAAAAAATAAGTACTTAAGTGCTCTCTGAAATATGCTAAACCAGCGTGACAGGTAAGTCGTGAAGATAGTATCTGTTTTTTATTATGTATTGTTCTTATGTAAAAAATGTGCTAAACCTCGAAAAAAGAATTGAGGAAACAAAGTAGAATAATACCGTTAACAATACACTAAACAACAAATTGTGTTTTTGAAATATTTTTCACTAAATTACAACACCCTTTGCACAGAATAAATCTGGCCCCGTGAACCGAACTTTAGAAGGGCTTCGAATAATTTTTTTGAAAGATGCGAACAGTCCTAGTGTATCTTGTCTTGACGAACTAGCAACCCTTTTCACTGTTTTGAATACAACATCTGAAATAAAAAGCGAAGCTCTATTCTTGTAAAATTTATTAATTTCATGTTCATTAAAACCGAATTATGCCTCTATAAAGGGCGCACTAGAACAGCCATATATATGCTGCGTATTCATTCATTCTCCTCCACTGATCCTTATAAGAAATTGGTGTTTGCTAAACCTCAAAAAAAAAATGTTCTAACGTGTAACATTTTACGGATTTTATCCTAGACTGTATTAATGGAAAGAAACAATAAGCTAATAGAGAAGTGACTGCTTTGGGAAACACAAAATACACTTTTTGAATATTATTTATTAGACTTTCAAGGTATGCATAGGACAAAAGTGGCCCTATGAGATGCCGATCTTTAAATTGCCTTTAAATATTTTTTTGACAATTTTGAATCAGGTATTCTGCTGAATCTTTCCAACTCCAAGTTTTTTAACCAAGGGAAATCAGAGCAAAACGTTATTATGTGACAACAGAAAAGATTTAAGACAAATTAAAAAAGTAAAATTTTAAATTTTCATGTTTTCCCAAAACCTACATACTTTTCTGAAAGAGAAATATGGATCGATCAAAGTTGAGGCAATACAACAAATTTAAAGTAGAAGAAATTAGAGCTTCATGAGAAAAATCCCTTCTTTTGAAAAGTTGTATTTTTTCACTTTTTGGTCCTGCAATAACCTTCATATTATATTTGAACGATGTGTTTTATATGTTAGAACTAAAAACAAAAAACGAGCAATGTTAAAAACACTTAGGTTTAAATAGATTTGTCTCAAGAAAAGGAGCAAACATTTGTCACAACATGAACAGTAATACAAAAATATATTAATCATAATAGTCTAAATAGATATTGATAATAATTGATCTCGGTCAAACAATTAAATGAACTTGAAATTTTCCAGTTTGATGCTTAAAAATTACGGTTTTTCTCTTAAATAATTAATTTAGCTAGCAATATTATACCAAAAATACACGAATAATACAGTACAAAATCGTCAATCTTAATTCTGGAATTCATTCAAAAGAAGATAAAGTTTATTTTAGCGTGCCGATTGAACTAACAAGGAAATAAAAATATAACGTTTTCCCTATAAAATACGTCAGTAGAATTTCAGCGTTTTACGTGCGCAATGAAGTCCTCGTGGGGAACTTGATCACTCTGCTGTGCCGGTTTACTCTCACGCGGGTTTAGATATCAGTCAAAAGCGTTATTATTGGGTTGTCCGGAAAATAATGCAGGATTTTAAGTTTTCATTAAAAAAAATC
>CM077100.1:13719139-13734964 GCA_039619505.1 Cimex hemipterus
CTTTATGCACTATGCATATTAGCCAATGTCAATGTTATTATGCGTACGGTTTTTTTTTCTTTTTTTTTGGGGGGGGGAAGGGTAGCGTGACAAAAAAGGCCAGAGGCAACGGTGGGAATTGAACCCACGGGTCTACGAGCCGAGAGTCTCTCACGCTAACCACTCGGCTACCGCGGCTGCGGTATTGTAAATCTGATTACATCGCTGAAAAAGCATTAAAACCCTAATGAGATTAATTTTTTATTGTAACTTAAGCAACAAAATTCAAAATCATTTAGAAAATGTTCATAGTTTCATGCCTTTTCTATTTCTTTAGTTTAAGTAAAATTTTATTCATTCAGAGAAAACTGACAGATTAATTTACAAAGATGTATATCATTTCTCAATGATCAGTTATTACTAATATAACATTCACGTTTAATTCCTAAAAAATTGGTTTTTCCGTCATAAACGGTCTAGAATATTTTAGTCATTTATTAACAAAAGTAAACAATTAATTTTTTGGTGCAAAATTTATCACAACCAAAACCAAAAAAACTTCTAAAAATAAACGATGTTCTGCTTGCATTATTCAAGAAAGTAAGCATTTCCAACTTTTAATTTTTTAAGCTTTTTGTTTTTCCAGGTCATATAAAAAACTGATCACTCTCATATGGATTTCAAAGCTCTTTATAATTAACTTATTTATTAACTTATAGTAAATAACTATAAAATAAACTTGAGTTAATATAAAAAGTGAAAATGAGGTAATCTTACAATTGAGAATCAGTATTGCGACAATAGGGAACTTTTCGTCCAATTTGACATGTATGATAACTTCCAGAAATATTGACGTCAGTTTACGGGATACACTGAATAGATCAAAAAGATCTTTTTCAGATGATATTAAGTATTATGTCATTGAATAAGATAGTAAATTAATTTTGTTTTACATAGCTAATAGGTACGGAGCATTATCAATGTAGGGGGAAGCGTTTCTCCATCACAGTCGGATCATCGGAGTCATGGCGCGGCCTCAAACCCCACGTCGTTGTTACCGACAACATGGTTAAAGGCTTCAAAATTCCCGTATGGATATAATCCGTCCATTCAAGAAGCCATCCATCTGAACATTCGAGATATCTGCATTCCTTTGTTCACTTTTCATCAAACGGAAGGTGTATTTTTGCCAATTTTAAATAGTTAACGATGTAAATTACGAAAAACCTCGACATAAATAATTATTCAATCATAAAGTAAATGCATATGTGTATCATCTCATCAATCCAAAACCAAAAATTTACTTTCATTGCGAACATCTTTTTATTAAGCATGTAATCAAATTTTATTTACTTTCAAAAACACAATTCTTATAGCAAAGCAAACAGACGATAAATACATAGAGAGAAATTGAAAAATAATTCCAATGAATCAAGAAAATGCGAATTACTATTAGTTATTATAAAATTTGATCTTTCTTGCATAGCCAATATCAATTTACAACCAATACTTTTACTATAATTAGTAATAATTATGAAATACCGAAATAATAAGATCTGTTCCAATTGTATGTTTGGTTGCAACACATAATAATTTTTCAAAAATATTAATTACGTTTATTCTGTGTTTAAAACGTAATGAATCTCTGTTGGCAAGAACGAAAATAAAATTAAGTTTGCATTGTGCGTTCTTGAACCAACAAAAGGAGGATAAATGAAATAAATTTTTTTGTGTATGATTAAGACGATAGTTGTAGCCGGTGTGCCACAGGTGTTAGGAAAGTTTAAAAAGGTCGATTTTTATTTAACAGGCAGAGTACTTTCTTTAAGTAGTCGGCAAACATGTTAATTCTTAATCTTGACTAATCCAAGGTCGCTTAATCCCTTAGTTCTGGCAAATAGTGAAATGTTTGGAACAATTTTGGGCCCGATGTGTTTTGTGTATTCGAATAACCTGTATTTTCACATGTTACTGTCCAGTTTTTGTTACCACCCGCTACCACCGTTTTTCCGAAGCGCTCCATTTAGTGTTTTATGTTTTTTTTTCGTTTTTATTCAAACGGCATGAATCATTATTATTGATAATTAAATGAGTTTAGGTTTTTTCTGTCCAGGAAAAGATTTTATGCCACGGTGTTTAAGGCGTTGCATATATTAACTTTTGAAATATCAATAAATGATTGAAAACGTTTATTTTAAAACAAAGATTTTTCAAACTTACGTAGTTATATTTTGTTTGGTTGTTTTTTTAATGGAAAAATTACATTGTTTAATTTAATTTATTAATATAATTAATTACTTTTGTGTACTAAAATTTTCTAAATAATTATTTCTTATAACCCTAGGTAATTCTATTGTTTCAAATAAAAAAAAGTACTTCAAAGATTTAGTTGTGTTCAAATTTCTTCTTTTCTCCTTAAAATCTCATTATTTTTGGGGAAGGAATCACCGGAACTTCCTGGACTTTTTTTCCCAATTGATGTTTCTCCCCGAAATTCAGCAGGGACAACGCGCAACACATCTATCTACGTTTTTTTGACCCAGAATCACCAAAAAGTTACATTTAAATCGGTCATCCTACTTTGTAAACTATGTTTAATTAAGTTTAATTTAATTTCGATTTCTGATCTTTTTAAATTTAGTTTATTAATCTACTTTAAACAAGCTATATAAAAATCTTATTGCAATTAACTTTCTTAAACTTAAGTTTTTAATAAAAATTATATATGAAAAGATATTAGAGTGAATAAAACATTCATTTTCTTATTAAATCAAATTATTATTAATTTTCACTCCTAAGAAATTTGAGGTTTTATACGAAAATTGTGTAATTAAATTTTTATTTGTTCAGCAGACGAGGGAAATTTTTCTGTAATAAGTCGCCAAACAAAGCCGTGGTTTTTTAGGACCTCTACCCGACGTAAGGAGTTCTTTACGAAAATGTTTCTTCATTTAGTAATTCTCGAGATGCCCCAGCCTCATCAACCAACGTAAAAACGACAAATTGTGTCAAAAGTAAAATATTCCCCGGTTTTAACAATTAATTGTGTTGCTTTCGCTAAAACCCACATTTAAAAACCGTAAATGTTATTTAATTAAATAAAATGGTAAATAATCGACGTTAAATTAGCATTAATTAATACGGATGTTGATCGATGTACAAGGGTGCAATACCTTGGGCTCCATATCGAGAGAATGAGGGAATGCCACCCGATATGAGAATCGTGCTTGTGGTCCGCCTAGTATCAGGGCCCCCTCTTCCGATTTTTTGAGGAAACACGGTTCTGCTATTGTATATAATATGTATTGATAATTTAGTGCCCGTAGTGTGTGCTGAGGGAGAATGAATTTATTGGCGTGAGTGTGGTGTGAGAAGGCTGACGGCTGTGTATGTATGTCAGTACAGGCGTGTGTAAATTTGAGTTTATATAAATCAGTAATCAGTAATTAATACTGATCTAATTCTTAATTGACTGTTTTAGTCATCATTGTGTCAGTGTTTTGGCTGTAAATAATTGTAATATAAACGCCTACATATAAACAGGTTATATTTATTTATTTATACACAAAATTTAAAACTAAAATTAAAACATATGTATTTATATGTATTATGATGTTGTAAAGATTTTTTTTAATTATAGGCCGTTCAATTGATAAATGGCCGTTTTTAACTATAAATTTATTTAAAATTGAAAATTGTTTTACCTTTATTACGGAATACAATTATTTGTAAACAGAATTGACTAAAATTACTGTTAATGTAATAAATTAACTCAATTCCCCATGTGAACAATGACGAAGCAGAATGTTGATTCTGACTAGGTCTTCCCGCAAGGTTGGGGTTTGTGCTACGACAAAAGCGGAGCTTTGCATAAATGTAACATAGCTTACAGTCTTTGAATTCCATCTTTTATTCCTTTGAATTCTTTGAAGTGGTGGAGTTTTTGTTTCTTCATCTTTCTAACCCTCCGCTATATGTTTTCCGTTGCTTCTAATTATTTATCACTTTGTACCTTTTAATGTACCTTGCAGTCGGTGTACAATGATTAATGAATCCCTAGTCCCATTACGTTATTGAATGGAATTAATGAACGAAAGTGAGTTAACTTGGATAGAACCATATTTTCTATTTCTTACGACTTTGGCCTACCGCTTCAATGAACAATGCTCCTTCGGCATATTTGAGGCTTTCACCAACCTAACGTCGTTACATTTGACGTTAGTAGACAATGATGGCATTGTTTTTAACGCTCTAACACCCGAACGATAAGTTTCGAAAACAAACTTCCTTTTGAACCTGTTTTGGTGCCAAAGTACGGGAAATAGACAAAACGAAAGGAAACAAGAGACGGCAGATAGATAAATATATTGAAATAACCTGTTCAAAGATTAATAGGGATATCGCCAATTTTGTAGTATGTACTTTGTCTAGCATTTTTATTTTATTTCTATTATAAATTGCATTAAATTTATTAGAAATCATTATGTTTTTTACTGAAGGAAAATTCAATTAAGGGATTATGAAAAATAACAAAAAAATTTGTTTTAATCCCATACTTTTGTTTAACGGACACAATAATTTTGTCGGCACATGTTATGCATACTATTTATAAAGTTGTAACTAATTTCAGAAGGAGTTTCACTTCATAGATGCTGCGATGCTGCACACAGTTGTTGCAGGTCAACTGACTGCGGATGGTGATTGAAAAGCCTTCTATGCAACGCATCCCAGATGTCTCAATGTGATTGAGGTCTGGAGACAATGGGGAAATGGGCGGTTGAGAAATTCCAGGATTTTTCTAAACATTAATGAACAAATGTGCCTCTATGAGGTAATTTGCTGTCATGCGTGCGAGAGAAACTAATGTCTTCCTTCCGTGCTTCCGTTTTCTGGCTTCCGTGCGAACATACAAAGTCTTGCATGTCTTACTTCAAGGCTTAAAAGTTATTTTCAGTTTAGTTTTCTTTTAATTTCAAATAACAGAAGTGATACCTGCCAGGCGCCGATAGAAAATCTTTCTAATCAGACGGAACCTAGCAGGGGATCGTATATCGTAGCAATCTAAGCCATCATATTATCCAGGGACTTGGTTATGTTGGAGGGTTTAGGAGTTGAATTGCAGGGTTCTGAAAAGCACATTGTTGAGGATTACACACAGTTCACCTCGGGTATTGGGGTTTCATTAAATTTTAGTTTATTTAAAGCGATCATATTCTCCTGAGTTGCTGGCGGCGGGCTAACCATTCCATCGATGGAATCGCCCCGCTATTGAAATCCCTGGTTTAGGAGATCTATTCCTCAATAATTTGTACGATATATAAAACTGCGGCGAACTTGTCATCAACAACATGGAGTGCGTTCGTCCTCCAGTGTACAGCCCAGCCCAGACCATTTCACCGCCTATTCCAAACTGCACTGATGTGAGCACGAACTGGGACATTGCTCATCATACCCACTGTTCTTGAAAGATCTTTCGCTGCCTGCTATATGACTGAAACGCGACACATCAGAAAACATAACAGCATTCCAATTGGTTTTCTCTTGTAGGCGCTCGTTGCACCATATTTTCCTGAGTTGCTGGCGACGGGATATTGCTGCAGGTCGCAGGAACATACGATGTGAGACCAACTGCCCACAAACGATTACAAATCATAGAATGCATTACGAGTAAGTTGTAGATGCCATATCATCAATTTAAAAAACAAAACAGGAGGGGAGTTTTTAAACACCATTGACAGCCAGGCCAGTATGGCTTCCGGCCATTATCTACGAACTAGAACATATTCTACTCAATCCTTATTTTCTTGAAACGGATTCAAACACTCTTATAAACGATTAGAGTATTAACGAGAGGGGCATCAGCGATCATAAGATAGTCACCCCGAGGCCGACCGCTGCTACCGGGTTCAGCACTAATTTCGTGGTCCGCTTGACCAATTAATTTATCACAATTAATTAAGGTTTTTAGTTGAGATAAAAACTCAATGGCACAAGCGGGATTCGAACCCACGATCTTCGGCCACCAACCACTTGAGCCATCATGACCTCGATCCACTCGGACACCAACTTCTCATCTCAACACCAACCTTCGAATTTTCCCTCCTTTTTGCCGTTTTTCAATTAGTGAATTTAATGAATTAAAATGAAGTACTTCACTAAAGCTCTCCGTGACCATTTCATTTGTCGCCGAGAATCCAATCAGATTACAGGACATTTGAAAAATGGCAGAAGGGAGGGAAAACTCAAGGGTTGGGGTTGAGATGGGAAGATGGTGTCCGAGTGACTCGAGGTCACGATAGCCTAAGTGGTAGAGCAGAGGCGTATCTAGCCGAAGAACGTGGGTTCGAATCCCGCTTGTGCCATTCACGCATTATCTCAACTAAACACCTTAATTAATAATTAAATAATAATTAAAAACATAATAATCGCAAAAATGATAATGTTAAATGATCGTTTTGGAATAATACTTGCGAAGTATTTTCACCAAGTTGCATGCACGAGCGGCAAACGATTTTTCTTTGATTAAGTTCTCAGTTTATTAAATTCCATTTTGTTAAAACTGGTTTCCACCTCGTTTCATTGAAAAACCTTTCCAGGTTGAACCTTTTATTATTTTTTTGTCCCCGTCCCAGAGTCACCCCTTTGGTTTTTATCATGTAAATAAACTTTTACCCTTGACTCTTGGTTTTAATTAAGGAAAAAAGTGCCGTTTTCAACATGAATCTAGAACTTCTTAATAACGCCAGTATGAAGCGGATTTGTTAGCAATTACAACATCAAGACGAAATGCAAAATCAGATTAGCCAAAATAAATTTAAGTTTTCGTTATTTCCCTTCACGCCCTCGGCAACAAACAAGCGCCGTAATTTCAGCAATTTACATAATAGGCGAAAGAACGGGTTTGTTTTCAAAAGAGCGAAGAATCGGCATTAATTATTTTTATCTGGAAATTTCAAAAGTCGCTGAACATCAAAATGATAAATTTGAAAGGACGCGGTGTACGTACACAGATTATTCTGTTTTTGCAAATATTATATTAACAGGCCAATTGATATTCACACGATAGAATTGATTCTTTTTATTTAAGAATTTATTTGCGGATTTCGCAACATTCATAAAAAAATTGTCTGATTATTGTCTGACAATAGTGATAAGCAAAATCTCGTAAGTCTCACTGGCCTATAAAAATATACCAACTTGCTTCCATTTCACGTGACCATTAAATGTAAATACGTGATTATGTATTTTTTCATATATTTATCTTGCATTTATTTATTACATATATTTATTGGATAATCATCATGGAAAGGAGATACTACATTTAATCCATATAAATTGAATTAATTATGTCTGAGATATACAAGTCTCAAACATGAGGTCACTACGTCAACTTAATGTAAAAATTAGCCATGTATCAGTATATATTATCCTTTGCTCAAGGTTTTTAAATAACTAGCAAAATAATATTGTTTGCAAATATCCCAAGAACAGTGTACAGAGTGTAAATACTTATGTATGAAAAGCCAGTTTTAAATTTTAAAAATTTTATACAAACATCGAATTATACTGGTATCGCAATGGACATAAGCAAGGCAAGAACGTGCATGTAAAGTGGCTAGAACTAGTGACTAGAAAATGACGAAAGAAACTGCAGATTCTTCACAGGAAACAAGAAGAGGTATAGTAACGTGTTTCTCGACGACCCTCTCCACTTCTTAAAAGGTTAGCATGAACCCACATGGATGCGTGGTTGGTATTGACGAGATTCCGCTCGCAAACTGCTCAAAGAAGCAACTCACTTTACTGAGCGGGGGAGGAATTGAACTCCGAAAAAGAGCTGTAGCTCAACTTCGAAATCAATTCTTCAGCGATCGCCACATAATTTTAATTTTTGTCTATACCGCCACTTAGTAAGTTGACAAGTGGCTTCATCCAGTTTGCCACTTCAGCATCTCTCGTCACTCTTTGCAAAGGCTCTCCACTCTTCTAATTCGCTCTTCTCGCTGTTGAAATTTCAACTTCAACACTCAATCTCCAGCATTGAGCAGTACTGTACTTCTTATTTGTTTACAGGTTATACCCAGTTAAAAGAATTCTCTTGTTTATAGATGAGCTCTGCAAGTTTAAAAAAAATAGTTTATATTATTATCAATATAAATATAATATAATTTATACTGTATAAAAATTATTTTTGATTAAATATGCACTTATTTGTTTAGATATTTTGGTTTTTTTATATGCATAGATTCACAAGAAAAAAGTAATAAAATTAATGTAATGGTTGTTAATGTTATGGGAACGCTATAATGAACTAATCTATCTTCTTTCTTTATTTTTTCTAATCTTTTTGTATTGAAATTTATTTTTGAAAATATAGAAAAAGGTTGAACAGTTTGTCGTTGTTTTTAGTAACAACCCTGAAATTAAGGCAATCAATCTTTACGATTGGCCCTGACACACCGAAATTCGAAAAACCAGCTGAAGTTTACAAACGGAATTAAGGGTGAGATAAATTTGGCGATCGGTGAGCCATGAAAGAAAGGTGATTCGTTTCACTGAGTGAGCGATTTGGATTCCATCTTTAAATAGATCAGTTTTTCCCATCTCTAGTGGTTGGCAGGAGATGGTGTTTTGCGGCCTAAGCAAGCGTATCTTACATACATTAGGTTTAACCTCGACAATGATCAGACAAAAAGCAAATTGGCGAAACGTAATTGACGAAGGGAGAACAGGACAGACATTAAATCTGCAAATGAGATATAACTGCCGAGGAGATAATTGAATCGCCGCCGTTGTAAGCCATCGGCATCTGTTTGACAAAATCGATTGTAAGTACCTAAAAGGTGCTTTCCCAGCCGAGGGACAAAAAATGATCAATCTCGTTACTTCTGCGACAGGAACAATTTAAGTTTTAATTGCCTTTTACTGTTTATTCCGGCTTCAAACATTCGGGACTGAGAGGACGGTGACGGTCCGCCGGCAATAGATTTAACAAACAAGGCATAACTAGTTGAGTTGTATTCTAGCGGAAAGCAGAAAATCGAACATTCGTGTTACATATTTACTTCCATTCCGTTTTATAAACTTGTATTTTGAATGTAATAAATCTATTGTAACAGCCGAAATGGATACAAGAAAAGACTACTAAATAACTACTGTCGTTTAATTACTATACCAACTCGAAGAAAAATAAACAATTCGTTTTACTTTGTTTAAAACATATCTATTATCGAAAGTCGATTATATGAGTAAAAGAGATTATCGGATAATAGGTAGTTCATATTTTCAATAGATGACCTTATAAAATTCAAATATGAACATAATTTTTAAAAAACATGGGAAAATTCATTTTTAGAAAAACATACTTTTAACAATCAAACTTTACGCGACAAACACACATTTTAATACATTTCATTTAAATGTTACATATTTACAAGACCTTACATAAAAATTAAAAAATAAATAATTGCAAGAAGTAACGGCATAAATAGGGCAAATTTAAATGTTAATTTTATTTCGGACAGAACAACCATATGGGCTACTATCATCACATGTTATTTATTATGTACAGGCAGTATCAGTACCGTTCTTTTTATAGAAGTATGGCCCGTCATTTTTATGCGTGCAATTTAATTGTAAAGTAATTATGGGTCCAAAAACCTTTTTTAAATTTTATCATGTAAAATCTGTTGGTTCTATTTAATAATGGTTTTAGTAAGTGGGAGCGTTAAACCTACCTGTTGTAGAATTCATTTTTTCCAAATGAAACGTCATCTTTTGCTAGCCATTCTTTTTATTATTCCGTCAAATAATGCGTAATCAGCCAAATTGAACGTTCCTTAAAATCCAATCAATAATTACAAGCCGATTTGGAAAAACGTGTGCAATTTATTATTATTTGTATTATAGCATAATTACCGGCTGAGGCTTGACATATAGAGATAGGAATTATCCTGTTCAAATTAAACGACCACCAGATTTAATCGAAAGTTATTGTATAACACTCTGGAGGAGATACTTGCCGTATATCATTTACATGAATACCACATCCCAAAACTTGGATATGCTAAAACCTCTCGAAACTTGGGCGTGTCCCACGTACAGAAAGCAGTAATAACGGGGAAATGGTAAATGAACCTCCATTGACCAATATAAAAGGGACTCGCCCAAAAAAGAGTGTTCATTGGTCAATGTTGGACGACATTCATTTACTATTATTTGCTTCCTGAGAAATGAACGGGCGATTACTTCAAGCTCTGTTGTATTTTGACTCAAGGTGGAAGGCATAATATTACATTTTGAAAGTTCTTTCTATTCCAAAGAAGATAGTAGAAATTCAAGCATTCATCGAAATTAAGCAATCGTCAAAACTGTATAATGTTGAAGTTTAAACCGACAATGCGAACGGGGAGTAAGGCAAGGATATTTGGGACTTAATACTATTTTAAAGAAATGCTGATTAAGACGATTGGCCGGCGTCTGGACCCGCTAGACATTGCTGTCGTAGTCTGAGTTCGTTGAGTCAGTTAGTCTGAGGGTCGTTTGGTTACTCCATCACTTCGATTTGCTATCTGTTCTGGAGATATTGAATTTTCCTTCAAAACTCTGTCATTTCAATTGATCATGTTTGGTTAGAAAAGGAGAAGTTCGAAAGTTTAATTGAATAAAATATGAAAATTAATTTGTCTCGATTTTTTTAAAACTAACGTTCTATAACAACATCAATTACACGATATATTGAATTTACCGGTTCTGAATGAAACTTCAATATCATCAGGATGAATTTTTGGTTTGTCCTCGCAATTCAGCATCTGATCATATTCCATAGTACTGCTGATAGCTGTCTGACATGAAAACCACATTTGATTTGTTTTTTTTTTTTTTGTATTCCATTATTCTGACTAGATTAAATATCTTCTTAGTTATTCTCTTGGTTTTCATAGCACTCTTTAAATTTTTAACGGGGTTGTCAGTAGCCGGGACAGTTTCGGCATAAGGTAAAGGTCCAGGATTCGAATTCAGCGGTCCTTCATTCGAACCCGATATACTTAAAAATATTAATCCAGTTACCTTTTAGTGGTCAATTGACCAAGTTACTTCTTTCAATTAATTATTCTTTCTATGTAGGTTTTGGTCGAGATAAAAAAGTCAGTGTCACGAACGGGATTTGAAAATGGCAAAACGAGAGAAAATTCGAACGGTTGTAGGTTGCGATGGGAGTTGGTGTTCGAGAGGATCGAAGTCACGATAGCTCAGTGGTAGATTAGCAGCGTTATTTAGCCGAAGGTCGTGGATTCGAATCCTGCTCGCAACACTGACATTTTTATCTCCATCAAGACCTTACATAGAAAGAATAATACTTTTTTTTCTAAACCAGCGGCACTCTGACGGTTCATATAACTTCGTAGATTAAATATCCTTGTAAAAATGAGTGTAATTTATACTTTTTTAATTATATGTTAAGCCGTCAAACATTTAAGTTTTATTGACCTTTGACAACAATTACACTTTTCCTTTATAAAAAGTATGATTAAGGCAAAGAGCGACCACCAACAGGTTGGTGTAGCGCCCTCCCCAGAGGGGCCATTCAGACACAGAAGTAGCTTCCCTTACGCTAATGAAATAATTTCTTGTTTAGTTACTGTGCAAATAGTACTGGGGATGCCATCATTCATGCGCCTTGCGAGGAGTCTAGGGTGTCTTGACCCCCCCCCCAGCGATCACCGGTGACCTGACTATCATCCAGCCAAACCTACGACTTTTTCGTGAACAAATGGACCCAATCATATGTTATTAATAAATCTGCTGATCGATCAATTTTTGAATTAATTAACGTTAAAAATTGAGATAAAAAAGTCAGTGCCACGAGCGGTATTCGAACCCATGACCTTCGGCTAAATACGCCGCTGCTTTACCACTTGAGCTATCGTGACTTCCATCAAGGAAAACTAGGGAATTGAATAAGTTAATTGAAGTATATGTTCACTAAAGCTCTCCGTGGCCATCTAATTTGTCGCCGATACTGATATTGCTATACTTGGATATTTACACTGAACTGGTTTTTCACTAGCTGTAGTGCGGAGTCAGTGCAAACATGACTACTGTCAGTTCCGCAGTAAAAAACACAGTTCATTGAGGCAAGATAAGGATAAATTCACGTCTCTCTATTACAACTAGCAACACACCATCATTACATTTAGAGCCATCAATGTATGCAAAGATAGCATTTTGAATTTTTCTTTAATTCTAATTTAATAATGTGGAGACATTTGTACTTTCTTGTAGGAAACAACTTATCCACACAATGAACAAGTGCATTATTAGCCATTTATACGCCATAGTTTATTTGAATAACTTTAAATCGAGAAGGTTTATTACGCTTAAAAAATTTCCTTTCTATTAGGCCCGAGTGTAAAAAAAGTGGTTAATGCTGATTTGAACAGGAACGGTAGATAATAAAATTTCAAGCGCTTAGTTAGGCCTCCCCTCTTTTCGATTCCATTCGTCCTCTTTCGGCATTGATTGTTACGAATCGAGTCCAATTTGGTCGAATTTGAAAATCCATTGGAAATGTATCACTCAATTAACAAACCAATAATAAAAAACAACTAAGTCCTTAAACATACAATGAAGAAATATCAAAATACCAAAAATAAATATTCGTTGAATCTCTATGTTTTCCTGGATTGGACTAAATTACAATCATACATTTGATCAATACAATCTAAAAATTTTGAATTATTAATATCCTCTTTCAGATGTTATTATCATATATTTTATTTATATTTATTTAATTATTTATTACGATATTTATTATTATTTTTATCATATAACCAATCATCCTTTTCCAATGGGAAGAAGATTTGCATTATTTACATAGGTAAGGTAACTTTACATCACCTGTTTTTGACTGTGAATATTATGCTGAATTTTGGGCACAACCTTTAATTGTTTAAGAGAACATATTATTTTGATAGAGCCGGGGATACAACGGTATTAAGGAGCAATGAGGATGTCGATTCGCTACACGTAAAAAGCATCATAAGACGCGGTCTGTCATGCCATAAAAGTCCCCAAACAGAGTAAACGATCTTTAAACACTAAATGGTTTGAAGATTGGGAAACCAGGCACACACAGAGAATACGGCTTTATAGCTTGATAGTCTGCTGGTATCATGAACGCGAACGTTTCTGCTGTAAAAATAGAAACTGTGTTGGTAAAGAACTTCTTATTGAATGACCATGCAAAGGGTCTTAGAGATCCCATACCACTCTCCCCAACAGAATGGACTCATCGTTAAAAATCATATGATTTCCCGGAGGTCGTCTGCACATTCTCCTTATAATAGTGTGTGATGTGGGAGTAATGTACAGATTACTCTTTGAAATATGTTGTCGAAGAATGCATTGCTTTAGTATAGGAAAGCTGGAGGAGGAGGATAACATTCATTCTATATACCCAAAATACTCGTGGTAGAATTGATAGATAGATAAAATGATTTTTTTTTTTTGTAAATATGAATTATTTCATAAATAATTTTTAAATAATACAAAGCTTATTTCACATCATAGTACCATTTAATATAATAAATCAGGTTTGTTGAGGCAGGAGTCGAAGGCGCACTGAAGAAATCTTTTACATTTTTAGCTTCATTGATTATCATCATCAACTTAGCTGACCACAAAGGAAAATATGTACTCAGATGGCTTCAAAACACACGAAATAACTGGATCTGGCGTTTTTATACAAGCTAGAAGCTTTTTTATTACGACTCTTCAAATACGTAGTTCTCCCTCCCCCAGACTTCAACCAAAGGCCCTTAGAAGGCGTGAGCGTCTGGACCGCCTTAATTTAAACATTTGTCCTCTCTGACTAAATATATAAAACTTATTTATCACTATGTAATGGGAAATTTTTCCCCTACATCTTAAAGACTACAACAGTTATGACGGTTAAGAAATTAAGTTATAAATATTTTTGAAACCATTGAGAATTAAAAAAAAAAGGATAAAATATACATATATATATAATAACATTTTGTCGCATTTACTTCTTCAGATAACTAATTACTAGCAATTAATTAATTTTATTTTGGTCGCCTTCTGGCCAGAATGGTGCTCGTGCGTTATCCTTGTATGATCTATGGATAATCTTGCCAGTACAGTTTTTCCCTTTTTGACCCGTTCTCCGTGAACCACAGTAGGGCTGGGTTATTTCTACAAATTTTTACGCACCAAGCGGATTTTTCATCCTCTTTTTACTGTACTACTGTACCGTTGGAAGTACAGTTTGGGAAGCGTCGTGGAGGCTTCCGGCGACACTGTCCGCGTCTTCGTTCCCTGCAATCGCAATGTAACCGGGAAACCCCAACACGAACTTCTTCCCAACTGCGTCGATCCCCTTTTAACATTACTTTATCTTAACGATGAAAATAAATGATCGACCTGCTGGATACAAGAAGTTCTATTCAGAGGATCTTCGGACGAGGTCAAAACAGAGAAAACCGTAGGGAAGTTTTCTCTGTTTTGACCGTTCCCGAAGATCCTCTGAAAAGAACTTATTATTTTATCTTATTTATCAGAAGGGCCATGGTGGACCCTTTGTCTCTTTCTGGCTTCTGGGCTGCACTGTGCGAGTACAGAAAATAGTGGTTGGGTTTACTTTGATAATTCTAAGAGCGAGGGTTATAAACGTTGATTCGTTAGTTCCGCCTATGTACACTCTCGCGGCGGGAGGGAGTGAAATTTTTTTTTACACAATCTCTCGGCGGGAGAGGGTGAATGTTTTTTTAAATTTCCGTGTACTTGGCAAACCCCACTCCCCACAGTCTGGCATCTGTATATTCTTTTTTATGAATTCAAACATGACTTTATGTACATAGTAGGGTGTCTCGGTTTTCTTTTTTTGTCACATCCCATCTCGTACGATCAAGGAGGGGAGTAACCATGGCGGAGTGTTTCAGGAAGCTTTTCTGCCTCTACCTCTAATCCCCTCGCCGTTAAAATTTCCGTATATTATTCACATATTATTCTCTCATGGGCACCAGCCACGTACGGGCCTCAGGACAGCGTATCTTTCTCTAAAGCTAGGGCCGAAAAGAGTCTCATGTGAGGAATGGTCCGCCCTTTGGAGCATTTGCTGACATTCAACAATATATATATATATATATATATATGATGGAGTGAGTATATTATTTAATACATTATTTAAGCTATTAACTTTGGAAAGAACATGTTCTGTCTGAAGAACAAATGCGTTATTAAATGGCATAAAATTTTAAAAAAGGCATAGCGAAGGAGAGAAAACATATGACATTCTACTCTTGATCGAGCTTGTACACACAAACAACCCATCGGGCTAACTGCTCATAAACTGTAAACATCGATAATCTTTACAACCGTATTTTTTCTAGTAATTTTTTTTCCAGGCAAAGCGTAAAATAAAATTTCAAGTGATGAATATTAAATTGAAGTAGATATTCTTTATTCTATTCGTGTTAGGAAAAGTTAGTAGTTACGTTTTAATAGGCTAGGGGGGGAGGAGGTGCCATATTGGCTATTGCCAAACTTTTCCAAGCAGGATGATGTTAATAATTTATAGACATCTATAAAGTTTATGAAGGATAGAGTGTAAAATAAATTTTGTGATGCACTATAAATATTTTCCAAGGAAGCAGATCAATAAAGCCACTATAGGAATTTTACGACTTTCTAAGATTTTTACAATTAAAAAATAATGATAATCACAATTTTTTAACATTGATACGTTAGAAATTACAATATAATATATTTTATTGGTTTGTCCGGAAAATAATGCAGGATTTTAAGTTTTCATTAAAAAAAATC
>CM077100.1:13750106-13761219 GCA_039619505.1 Cimex hemipterus
TCTCTCTCTCTCTCTGTCTCACTCTCTCTCTCTCTAAGATATATATATATATATATATATATATATATATAATATATAATATATAGGTAACAACAACAAACATATATATAGATAATTCTTTAATAATCTTCATCTTTTAATCTTACATCAGACAAATACGAAAAACTGTTATTGCCTGGTTTAATTTAGTAAGCAATTATGCCACTGAGTTCCACCTATTGTGGTAACAGTATTTTTGCAAGTCGATTAACTCTCTAGACTAGAGAGGTGAATTTTAGACAACGCGCTTTCAAACTTTGAATTTTAAATGGATTTATCGACAGAGGGGGTTTGCCTGATCTTATGTCCTTTTTTGGATTCAACAAAGTTTATGCCCTTTTCAGGCCATACACAACCTAATTTAAAATGTTTCTACAGTTTCTACACAGCTTCAAAATCCAATTTCATTACTTTTTCCCTCGTGTTTCTCTAATAAATGGAAATGTTTTTGTAAGTCGGATACGGGTAATTTTATCCAGTATTTATTGATGCCTCCGGGATTTGCCCCTTTCCTTCTGATGATCGTTCGCCTGTTCAGCTCCGTTTCACCACCCGGGCCTTATCGCCTCCCGGCTATGTGCCATAAAATATCCAAGCGCTCAACCCATTTTCTCCTCTTAATTACTATTTTGCCTCCAGTTTTATGAAAGAGTTTTAATATGTATGGACTATTAAAACAATTTACTGTTTAAGTGCTTCCTTATGATGTGCTATCGTGTGAGAGTAGGATCACAGTTCCTCTGAACCTTTTTTTAGGTCGAGCAATTTTCAAAGTTAGACGTTGACTCTTTCTTATTAAAGATTTTTAAAGTCTACAAAACCTGCAGGGGAATGGCAAATAGGCAAGACAGAACGTTGTAGTCATTGCTTTTACAGGGACAATTACTAAAATCCTACCCTTAGCTGCCATATAAACAGTATACTATTAGGTCTTTATGTTTATGTTATTTGGAATACTTTGTTTATTCGACAGGCAGAACAAACCCTTCAATACTAACGGTAACGAAAACAGTTCACAGGCCGATCTGACTCTCTTCGCTTTCCTGGTATATCAGATGACTTTTCCCATCTCTCCAACTTTAAGTAATAATATTGATTAAAACCGGCCACTGAAGACAGTGTGAAGTCGAAACGCGTCAGACAGACCACAGCCGTGAAAATAACAACCAACAAAATCGAAAACCACAAAACTGCAGGTTACGACAGGCCACACGGTCTAGAGTGGGCAAAGTTAAAAAACTAACCTTTTTATTATACTACTCAGGTCTTTATGTTCAGGAATGAGTTTGTTAGCTATTTCTTTCTTAATGTAAATTTTTTTATTCTCTATATCTTCTAAGTGGTAATTTACTGCAACATATACTCTAATGACCTATGTCTTAGCTTAGCAATACCTTATTTAGGGCCGCCGCACACAGAGAAAACTATAGGACGGCCTTTAGCCTTCCATCGAGTCTGACGTCAAAGTTGTTTTAAAAACTAAATAGCATCTTTCTCCATGGATGCTATCACATACTGAAATCTTATTTGACGGGCCGATTTTGGCGAATCCGTCACTGAACTGAATTTTAATCTTACGCATTAGGACAGGTATTCCTCATGGAAGCATACTTGGCTCATTTCTTGTTTCAATATGGGCTGAAGATATTCCTACCCATATTACATTTTAACTCATACACTGGCTGATAATACAGCGATTCTTACACGTTATTTTGACCGATGAAATAACAAAATAAAAAACTGCTTGGAATCCCTACACATGGCGGAAAAGCCAACCAACCCGATGTTATAAATTATAAATAGACCCTTTGACGGACGATAAAAATTAGAAATTAAAAACAAACTTTCAATTTATAAGAAATTTTATAATTTACCCTTTTAAACGTAAAGTGTAGACACTCCTGAAAAACAAATGCGTGTCAAACTTTAATTGCATCGACTGGAAAAACGGCCACTACCCCATGAAACATCTTAATTTTTTCCCCAAAAAATATTTCTTAATTAGTTGTTCAATTAGCTAAAAATACTGCTAAGTGACTCATATGTGCCAATAGGCCTGGTCTGTCATAGATAGACATACTTGGAAATAACGACAAACAGTCATCAATAGGTGAGCGACAGTGAGGTTTAATTATTCCCCGATCGACAGGGGGTGGCGAAAGCAACAGCAACAAAGGGTGTATTGACCTCTAAAATGCAAATTACGCTTGGAGGGGACGAAAGTGGAATCCAATCAGGAAATGGCCATTAGTCTAGGCTCTTTCGATCTATAATGCGATTAGTTCGCCAGAAGATTGGAAAGGTGAACAAAATTGAAAAAAGGTCTTTTTTGATTACTTATTTACGCAAATTTGTTTTCGAACATACAACAACAATCTATAAAGGAAAATCTGCCATTTCTCGCGTTCCTTTTTTTTCAAAATCTTTAATCGAAGCATTCCACTTCAGTGTAACAATTATAACTCATACCAGTGGACAAAATAAAAAATGTACATACATGTCAACCACGACATTATTATAATACGGATATCTACGCCAAATCGGAATAAATTCTTTGGAAAAAGCTTATCATCACAACACATACTATCACAATGCAGTGGCGTTTTTTGTTACCCTTTAATACATATTGTATCCACCTCCTGATCTATAGTACTCCGGTGTGGCCATTCCACTCGATCATCCTCCGCTTCGCTATCTTATAAGAAATGCCTTCTATTCCATTTCCGCCTGTTCGTTAACAGGATAAAATATCCAGGTCGACGTAGTTCTTTCTGTAAAAGTAAAACTATAATGTTCTAGTTCTATTATTTTTAATTTAATCCATACATGTTTAGCGGTCATAAATGACCTATTTATTTACTTCAATTAATCAACGACCCTAGGCAAAAAGTATAATTTATCAAAATTATTTTTATTGTTAAGCATGTCGTTGTAGCTTATTAATTGTTTGAAGGTGCATCGTACAACTAGAGAATATGAAATAGTATCCCTTCCATGCTTTTCTTTCTAAATCAGCTCATAAAAAATGATAAAAACCAAGAAATTACCGAATAACAATAGTAATTTTCGATTTGTTTTCTCCAGATCCGAATGTTATTTTCGAAAAAGTCACAGAAGGGTTTATAAAAAATGAAATTGATCATATATATATATATATAAGAAATACAAGTTGAAAACCTGATGATATAAAATTTAATGTAAATGAAAAACTTGTTAACTTTAAGCACCAATTTAAAATTATTTGAGAGTTTTTAGTAAGGAACCAGTTTATGATAGTAGAAAGATAATTTATCATTTTTGCCCTATTTTGCCTCGAATCCCATTTTTGTAGTGACAGTAATAATCGTGCTATGGAAGTGCAAAATATTTAAGCGGGTAAAATATTGATCATCTAAAACATTTAACCGTTTTAGTTTTCTCATTATGTAGTGATTTAATTGTATAGGTATATCTGGTAGCAGGTTATGTGATTTGGGCTAACTGAGCCAAAGTTTGTAATTTGTTGTTCTACTTGGGAATACCTTATTGGTGTACTGAATGATTTTCAATGGGAACGTCGATGAGTTTTGAGATTGCGTCTGAAAATCTTAGCCCATTTCAGGTCAGGACGATTTTCCACAATTAGTGGCCGACCTCGGACCCTCAATCTACTAAATTGATCAGAAAGTGATTTATTACTAGATTTCAATAGCTGAAATCACTGAGTAGTTAGTCAGGCATACCATGGGGAAAGTGATGCAATTCAAATCTGTTCTTACTGTTTAATAACCTATGGAAAACTCACTACAATGTTGAGTGTAGACCTCAGGTAAACATGGTGTAGGTTGATGTAAGAGTAACGACAGATTATTAAAACGGCCTTAATTGCGTTTTTTGTTCATCCTTTTATTTGTTTTTGACAGAATCGTACATGTGATAAAACGGATAGAAAATTCATTAATGTGGATTACAGACCAGATTGGTTTTAGGGTGGTGGAGGTTCGGAAAAAGTTAAAACCACTTTTGTTAACATGTGTTGAGTATGCAGTAACAGAGGATTTTAACTTTCACTCAGTTTATTAATAAACCATAAAAAGAAAACTCAAGGAAAAAATGTGGGCTCATTTTCATTTTGTCACGACTTAATTTTCGCTCAAACATATCGTTCTGTATGCTATTACCGCCTCCGTTAACTTCGTTAAGTGCAATAACTTCTGTCAGGGTGATGTTTAATGTTGAGTGTAATGCTAAGAGGATAATAGGTAATAGGACTGGATCTCCCGAAGAGAGCAATGTGGAGTTAAGGGTATATTAACAGTACCGTAAGATAACATATGCAATAGGTCCTATATGATTCCGTTTCTCCGGCCAAGATCGATAAACTGGAAGAGAATACGTAAACTATCGTTTTCTATGAATAGTCGAATAGAAGTTTGAAAGCTATGTGAAATGGTTGAGCTGAGTTCGGCCAATACTGCGGAGTTGGTTTGGCATGATGTTGCACGTTACACGTCACACAAGCATAAAAATCGCAAAAAACCCGTTATTATCAAAAAAAGAACAGTATCGGAAACGGAATGCGATGAAAACCCACTGTCTTCGAAGATTGTTTAGAAACAGTTATGTCTCATCCCTCCCTACGATATTATAGCACCAGTATTACTTAAAATAAGACAAAATGTTTACCTCGTTTGTGTTATCATCTAACATGATTGTAAGTTGACAAGCACAAACAAACCACCATTTGCAATATTCTATTCACATTTTAGTCAGAAATTTCACTCAAATTTGTTATCTTTAGTACTTGTGTAATATTTCAATTAATGTTCCAATTTCGAAATTTCCATCAGAATCCGTTTTATCGGATCTTCTTGCAGGTTGCTGATAACGGTAAACCGAAGTATGAACTTATGCTGATGTCATCTCAAATTGCCTCAATCCCTGTATAAACTCATTAATCGACGCTCCAAAATTCTCCAATTAATTCACTTCTTATAAAAATAATATTCGGGTTGAATTAATGAAAAAGCTTCATCAAAATGCTTCGGGCTCACTATGTGATAATACCATCTTGCAATATTGATGCAGGTGATAGTAGAATAACGACAACAACAATAACAAATGGTGCTTAGAGCACTTCTTCGTTGCCCTATGAGATACTGCTTTGGCGGTTCAAATCTGATCCATGATTTTGACCATCAAAACTCAATTCTTACATAGGCATTACTACGATCACTTTAGACACACAACGTAGAACAGAGGGATGGCGCCGAGCCATGTAAAATTCGGCGCATTCAATACTTCCATTCAATAGCCCTTTGAGAATTTGTCAGAGCTTACTACGTCACAGACCTCATTATCCACCACAACATTCTTTTCTCGACGAACTGATCCAATCCTATTTCAAAAAGGTCCACACCAAGCTCTCGATCTATCTGAACCCTACTGCCCAATGCAGAAGAAAAAATAAGCTTAGTTGTGTTCCCACAACACTTTCCACCTACTTATTATTAACCTTATGCTGGAATCAATTTAACTTACAACTGCTTCAGCGTGAGTTACTTCAAGGGATGTAGATTTTAGGCCAATATAGAATATAGGATCCAGTGTACTTTTACGTTGAAAAATATTTGCCCTCCTTGCATCAACAAGGGCTACCTTGGCATGAGAGATAATAACAGAGGACCTCGGTGCCGATGGTTAGGACTCCAACTCGTATTGCCACCCTAGCGGTCCTGGGCTTCCCGTACAGCCTATGGTTTTGTAATTGAGAATAGCTTGAAAGAAGTATTGTAAAGTACGTTAACTTTTGGTCTGAGAAACTCTACGGTTAGTTGAACTTTAGGCCCGCGTGTACAACAAAAATTACTTCAGTTTTTTAACTTAATAACCTCGAAGATATATATGACCAAAATCTTTTTAAGACCGTCAAAATTGAATGCACTGTATACAAGGCATTACTGCAACCAGATAGGATATACGAAGTAGAAAGTGTTTGGTTTCCGCCAAGCCATCCGATATCCAATTCAATCTTTCTAAACAAAAGGACTCAGGCAAATTGTCGAAGTTCCTTACTACGTCTCTATCCACATCGCAATATTCATTTTGCAAGCAAACTGATCCGACCCCGATGAGAAAAGTTACGCACTAGTCGTACTTTCTATTTATTCTAACCCTGCTCGAGCACTATCCACTACCTCCCACCCCCAGAGCCCTCTACGACACCTAGACTTCTTCGTCCCTTAATCTCTCATATTGAATACCAGAGTGGCTGTTTTATTCTAACACGTGCCCTTCAACTGCAGAGGGCTCAACTGGAAAACCAAAGGCAATATGTACGTGATATTTGCACACTTCCACGATATGCACAAACAAAGTTGATTCGGAAAGCATAATACTGTCACGTAAAAAATACACTAAAGAAAAAAAGAGTGTGTTACTAGCTGTAACTAAATAAGAATCTGGAGAAGTAATTTAGTTATAAATCTCTAATGCGTGCGGTCGATGTCGATATACTGCCATCTGGAGATTTTATCGTAGTGCAGCTTTGAAAACGTGATTAATACTGTTGGGAGTTTCTGAGTTATGGGCTGTGGGTCGATGATAGGTTCTGGGGTGGACTTGTAGGTTAAAATATAAATGGTCTTCATCTACATCTCCAAAGTGATCTCCGGAAGAAAAAAAGAGGCAGCCATGCGTCTGTGGCTTGTATTAGCGATTTTGTCATATAATTCCGATACGCGCATATTTGCAATATGTATTTTGCAATGGAAAGTGGTAGAACTTTTTTTTAAATCAATAAATAAGCGTTAGGTTGGTCTGTGTGGCTATCCAGCTGATGCACTGATTGATTTATACTTTCACTCTGTCATTTCCTCTAAGATAGTCATACATACCCCGAACTTTTTACGTTCAGTTCTATGTTCGGGTACTATCAGCGTTCTGGGTATACTCTTTTGTTGGATCGGTAGGTTAGGTTCGTATGACGCCTACCAAAATCGAACTACTTCCACGTATGATTGATTATATATTACTATCCATCTGAAGGTATTTTGTTATCGTTCATAGCCTCGATAGTAGGACCGTTGAAGTATTTATTGCAGTCAACTTTTCTTTAATGTATTTCTTATGAGTTACCTTTCTTTTATGAAATCTCTTCTTGTTTTCTTTGGTGCATCCGTAGTTGTCTAGTCAAATCTTGCACGGATCTTGTATTGCTTGTGTTCCATGAGTGATTGTCATTTATTTTCACAATATCTTCTTTTCTAAGATGGTATCGGATCCATACACTAAGCTCAGCTTCTATTTGCTTATGAGTACAAACTTTCATTATATCGGTAGGGCACAATATGAAGTGAAGTGTCTTTTTTTTATAAGAATCTGCATACCTAGTTGTCTGCCACTCCAATTAGCAGATCTGCAAAGATCTTCATTCTTGCACGGCCGTCATGCATCAAGGCTGTAGTAAAATAAAGTAAGGAGAGACTTTCTTAATGAAGACTTCGGCAAAAATCTGATATATTTCCGATCTTAACAAATAAAAAATACGCTTTTAAAATACAGTTAATTATTCATATTTAATAGATTATTCAGGTAAAACAAACAAGTTTTCTTACTTAAAAATCAACTTTATGAAGAAGAAGAAATTCTACGGTGAAAAATAAGTAAAAACAGTTCACCATTCCACTTTCACGCAGGATTGAAAACTGCAATTTAAGCCAGAAAACAAAGTTGATCCAGGTGCAATCGTCACACAGAGTATTAAAGTTCTCCGGTCAGGAAAAGGGTCGATAAGCCGACTATTGCAGACTTATTGTTAGTGCCGTGAGGGCCAAGATCTGTAAAAGTTCAAGTCTCTTTCCAACTGTATTACTCCGTGATACTTTAACGTTTCACCTTATTTTGTCTGAACAACACTTGCTTAATTTGGTACACCGTGTTCTTTCACGATTTGCTATCCGAATCGATACTGACTAATTGCAATATACTAAAGCGTGGCTTTCAAAGCAAACAAGAATTCTAAACGATGGCGCAATCGACATTACGTTAAATGACTATTAAATATAATCTCTGAAAATTGATCTCATGATAATTCCATGTAGCACAGAAAATTTAGACTGCATTACAATATTTATATTCAAAAACCAGCGAATTTTTGTATTATTAAAGGGCTTTTTATCATCGATTGGGACATCCTGACTGATTGCACTCCGCTATTGCATGACTTTCAGTGAAAAAAATTCTGAACGATGGCGCAATCGAGATTGCATTAAATAAATAATAAAATATAATAAAATACAATTGAAAATCGATATTCAACGCCAAATATATTTTATAAAAATCTCACGATAAAAATTATAAAATACAAAATTATAACATTGTGTATCACATTATTGTCTTGTAAAAGGGCTGTTTGGCCATCAGTTCCATTTGCAGTGAGAAGCTTTATACCAAATATTTATACTCTTTGTTTCAGTCTTTTGTGGCATATCTCTTTCTCATGTCCCTCGCTCCTTATTTTTCCTTTCTTTCGCCTATCGACCTTTATGTTCATTATGTATCTTCTCCCATTTCTCTCACTCTTTCCCTCTTTCTCTCTCACTCTATCACGCTCTCACTCTCTCTCTCTCTCTCACACACACACACACACACACACACAAACGCGCGCGCGCGGGCGGGCGCTTTATCCTTATTTCTATCTACATATCTTTTTTTCCCTACCGTTTTTTGTCTAATGCATTTTTTTATATTTCTATTGGTTCATTTTCTCTCACTCTCTAGATTTATACTTTCATCTCCCTTCTTCTATGTCTTCAAATACTCGCTGAACCTGTTTTGCATGGGAAATACTACTTAGACCTAATAACAAAATTGCAACGCAAAAATAACCCAAGAAAACTTTTACCTAAAACCTTTCAGGTTAAGTTACAAAACAGACTGATGTTTAAACAATTTGAGCCTCTTGCTATGGTGATTCATGCATGCAATAGGGCTAGAGTAAACTTAGTCTTCACCGGTAATTCGAGAAGTTTCACAGACCAACGAACCGTTCAATTCGAGTTGTTGGCTGAAATTGAATGGCATTGAGTTATTGAACAGTATTTTTAAATACTAGACACTTCAGCAAGTGGATACTGGAATTCCTAAGGAATAGAAAAAAATCGGCTTGGTAATTGAAACGAGATTTCTTGGAAATTAGCTATCAGGAAGACGACCGGTGATAAAAGTGTTTTTAGTAAACAGCCTTATAACAAGGCGGCTCCAGATTGCGGGATTGGCCGAATGCCTAGGATAGCTTCGCTGGATCCCAACTGTTGGACAGTATGCTCGGTTATTCGCCGAGCAACAATATTGAGTACTCGCCTTGCTAGGGTTAATTGCAGGTTTCTTTGTCCGCTTCAAAGTGCACAAATATCCGTGAAGTAATCAAAGTATCCTCACATTCGAGAATCAAATGTCCTGTTCGTACATCACTCAACACTGCTATTTATTTTTCAATAATAAACGATTATAAAAAACTAGTATAGATGTATTAATGAAAGAACATCACAGAGTTGTTTCAGTCAGTTAGAAATGGATTGACCCAACACAACAGTCTTCGGGTTCCTCAAACAGCACCATGCTGAAGAATGCTCCTCTTCTGAATGACAAAAATCGAAACGAGATTTTCGATCCACGGAAACAGATCAAAAGTAAAATGGGGCAACAGTGTTCTGCGACTGATTTGTAGCCACTACAAAAAATAATAACCGCAGCTGCAGCAATGACTGTTTCACTGTTGTTCATCACGATTGGTAGTATGTTGAGGGCACACTCGGCACTTGGAAAGCACGTATTCGCTTTTTTCGCACAATTGGCTGATAGTGCGTGCGAACCCTGCATGTGTGGTACATAAGCATGTTATTTGCGAATGCCAACTCAAGCATGTCGAGACTTGGCAAATGTTCGATTGGCGATTAGCATTCGGCGAATACCGCGTGTCTGGAGCCATCTATATTCTCCAGTAATAACGGGATTCCTCAACAGGTGGGGTCAGGAGGATATACGCATGACGTTTCTTGTGGTCACTGCCAAACTATTCGAACAGAATAGTCAGTCGAAAACCTTCAAGGATTTCATAATGACATTTCTACAAAGGTAAAAAAACTTTGTATTTTCTAGGAAAAGGTATCCCAGCAATATCAAGGGAATTACCCGTCCGACCTCTTTCCATCTAGTGAAGTAAAACATTTCAGCTATGAGAATGATAATCTCTGGGAATTAGGAGCTCAAAGCGAGTACATCCCGACGGGCTTTCACTTTCTTGTCTTCTACACTTTACAACGAGGGTTGATTATCAATACTGGCTTTTGTTCTGCAGGATGGGCGAGCTGTTTGTAATTTGTGGTTCGTTTGTCACTGTCGATTCATTTCCAACCTTTATAGTGCTGTTTTAGTTTAGTTTTTGTAATTTAGGGGTATTTACGTTAGATACAAGCAAACGAATTTTTCGATCTGGGGAAATGTATTCCTACAGGCATGTATATTTTGCTTCTGGTATATACTTTCAATGTGATTGTTTTTTTAAATAGTACAACTATTATATATGCATAATAGAACGTAATACTTTGATTTTTGATAATTAATTTACCCAGGATTCCCGTTTTATTTGAGAAATTGAAGAAATTTTTAGGGATGGGGTCGGGCCAACCTAGGATTTTAACCCTCGGATGTTGGTCACCCACCCTGCGTAATATATATATATATATAATTGAATAACTCTTGATGCTCTGTACACTCTAGCTTCATGTCATCGGAGATTCGTACCCGGGACTATCCGACACGTGATTATCTGGTTGCCGAAGTTCCGTTTATAATTATCCTTTTTCAGCGCACTACAAAAACTATTAAAATATAACCATGTTTTTACCGAACTTGGCTACTTTAATGTCATAGGGTTAATATTATAATAAATTCGTTGTTTATGGAAATAGATTTGTAAACCATATACATAGAGTACAAGAATTTAAATAATAACAAAAATAGTAATATACATTAAATATTAATTACTTTCTCTCTCTCTCTCTCTCTCTCTCTCTCTCTCTCTCTCTCTCTC